>JAHLSL010000062.1:9246231-9681349 GCA_025920805.1 Petroica traversi | reverse complement strand
GCGGGGTGCGAGTGCGCGGGGCACTGCCCGGGCAGCGCGGGGCGGGCGGACAGACAGACAGACACAGAGCGGGGACCCTGTGTCAGGGAAGGAAACAGTTTCTTCTCCTGCTCTGCCGCTTCTGCTCAGGTCTGTGCCGATTCCCTTTCTTAGCAGGATAAACGGCTAACGTGTGTGGGTTTTGCGGCTGCTGTCCCAGCCAGCCCTCTATTTAAAAAAACAAACAAACAAAAAAATCGCTCCTATACCGAAGTTAAATAATTCCGAAGAAAAGGAGGGGGGCAGGGCGCCCCCCCCGCTTCCCCCGGCGCCGCCGGGGCGAGCCGGGGGTTAACGGCGGTGCCCTCCCTCCCCCGCTCCCTCCCCCGCTCCATCCATCCCCTCCTCCCTCCTGCCTCCATCCCTCCCGGTGCCCCGGCGCAGCGAGACCGGGCTAGGGTGCTAGGGGCCGGCCCGAACTTTTCCCTCAACTTTCCCGCTGAGGCTTTAGGAGGGGGAAAAAAGGGGTGGGGGTGGCGGTGAAAACAGCGGGCGAAAAAATAAAAAGCGATAAGCGGGGAGTGATGAGCAGCGAGCTGGGAGCGCCCAGCCCTTTGTGCTGCCGTCCCCGGGGGGGGTGTGGGTGGGGGCGGGCGGGCGGCCCCCCTGCGCATTCGGGGCTGGGCGATTAATATATAAAAACAAATATCAAAAAAAGTATAAAGTGTAGCGCTCTGTGGAGGGGAAAATCGGAGTGTAAAGCTGCGTGGGGGGAAAATTCGGACTGTAACACGCTATGGGGGGAAAAATAAAAAGCTAGAGTGTCGTGCTGTATTACCTTCTACAGAAATAATTATCTTCTCTGGAACAAATGCTCGCTCTTGCAGAAGTCGGGAGCTTGGGGAGCAAACCGCTGGTATTTACATTTAAAGAGTGAGCCCGGAGCCGCTGCGGGTTACCCCATGGCATCAGCGTCACCCTGTGAAGCCCTCCGAAAGCTTTCCGCTGCTGGGATGAAATTTCCTCTGGGATGAGATATGGGCTTCTCTCCGCCTCCCCCAAAATCCTGCACCACCGCTGATGGTGGGATGTTGGGGGAGGCGGATGGGAGCTACCAGACGGGTTATTTCGTATTCCCCTCCCCGTGGTTTGCAGGGATGCGATGCTCCGGTCCAGACAGCGTTTTTTTTGGCGTTTTCTTTTTTCGGATCTTGGCGTGGCATTCAGTCCCGCAAACGGGCTTGCGTGGGAAATAAGATGTTTTATGCGCTCAGGGAGGAGGTACGAGCCGATTAGGTAGGAAGCACTGAAGAGAAGTTCACTTTATCGGGGTCTGTATGGAGCTTGTAAAATCCTGCTAGCTCTTGGCAGCCCCCCTCCCCTGGAGTAATAGAGTAAACTAATTTATTTTTTTTAATTACCCGTCGTGAAATAAATGGTACTCTTCTCCCTCCGTCCACCGCCTTTTTTTTTTTTTTTTTTTTTTTTTTGCTTTTCACTTTTCGTCTCGCCACGGCAGGTAGATTATTCGCGGCAACTTTGCGGGGCTACTTTATATAGCGCTGGCATATGGGCTCCATTTTCTGCTCTCTGGTTGGTCTACAACTCTGAAATGCACAGGAACAGCAAAGTGGTCGCAGCGTGGGATTAGTAACTGTGCTGAATAGGTCACAGATGGGGCGATAGAAGCATTTTATTAGTGACGTAAGGCTGCATAAACCGAGCCTGCATTTTTTTTTTTAATATATTCGTGCTGGGGGAGGGGGAGTGTCTTGAATATCTTTCTAATGGGACGTAATCAAGTTGATACCGCTGTCTGCAAGCTGGCATGTCACCTATCGTCACAAACCAACCGCGCATAGCGAAGGGAAACATTGCGGATTTTTTTTTGTAATGTCTTTTTATTTTTTTCTCCCTCCCCGCTCTGCCGGAGGCTTTGGCAGGCGCTGCTACGCTGCTGCTGGCAGGTGCCCGGGCTGGAGGCTGCTGGATGACATCACCCCCTCGGTGACACCCATGCGCGCCCCTCCCCGGGCCAGCACCCCCACCCGCTCCCCCCCCCGGACTCCACAACAACACTGCTGGCATTTTCCTTTTCTTATTTCTTCTGGTATTTTTTCCAACACGGTTTTTTTTTTTTTTTTTTTTTTTTTTTACTATGCCTGGTACCTGGAACTGAAAAGAGGGGGGCAGTCTGAGGAGCACCTTTTTTGCGGGGGTAAAAAAGCTTTTTGACAAAGACGTATGCCATAGCTCGTTTGATGAGTGAGTGCACCTATGCTGGATGGGCCGGGAAGGAGTTTAGGATTTGGGAGATACTGTTTTGTTTTCTGCTTCTGATAGTGAGGTAATACCAGACGTGTAAATAGGGGGGATGGGAAATGATGTACTTCTAATTCTGTCTTTCTCCCCCAGCAATAGTTCATGATAATATTTCCAGGCCTTTCTTTGCTTTCTTGTAGAAAAACCTTTCCTGGAAAGGCCCCTGACAGCCCAAGAAGACTGTGTAGCAACTTTTAAAAATAAACTTTATGATTCCAGGACAGGCTAATTGGAGTCCTCTGCCAGCTGTTTCTGCCTGGATCATCTGGACCTGAACACATATGAGGGTTTCCTTCCAGATGAGAGGAGGCAGAAATGTGGGGCTGAAATAGCTCTTCCCCTGGGAGATGTTAGAATGGGGTCAGCAAAGGGCTTGGGCTGCAGAACCCTGTGGTAGTGACAGTTTTCTTCTTTACCTAGACCAAGGTAGTGTGTGATAATAACCACCACAGTTAAACAGAAATAACAGACCATGTATTTGAGGAAAATGGGCAATGCCTTTCCTGGGTGCTTGGGGAGCTCTCTGCTGCACAGGGGAGTTGCAGAAGGTCCGTGTAATTTGGTGGAGTTCTCAGTGCTGTTAGGTATGCCATTGTTTAGATTTTGGATGATCCGTAAAATAATGGAAAGTTGAGTGCCTTTTCCCGTGGCTGGGTGCATGATGTCCACTTATGCAAGCACTCCCAAAGACAGTGTGCTGTAGTCTCCTGCTGGATGACCTAGGCAAGCCTTTCACTGATGGCACCACTTCTCTGGGTGGGCAGTGTCCTTGCTCATTCCTTCAGTAAGTGTTCTTTGCTTTGTGGAACAGGTCTCATCAGTACAAGGTTGGTTTTGACCAAGTCTTAGTTCGAACTGAGTAAAATAGGAGAGTGTGAATGATGTGTTTGTTCTTTAATAAAGATGGAGACATGAAAACATTTTTACTGAAGTGTCTTGCTTGTGGCTTTTGAAATACTGTATCTTGATTTGTTTTGTTGGAGATGATTGTGGTTTGTCATTCTTTGCCATAACTACAAAATGAGTCAAAAAATTAATTTCCTGAAATAAAAGTTTTGTTTCTAGAAAAGCCAAAATGGATGCAGCACCCAGACTTTGACCTTCTCAGCTCCTGACTAGTGGTTGTTTACTACAGCTGCAGCTGTGCGTCTTTGAAAGAGGAGGAGCTGCAAACACAAGCATGCTCACTTTTCCTGCTAAGTGGAAAACATGTAATAAACATGCTGCTTCGAAGTGAGATGTTAAGTAAAGTATTGAGCAGCCAGGTTGTGGCTTTTCCTTTCCTTTGTGCAAGTTGTGCAGTGCTGTATTTGTAAAAGTTTTGAGTCTTGCAGGTGCAAAACGTGAAAGTCTACATGAAATGACTACGTTTCCTATGCAGTTGAAAAGAATTTGGTTTTTTTTTTTTTTAGATTAAATTCATGCTTACACTAGAAAGGAGAAATCCTTTTGCACTGTAGTACTGAGGACACTGTCAACATTGTTTGTCATTGGAAAAAGTTCATGTAACCTTACCCTGTGTTCAGTAACTGAACTTTAGACAGTCCTCTTGCTTCAACTGAATGATTTTTTAAAAAGTTGCTTCTAAATGAAAAAAAACCCAAAACCTAAACGACAGCAGAAATTATATTTGATGATTCAGTGTCAAAATGATTGCTGTAGTTTGTAGCTAGACAGAGGTATGTTGACAAACTTGAATGAAGTGTTGATTAGACCTTGTGGCACTGTTGCAAAAGTGGGTAAAATAAAACCAGTCTGACATAGCTGTAGAGTCAATTTTTGATTATATATGTGTGTGTGTATGTATGTATGTAAGTGTATATATGCATATAAACCCCAGTGCTAATCATGCCGTGTTTGCGTTTGTAATCTCTGTTTTGAGCAGAAAGTTTGCTTAGATTTTGTGCCCTGAAATATGTGAACTTTTTCTTACTTTTGCAAAGTTTGGTGTGAGAGGTTTGAAGTTTATACAAAGTCTGTGCTCATTTGCTCCTCAGCAGTGGCTGTAAGAGATTGGCTGAGTTGGTCAGAGCATGGTGCTAATAATGCCAAGGCTGTGGAGTCCTGTCCCTGTATGGGCCATGCATTTAAAAGTTGGACTCGGTGATCTTGCAGGTCCCTTCCAAGTCAGAATATTCTGTGATTCTGCAGTATTAAAAAAGGTAGACTGTTCTTTAATTAGTTCTATTTACCTTTTGACTGCAGAGAACTCTTAAAACAATACTGAGAGATAGGAGGAAGAGGGAAAAATGAACGTGGCTTTGCCAGAAAGTATATCTATACTGAAGGTGACACTGAGCTTGTGCAGACTTACCTTGAGTTCAGTGTAATAGCTCTTCATATTAATTAGAAAGCCTTATAGAAACTTTGGACTAAACCAAAATTGCATTACTATATACATTTTTTTTTAATCTATGTCTGCTGCAGAATGGCGTGTTTTAATCTGGAGAAGACAGCTTTAAATTATGGCATACTTTAGTTCTGTTGATATTTCTGTAATTTCTTGCATTTTTGGGATGGCATGGTGGCATGAACCATCCCAGTGTTTATCAAATGCATAGTAAAGCCTGGGAGTGAATATGTAAAGCCATGTGATACATATTCAGGGACTGTATGCTTTGTACTGTCTGTTATTTCTTGCACTCAGCATCTGTACATATCAACTCCTTTGCCAGAAAAGTCCCTTCAGCCACAGCTACAAGGGTAGGACTTACCTAGGTGTTTGCTTTCTGATTTTTTTCTTTCCTTTTTTTTTTCTTTTTGAAGTTCTTTAGAGTCACAGTGATGCAAAAGTTACCGTTTATTGGAACTAAAACTACTTGTCAGATCAAGTGAGATGCTATGATTAAAGACTGTTAAAAGTGTATACTCAGTGATACTAAATAAAGTTGGCCAAGACTGTCACACACTGACATTTCTGACCCCAATGTGATCCTAGTAATGTCTGTGCTTTTAAAAAAATCTGCTTTGCTTATTTGTATGTAGATTTTTTTTTGAATTTTTTTTTTTGTTTGCTTATTGAAACAGATGCTCTCATGTGCAGTTGTTTATCCTTTTGTGGGTGGCTGGCAGTGCTGGCATTGGCAGCCTTTGGAATTGCAGTGCAGACCAGCACCACTTGAGTTAAGGAATGTCTGGTTAGCAGTAGCAAGCTTTTGTCCTCTCTGTGAACCAGCCTTCAGGACGGGAATGAGGCGTGCTCTTTGCTAATGGCTGGCACGGTATTTGCTACATAGCAGAGTAATGATGGGACTCAAAAAATCCCGAGCTTTGTTCCTGGCCTGGCTGTGGGGCGAGCGTGTTCTCGTTGTTTAAACATAGAACAATCAAATGCATGACCTTGGACATCAACGCTGCTGAGGGGATAATTAATCAGATGATGTATCATGTCGGGAGACCCGAGTTCTAGTCTCGTTGTTGTCATGTGTCACCTGGGACAGGCACTTTGTTACCCTCTCTGTAAGGTGGTAAGCAGTGACCCTAATTCCCTATTAATGCGGGGTGTTGACCAGTGGTGAGAGCAGCAAAGAGCACAAGGTTTTGCGTGCTAACGCTGATCCTCCTGCTGACTGCCTTTAATAATTTCTTTTTCTCTGCCTTGACCAAGAAGGGCTTTTGTGGTGGTGGTGCTGCATCTGTGTTCTGGAGCCTTACAGGTCCCTGACAGCAGCATGGGCAGCACAGTGATGCTGGCAGGCTGCGTGGGTGCAAGGGGGTGTGTGCACAGAGCTCAGGCCAGCTGGAAATAAGGTCAGGTCCAGTTGCAGAGCTGGCGATGCTATCAGTGAGCTCTGGAAGCTGTCCTGAGCATGAGCGGACTGTAATTCTCATATACTTTGTTCAAGTCTTGACAGACTGCCATTGACAGGGGTAAAGGCAACTATCTGTACCCAGCATTTTCTCTCTGTGGATACCTGAGGAAAAATCTTTCAAAAAAAGTACTGTTTACAAAAAGCGTACTGATTTTTTTTTTTTTTTCATTTCCGAAATCGTCAGAAGTGGCTGGTGTGTTCTCAGATACTTTCAACTCGAACTTTGAAGAGCTAGTTGTTGAGCATTTCTGTTGAAATTATTGAAGTTTGTTAACTAGATTATGCAGTATTAGAAATTTGTTACGTCAGTTTCAAAGAATCCCTGTGACTTGTTATTTACCGTGGTACCAGCATTTTCAGATGGTCTGTGAAGAATTGAGGGGACCTTTTATAGCAGACAATAATGTTGTCATCTGAGGTAACCACTGAGATATTTAGGATTAATGATATCAATTGCCAGTTCCTCCTGGAAAAAAAGAAAGATAATGATTATGTGTATAATACAGTAATATTTGACAGGAATCTGAGCAGGACTTAGAATAATATAGAAATGCGGGGTCTTTTTGTATCTGTCTTTATTTTGGATATTTAATGCTGGCATGAAAAAGTTTTGAGTTAGTCTTCAAGTATGGGTTGGCAGTGCTCTAGAAGAGCATGTAAAAAGCCGTAATTGATGACACTTTAAAATCTTTTAAAGTCTTGTACAGTAGTTGGGGCTCTTCCAGTTCCTTTTTCAGAGAATCTTTCAGTCGCAAGAAAATTGTAAGTGGGAAATGAAAAAAAAAAGTAGAGAAAAGCATTCCTTTCCACTTTCTATAAATTGTTAACAGTTACAAGGTGACTTAATTTTTTACTTGTTCCATCTAGCCGAGGAAATCTTTTGTATAGACAGTGACCTACACAATTTTGAAAGGAAAAAATGAGCTTTTGAAATTGAGAGCATGCAGAGTTGGTCTAGTTAGGAGGCGGATTTGGAGGCTGTTATTTCTGATAGCATTGTCATTTTCTCTTTTGCTTTCAAGATCTTTATTCAGCTAAATCAACATTTGGTTAAAATGTCTTTGTTGAAAGAGTATATATTAATACTTGGAGACCTCTTATTTTGAGATAGTGGTAGATTTGTAATTTTTGATTGGGACTTCAGTGGGATAAAGTTTACAATAGTTTCATCAAACAATTAAACATAGTAAACTGAAAAAATGAGATTTAGTACACTTTCTTTGCTTTGCATCCTAGCCAGCATCCAAGATAGATTTATTTTGTGTTTGCTGGAGATGTGCTGTCTTTGAGTTTCATGTGGATTTAGGAACACAGTATTTCCTTTGCATTGCAATGCTAAAGAAATATGTGGGATAGGCAGGGATGGAAGGCTGAATTTTATGCATAGGAATCACAGACACCTGTCTCAGTCAATTCTGGTTGATAGTTTGAATAAAATACTTTCCTTTTCCAAAAAAGAAGAGCTTAGATCATCCTTGCCTCAGAAGTGTGTACTAAAATCATGACACTAGAATAATTCTCATGGTCAAAAGACCTTCAGAAAACCTCTCTGTTGGCTGACAGTACAGGAAGTCTCAGATGTTTAGTTCACATATAAATGAGTACATTGTGCTTGTTAAAAAATAGGTGAGAGAGCACTTGCAGTGCTCAAATCCTGGGAGAAGCACTGGAGGCCCTGAAGGGTTTGATGGCAGTCAGCAAGGACTAGCAGTTTCTGTGGGTCTTCTTGTGGCTTTAGTTATTTGGTGTTTAACTTAGCCCATATGTTGTGAGAGCAGGTAGACCCAGCCAGGCTGGGATTCTCTATAGTAGGGACAGCATCAGGAGCTTAGTGGTTTGGTACCCAAGTCATCTTGAGGGCATAGACTAAAATCCATCAGCAGAAACGTGTACCTTCAGATCCTGCCCCTCCTCCCCCCCCAAATATTACTGAAGTTTTACTTTTGTGGCTTTCATGGACACATCTTTTTTTCTTGCCCTAAACAGAAAGGAAATAAAAAAGAGGAATTAAAGTAAAAGAAGGAAGTTTCTTCTTGTGATGGATTCTGAGTGGAGTTGATGCTGTGTGTTCCCATCCATCAGTTCTCATACCTGTGTGTTTAGCTATTGTGCTGCCTTCTGCCTCTTGCCAGCAGTGCTGCCTGGCCTCTCTTTGGGCGAGGAATGCTGCTCTCTTTCTTTTGCTGTAACCTTTCTGTTGATATCTTTGTCATTAAAAAGCTTCATAATTCTTATTATTTTAAAGTGGCTTCCCTTTAACAAAAACATAGCAATTTTAAGTACTCCCCACCTCTGTTTTTTCTTAACATTTCTACTTGTACACTTGTGTTTTCAAGACATGTGACCAAAGAAGCCTTTATAGATTATATATGTGTGTGTGTGTATATATATATTTACTAAAATTGCTACTTGCTTTGCATAAGCGTTACTTTCTCCATAGTTCTTTGCCTAACTGACAAGCCCTTGGAGCAGGCCTGCCTTCCTGGCTGGCTGTGGCAGAAAGAGGGAAAAGTGGGGTGAAGGTGCTCCCCTCTGTTTGGTTCTGGGTGCCAGTGTCTTTCAGTAGACCAGAGGAGCCATGGTTACTCCCATGCCCAAGCTGACTCCTTGCATATTACTGTGGTATCAAAAATAGAAACATGAGTGTAGTGTGAAAAGTCTTTTCATATTGGTTATGTATTAGAAATATGAAAATAGCCAGTGGAAATATTTTTGTGTTAGACAATGTTACAACTAGTTCAGAAAACCCAAAAATTCTAGTCTCTCAAAGAATCTGTAACAGTAATTTTTAAAGGAGGAAACAGAAATGAGGCACATACTATAACAATCATTTGGTAGATTTAAGACAGTAATTCCAGTCAGCATTTGTCAGACATTATAGAGTTTTCAGTTAAAAGCTGAATGGAGTGTAGCTTTTTTGAAGCTTGAGGTTTGGCAGCCGTGTCAAGTACAGGAATTGTGTCCTAAAAGTGTCTTGACAACACTGAAATGCCATAGAAGAAGTGAAGCTACAAAGCCACATGTAACCAACATATAAGTTGCAAAGACTTTTAAGGATTTCTGCCTGGATGAACAAGTTGGTATTTAGCCGTAGATGTTCAGAGTCTTGGTTGTTGATGGACTGGTTGGCATTTAAGCAGATAGCACAGGAAGTGTACAAGTTGAGTAAAGTTATACTCACTGGAGGCAGGATTTAGTGAAGTAAGAAGAAATATATATATTATAATTGCTCTCATGGGCTCAAGTTGTAGTTTCATTGATTTGTATATCAGAGGAGACCATTGTGATCATCTAATTCAATTTAAATAATGCCATCAGTAGAGTGTCACCTTGTCCTGCACAAACCGTGCATGGTCTCTTGGAGCTGGACCATTTTGTGAGTAGATATTTGTAATGTAACAAGCTTTATGCAGTGGGAAATCAACTGTCGTCTTCAGTGAGCTGTTCCAGTGGTTATAATTACTCTAATCTCTGTGCATTATTTCTTCCTTGAATTTATCCATATATTTGGCTTCCAGCCACTTAACCTTATTATACTTCTGTCTCTTAAATGAGTGGTCAACCAGTCTCCTGTCAATTCCTTCTCTGTCTTCATTTTCAGAATATGCATAATTGAACAGTGTTTTACTTCGTGGCTGTTAAAGACGGTAAATTGATTTAAATCATTTTGACTTCAAAGTAGTGGACAGGAAAACTTGATTTAAACAATCAGTTTAAATCTTGTTTGGTTTCTGCAGTTCGTACTCCTTTTCCATTCCCAGTGCAGTCTGTTGGGTAAGCGATGCTTAGTGTGCCGATATCAACACAGCAGGCAAAGCAGTTAATCTGCAGAGTATACTCAAATTTTTATTTGAGAGAATGCTTTGTGTGCCTACCTATATATTTAAAAAGTCCATGGAGTTAATGCTTGTTTGCTGTGTTTGAATTTTCAGATGTTTAATATTCCAGTATGAACGATGTGTTTCTCATTTACTAGGTAGTTCAGTTTTATGATTGAGTTTGTCAGCTATACTTAGAAATTGGAACTCGTAAACCGGGAAAACATCATTAAAATATTTTTTAATAATATCTTGATTTCTTTTTTGATATGCCAGGTTACTTTAACTATCTTAATAAAATGTATTAGTGTTATAATTAACTTTTATATTGAATAAAGGAAAAATAGAACTTAGTTATTAAGAGAAACTCACAATTTCTGTTAAAAATACCCTGGAGAATTTTAGAACTAGTAGCTATCACCCTGTGGCATATTGTTTATATTAAAAAGAGGGTAAAAGAAACATATTTACCTAGTTTATTATGCTCATGGTAGATTTTTCAACTTCTGAATGATCCAGTAATTTGTGGTGGTTGAATAAGCTGTGAGAAATCAGATACTCTGTTCTGCACCTGCTTATTGATTAGTTTGTGTTTCAGTTTTGTTTAGTCTGTGGTTTTTATAGGGTAAGTAGTTTCTTTGAAACTTTAACAGCAAATGAGTACTGCTTGGGCATTAATGAAAGAAGGAATGTAAATTGGTTTCATAAATTCAAATGTAATTTTCATGAAAAATGTAAATAAGAGTCAGAATTTTTCATTGGAACATACACTAATGCTATAGGAAAAAGCTATTTCTTTACTAGATAGGTGTTGGAGTAACGTTGGTTAGCCTGCTTCTTCTAAACATTGTCAAAAGTAGGATAGCCAACTACTCTTGTTTTGTGAAACTGCATATGAAAATAATTTTTTCAAATACTTAATTTATTCTCAGCCGATGACACTGACACCCCAGTTCTCAGGTGCTTTTTTAGGCATGTCTATTCAGTCTCTTATCTGAAGTATGAAATAGAATACTCATTGGCCAAAGGTATGAGTAGGAGCACCCAAGCTCAGTGTTAGGTGTGCTTACCTTGTGCTGCACTTCTCAGACCTTCCAGTCTCTTACTGTGTTTTGTTTTCTTTTCTTTTTCTATGCTTATTCAAGATCATTTCAAATTTAATAATGCTGTTATTGGGATAGACTGCTCCCTCTCCCCTGCAACTGCTTTTCATTAATCATACCTTTAAAGAGTTACTAAGAATACCAGGTGATTCTGCTGAGCTTTGCTCAACCTGGGGAAGTTTTGCTCTTTAACAGTAATATTATCTTTGGAGCCCTGCTGGTACTTAAACAAACTGGACCTTTTCACTTCAATTATTTAATATTTTTTTGGAGACATTTTTCAGTACTTAGGTATACACTGCTCTACTTCCTCATTCTTTTCAAAGAGATAAAATTATCTAAATAAAACTTAATTTCTGCATATTCTGACTTTAAAACTGTGATCATAAGTAACCTTATTTTACAGGGGAACGAAAGATGGACCTTTCTCTCTTTTTTTTTTTTCCTCCTTCTCCCTAACTTCTTGAAATAGCAACTCAAGACCAAAGCAAGTTTTTTGTTTTTTTTTTTTGCTTGCCAGCTTTTTCATTGTGTAGTTTGATTCAGTGTGATAACTTCATTTCTACTTATATTTGTCTTGAAGCCAGGCAAAATGATGTAGGACACAGAGCTATCAAAAAAGCAGTACTGTTGGAAAGGTAATTTGCTTCTTCCTCAAAGATTGAGAGGGAAATCTGTTGGCTGTTTTGCTTTCTTTTTGCAAATTGACGTAACTAGTGCAGATCCTGTGAGAAGGATCAGGGCAGGAAACAAGGACCATTGTGCAGTCTTTTTTAACTTGTGCAGCAAGTTAGAGAATGGAAAGTAGTGGTCAGAGAAAAGGTTTTATTAATGCTTCAAGCTGCCTGAGAGCAAAATGAACCAGGTAAAGAGCACTAGAAATACATATCAGATGATGGAGACTGATGAAAGAATATCTCTTTATGCTCTTGAGAGAAGTCCAAATGGGTGTTTATCTGTGTTTTTAAAAAAGGAAAATTAAATACATTACAAAGCTAATTTTACAATCCCCACATGCACTACTACTGCAAAACTAATTGACCTGTGAGGAAAGATAAGATCCAGTTGACTTTTGGTGACTTGTTAGTCCTGGAATTTGTTCCAGTTCCTCCTCCCTGACAGATTGTTTTCCAGTGCAGTGTCTGTTGAGGCTTCCAGTGGGATGCTTGCACTTTCCTCCACTGAGCTTGCTACTGTTTATGAGCTTAATATTCTTTAGGAACCACCAGTTAATAACCCCACACTGTCTGGCAGTGGCGTACGAGGCTCGTGAACATTGGCACACAGAACTTTTGAACTTCATCATCTGAGTACCATCCTTTGCATGGCAAAGAAGAAACGTGAGCCTAAAACATTTGTGGTCATTGGCCTAAAATCTTTTCCCTGCAAAGGTTAATACTGATTTCAGTTTTTACTCAAATTGAATGTTTAGGTGTTATTTATTTTTCTTCCATCAGTAATGATGATCTTGCTTTCTCCATGCATTGACTGTTAGCCCTTTTATCTGGTTTTTTACTTTTGAGTTTTTAGGGGTTTTTTTAAATGCAAAATTAGTTTCCATAGCACAATTCTAAATGTAAAAACCGGTCATACCTTAATTTACATTTTCATGTTATAGATGACATAGCATGTTATAGGTCCCTGGAGCCGTGAATTTCTACAGAGGATTTATTGCAGCAGTTCCTGAAAACAGTGTGGTGAAGCAGTAACCCCTTGGTTTCTGGGTTGGTGCCATACACAGCGGGAGCTGCACATGGCTCAGTGCTGGCATCTTGTATTACCTTTGGAAAAGCTTGTGGTACCTCACAAGTTGCTACATGGGAAATGACGCCACTTCTTTCATTTAGGTCAGGCTGTCAGATGCTTTTTGGATCCTGCTCTTCAGTAACTGGGACAGCTGAGGTTTGAGGTGACCATGACTTCACTTGCAATTTAGCAGGAGGGTCCCGGGGGTTCTTTCCTCTCCCTGCAGTCTGGGTGTGGGCTGCCTTTTTTATGTGTCCTTGTGTTTGTCCTGCCTCCAGGATCTTGGGAAAATATTTCTGTTCTCTGGGATGAAGGCAGGATGCAGGGGAGAGAAAGTACTAAATTAAGAGGTATGGGGACAACACAAATAGTCCAAGGAAACTGATGGTGTGTGTTTCATAAATGGTGGCAAAAGAAAACCATTTGTTGCTCAGTGTTGACTTAAGGTCTTTTGAAAACTACTTGCTGCTGAATATACTTATCATGCAACATGGCTTTCTTATTGCAGCACTGGTTATTATCCACTGAACATCTTGTCCATTACTATCATCTCAGTCATGAGCTGGGAAATTACATTTCTTATTCTTCAGACAACTTTGAGACTTGTTGCAAGACAGAAACTGGTTTTCACTGTTTGCCAAAGAAGTTTATGTACTTAGTATGATGCCTGGGATGTTGTGTTACGTGATTCTGTTGCAGTGGATTCATTTTTGTTGTTAGAAAAATCCTGTGGTGTAATGTCAGAAGTCTTCTGGCTGCTCCGTCAAGGTTTTGGGTTTTATTTTGTGTGCTGTTCTTGAATACATGTCTCTGTAAGTTGCAGATTTGTGCTGGATGCAGTGAATTGCTACAGCCAGAGTCCCTGAGTTTGGGTCAATGTGTATTGCATGCAGAGGAGATTCTTGAAGGGCTGGTGTTTCTTTGGAGCCACCAAAAAGCATTCATGCCTTAACCAGTGTTGAGTTTCTCTGAGTAGCAAAATGCAGCATCTTGAGCTCTGGATATGTTTTGTCTATTAAAACAGTTGCTGAAGGTGTCTCGTAGGTAGATGTGAGCAGATGAGAGGGTGTGATATGTATTTTTCTAGTCAGTATTCTTTTGGTGAAGCTTCAGAATCTTTGTTTTTCAGCAAGAATGTTTGAACACAAAATGCTCTCTGAATAGATCATTTAAAAACACATTACCTTGCTGTTTGCAAACAGAAGTCTTACAGAACTTCTAACAGACAGGAAAATGGATTTCTGTGTTGCTTTGATCTGCCTTCAGTGTGCAAGAGCACAAAAATAGTTGCAGGCATTTTGTTTTAAAGTTTTAAGTCTCTGCATTTATCAAAGTGGAATTCATAAATTTGTTATTTCTATTTAAGGCTTTACTTTTTCCTCCATTCTTCTTTAGGTAGAGATATTATATAATTGCTACTTTGCTTATAATCTTGCTTCTTCCAAAGATCTCATCAACAAAATTACTTTGAGTGTATTTTGTGCTCCTCACTATTAATTTTATGTCTGCAGGATGCAGTAAGCAGTCATGCCTTAAATTGTAGTAAATACCTGTCAAATAAGAAAAATAGTAGGAAAAAGATCAAGTAAACAACATTCTGTTACAACATGCCCCTCTGTTCTTAGATTTGATTTCTATCTTCATTAACATTTTGAACTTAACTGTGAGATGCAGAATAATGTTTTTAGAGAGGATGGTGAGACACACACAGTGGGTGATGTACTGACTGATAATTTGGAAGTCGTTTAATAAGTGCCTCATTTTTACACGTGCAAAATGAATGTAATGCTATTTACTCAGGATGCTTTTAGATTTACCATTGGGAAAAATATGTACAAAAGCTGAGTAGTACAATGGTTATAAGATGTGTGCTTCAGATGGCAGGGTCCACAGAGATTTCTGTAGATGCTTTCTGTGTACATTACTTCAGTTGCCTCTGCATGCTGATTTTTTTGGGAAGATATAAGGAAAAGTTTAACTTCTTTGTCAGACTGAGAATAACTTCTGTGAGTCTTGTAGCCATGAAAAGTGTATTGAAGGAGGCTGTTTGCAAGAGGTATTACCCACTTGGTTTCCTTGGAAACATGAAACATGATTTACAAATATTGACTTGAGAAAGCTGCAGCTTAGAGGAAATCCTAAACTGTTGGTTCAAGCTTTTAAATTAATATCTCTAAAGAGTTCAGGCTGTGTTGAAAGTCACTGCATGTCCATGAAATGACATTTATAATAATTCTGTGTTTCTTGGTGTAAGAGCCAATTCTGAATGCTGGAAGACTGGAAAGAATCTGAGTTTTGTTGGAAAAGGGATGCTGAACTGGAAACCCTGGCTCCAGTTTCACCTGTGTTAAACAGCTCAACTCCTGACAAAATGAAAGAAATTGGTGCTCTTAGAAGTCAGGTAGTTAGTGCCTTGCCACCGATGGGGTGCAACCTGGAATACTTTCTTCATGGTGAAGCTTAGACGCTCTAAATTATTGTTCATGTCTTGTAAATGTTTTGAAACTGAGTGGAGGATGGTTTGAATGCTCTTTGTTACGTTCGTGCAAGACATTGTGTGATACCTTAAGTAAATTACATTTATTGAATAACTTACTTTTATTGTATAGGAATTTTCATATACACTTACTTTTAAAGACTGCTATTCATAATTTGGTCTTGCTGGCCTCGTTAAATATTTTGAAATGAAAGCTGGAGCACAGTATTAGGTTATCTTGAAGTTGGTGTTCTTTTCATGCTGGAGGATGGAAAGAGAGAGCAATATGAGAGAAGAAGCATACAGCAGAGTACTGCATGCATATTGTGAATCCTGACTGCTGGGTAGAGATTGCATCTGTGCGCTCATTAGTGAGGAAGGAGCAGGTCTTGGTTCAGTCAGTCTAGCTGAGGTGCTGCTGGCTGTGGTTTAATTTGTGCTTCTAGTGTCAGTGCTGGCTTATGTGGTCCCAATTACTACCCATGTCCTATGGTGTGTGTCCCTCTGTCACTCAGACAACTTCTGCTGTCAGCAGGCTGAACTGGATCAAGAAACTGCCCAAACTTTTTGTTGGTTTCACCGAGTTAATCTTAACTTGTGTTATTTTCCCAGTTCATCTCCTAAAACAGCTGCGACTGTGCAGGAGCAGCCAGGTTGTTGGAGGCATGAAAGCACCTCTAGCCATTCCTAAAATTAAGAGTGGAAAAGCCTTATATTACCCGTGCTCTTAATCTAGAGGAGAGCACCTCCAGAGCCGAGATGAGGTGAGATCTTGGATTTTCCTGCAGAAAAGCAGGAATGTGTTTTTTTTGCTGGTTGTAGTGCTAGTGTAATGCTTTCATGGCCATTATGACGTGGCAAGGCACAGTTTTTAAGAAGGTGTGATGCATTAGGATGAAAAGGTGATGTATTTTGAAAGAATATGAACATGAAAGTCTATGCTTTTGTTTTAGACCTGGATAAGACTTTGTGTCTCAAGACATTGGATTCTTTTCCCCCAAGATGTCTTTTACATTTTGTACAAAATATCATTACTCCTTGTGAACTGTGCTTTGCTTGGAGATTATAAAAGGTATTTGTAGTGGGTGGTCCAAGGTGGCCTTATGTAGCTGTGTTAATTAAGGTGGGATGAGCCCAGGTCTACCTTCATCTGGGGTTGCAGACAGGTGGCTGTAAGGATCCAGTCCTCAATATGCAGAGGCTTTGATGGTATAGGCAAGCAAGGACTGCTGAAACCTGTATGTCAATGTGTCAGATAAGATGGCTGTGTCTGTGAGCTGTATGTCTTGTGAGACAAAGCATTGACAGCAAATAGGACACCACAGAAGCTTTCCCTTCATGGTCCAAATGGTGCTACTTTTCTCATCAAGCCAGTGGAACTAAGCAGAAATGCTTTGCCTAATGGTTCTGTGAATGGTGTCTAACATCCTGAAGGCTGCAAAGCTGTTTGTCTCTCTGGATGCTAAGGAAGGATTCATCTGTATTGTTTTTCAGTGGCTGGTTCTATGTAGTGAGGGCAGCTTGCTCTTGACTTACCCAATGCAGTGGCTATGGATTACAGTAGAAGAGGCTGTGAGGAGACAAAAAGATTAATGAACAGAAGGAGGGAATTTGGGATCTGTGGAAAGACAGTTCATATGCAGAAAAGATACAGAAAAGTAGAAAATGGCTGTTTTCCAAAATCCCAGGAAACAATGGAGACTCAAGATGTTGGCAACTTGCGTGCTGAAGCTTTAGGCTGAAGGGGAGGTCAGTAAACTGCAAAAAATTCTTGGTATTTGCAGAAGGGGAGGGCTTAGAAAGGGCCGCGCTTGAGTTTTAGGGTGGGGTGATGTTTTGTTTGGTTGTTTTCAAGTCCACAGATAATCAAATCAAAGGGTAGAATTTTGTATGGTTGTAGTCAGAACAGGTATACAGGGGCATTTGTTGAGGATTGTGACCATGCCTCAAAAATTGAGTATGAAGGCTTAGGATGCAAACATAAACACTAATAGGAAGAGAATGATATCAAATGAACTTTAGTTCTTCAGGTAACCAGATAAACTACATGGATTACTGCAAAGTCAGTCAAGATGGGAACATGGAAACAAGATGGAAACATGAGAACAAGTGTAAGAGTTTTGCTAAAATTAGGGTTGTTTTCATATGAAGCTGTTGTGCCAATACAAACTGCATTTCATATTGCAGCGTTGTAAGATAAATACTTCCAGAGGAATCTGGAGAGAAGTCACTAACTTAAACTTAGAAGGACGAGGGAATAACTGCAGTGAAGATGTACAGACAATTCTTAGAATGCAGAAGAAGATAAAAATGTATGAGATGGCAGTGTGATATTGCTTTTATTATTCTGGGTTTTTTCATTTCATAATATGATGACTATCTTCTGAGTATCACTCACTTTAAGTGATTAGAATACCAGCCGTGTAAGGTATGCAACATCTAAGGGAGAAGCTGGGAAAAGAACACCCTTAGACCTATTGCTCTTTACTGTTTTTGCAGGGCGTCACCACTAAATTGATAGTTGCAAAACCTCAGTCCTGTAGAAACATCAAGGGAAGTTCATATATTCACTGTTCTTCTGGCAGTTTTAGAATCCTTGTTGTTTTTAGCAAGTATAGGTAGATTTAGAAACAGTTATGTGATATTTATTTAGCTGTTGCTTGTATAATACTGGAGGATCAGAGCTCCTCTCCTCTTTGTGGTGACTCTAAAGCAGCTCCAACACAGCATCAGTGTCAGTCCTCAGGTACATTGGCTCTTACTCTAAGTTGTATTGACTTTAGTGAGTGAAGTGATGAAAGAAGTGAGAGATGACATTAGCCACAGATAAAGAGAAATATCAATTCAAGTAGGAAGTGTCTCTTTCTTGCTTACCTTCACTCTGTAAGGTATGTGAATCTGACTGTCAGCCAGTTGTCTTACCAGACATGAGAGCTACAAGATGTTAAAGCTTTCTGGACAGAGCACTTATATTCTCTGTAACCTGATTATGAAAGAAAGAAAGGAGCTGTTTCTGTTAGAGGAGGATGCAAACTTCTGTTTTCAGCTCCATGATAAGACGTTTTTCACATAGAAGCTGAAATCACTATTTGAAATGTTCAAGGCCAAGTTGGATGGGGTTTTGAGCAACCTGGTGGTTAAGTGAAAAGCATCCTTGGCTGTTGCCAGGGGGGTTTTGAACCAGTAGATCTTTGAAGACCCTTCCAACCCAAGCCATTTTCTGATTTTACATGAGAGGAGCTGACGTGGAGGTAAGTTGGAAATGCCAAGTCTTTCGGATCAGAAAGGGCCATTTCATGACTTCTGTTGTGTGTCTGTCACCAGGCTGTCATTGCTGAGTGTGAGGTTCGAGCCAGTGGCAGATGGCTTCCTCTGAGAAGAGGAAAGGATGAGGAAGAGAAGCTATGGTAGAATTGGCAAAGCCTATTGAGTCATTCTCAGTGACTGAAAGGAACTAATTATTCTGGACTTGTGTTTCAGATTTACTTGGTCAGGGCTCAGATCTGCATCCTGTATGACTTGAAAATACTTTGACCAAACAGTGATATACTGGACTGGACATATGTAAATAGTGAAGTTACTGGGAGAATATGAAATGCTGGGTTTTAGAGGGATTCAGTTGTCAAATGGTAAGTTAAAATAGTCCAGTTTTAATGTACTCTTAAAAAAAACCAACCCCAAATCTGAGATACTGCCAGACACCCACTTTAGTTAGCAAACTGCAGAAGCCTGTCTGTGCAAAATGGGAAATGTGTTTACTTGGCTTGCTTTTTTGAATTGAAACATTATATGTGTTGTGAAATATTGTAGAATGTACAAATGAGCATGTTGTCCAGAAAATCACATTGCAATACATGGGGCAGTTCATACATTGCAGTCTACCTCACTTCGTCATGATGGTAGTCCCAAACTAATGAATGTTGAGATTTTGTGGAAAAGACTTAAGAATCTACTCTTGATCGGAGCATTTTGAGTATTTTTCTCTGTGTGGTGAGGTGAGATAGAGGTGGAGAGGAGGGAGGAGGAGCACCTGCTTTTTACTGAGTTAAAAGTGTTTTGTTTTCCAGAAGTTGATCAGTAATTTAATTAAAGTGGGGAAGAGTTGGGGATCAAGATGAACAACTGAGAGGGGAAGTGCTGGAGGACCAAAGTAGCTTTTGGTAGGGGGGGCAGTGGGAGGTAGAGTGGACCACAGCATCCAGTAGCTTCCTAGTGAATATGAGAACTGGTTGGGTTTCCCACTTGCCAATTACCTATCTGGGAGAATAACACATAATAGCAGAGCAAGGGCAGCAAGACCCAGATTCACTCATGAAATAGCAGGGAATAAGGTTGTGCTGCTCAGAAGTGTTGGAACTACTTCAAGTGCTGTGGCTTAAATGCCACGATGCTGCCTGCATTGGTGAACAGGGAATATTGAAAATATGCATTGGTGGGCTTTGTAATTCCCAGCAGAAGAGCCTGTGCCTCTGCAGGGATACATCCTGGTTGGTTGGTTGTAAGAGCAGCTCTTTGCCCAGAGTTGTGCACCTGCATGGCATTTGGCTCTTTTCTGACTCTGTCCCTTTCTCCTCTGTATTGGAAGCTTCATCCTCATAGGGGTCTGGAGGGCACACCTCTCTGAACCAAAGGTACAAATAGATAAAAAATGTGGCATAGGGGAAAAAAAATTGTGCTAACCTTGGATTTACTGAAAGTTTAAAGAGTGAAGTTTTCACTGTTTACACAGTAGATGGAAGAGTATCTATTAAGGGAAATAAACGACTTCATGTCAAAATCTAAAACAGCCACTGAGGGATTTTTTTTAAAAACAACAGTGCTTTTGAAAAGTTTTTTAATTTGCAAGCAGCAGACACATTGCATGATGGAGTTTCACTTTCAGTTCTGTCACTAGCAGCTTTTTGCTTGGGCAATTACTTCAGTATGTCCTGAATGTCACTATAGCTAAACTGAAGTTATTTCTTCATAGTTTTTTATCATATTATTTGAATTTCCAATAGTGAAAAATCCTGTAGTTTGTAGACACTCTGGGGCCTTCTTTGCTAACTTTTCTCAGATACTTAAGCTAACTTTCCTTCATGCAGATTTGCATGTTTTATCATTTTGTCTGGGCTTCGAGTTAAAAAAAAAAAAGAGTTAATTTTTTTTCTTTTAAAACTTGACAATTTGAGCTGCTATTTGCTTCCTTTTCATAATAAAGGCACAGCAGAATTATAGAGGCCTCCATTCACATGCAGGTGATACCAAAGGAATTAAATACAGACTGCTGCACTGTCTGCTTTCATTTCCCTGTCTAAGAAAATAGCTAACTTCATTGGGAAAATACAGGAACTCAGCATTGTTCATTTTGTCCAAGTATAATACATAGAAGAAACTGTTAATTCAAGCTTGCACTTACATTTTTCATAGCACTTAAAGGTTCCTCCTGTCTTGTTGGCAGCTGTTTCCTCTTAATTATTTGCTGTGTGTATAATCTCCTTTTCCCCTTTTTTGTTGCCTTGTAACACTGTCCTTTATTGTTTGGACTTTGAAATCTAACCAGGTAATTGGGCAGCAGCCGTCTCCAAATTCACTTCCCAGTGGCTAACTTCTTTAGCTGATGTAGGAGTGTACAGAGGAAGATAAAGACTGGGGAATATAGGAGTGTAGGCAGGGGCGTTCCCTTTCAAGCCCTGTTACAGGTTGTCTATGTGAATCTGGAAATTGTATCAGCATTCATTTTTCTCTTATTTAAATATTGATGATGGTACTTGAGGGAGGTGAGTGCTGTTTTAAAGCTGCTAAAACTGTGGATTGTGTTAGACTGGACTGAGACCATCTGGGTATAGACTAGAGGTGCAGAGCGTCAGCATTTACTGAAGTAGCCTGAAAATTTACCCATGGGTTTATCTGTAGTTTGGTACTGAAAAAGTGCATCTGCATTTGAAACAGATCAGATTCTGGTATTAGTCTTCATATTGAGACTTTGAAAAATTAGGTGTTTGTATGTATTTATAAATAATAAGCATAAGATCTTAAAGAGGAGCATTCTTTTTAGATGACTCTCCTTAAAAGTTCTTGCATGAGTAACTGGACACAGTCATTACCCTTCCACTTCTGGGAGGTAGTGAGAGGCAACCAAAAAACTACTGCTTTTGCATCATTTGCTTTTGTATTCACAGGCATGAAACTTGTTTTAACATCAGCACAGGAGGAGATAGTAACTACCCTTTTCTCAGGAAGTGCTGCCATCATTTTCATCAGTACACATTGTGAATAGTATGAGATGTTCTTCACATCAGGTCATGTTGAAGGCTTACAGATTTTACCGGTATAATGGTTTCAGATAGATGAAAATTCGATTTGAGTTTTAGCTCTTGCAAAATATAACAGTGCAAGCATAGCATAGTAGCATAACAGTGACAAGGAGCTGAAATCTTGGAGAGGCTGGATTTGGACAGGAACTTTTGTCAGTGTTTTTGCGAAAATGAAGGAAGGAAGAACTATTTTGATCTTTCTCTTCTGATACCAGCTATATTAACACATAACCCTATTTGTGTTTAGTGCATCAGAAGTCTGTTAAACTGAAATGAGAAAAGTGAAGTTCTAAAACTATTTTTTTCTGTCTTCATACTGAATTATATCAGAGTAACAATGCATCCAAATGGATTATTCCTCTTCAGTAAGTCTTTCAGAAAGTATATGAATACTATAATACTCTTTGCCAACATCTTTCATGCAGGATTTTTTGTAATTAAATCAGTACTCAAAGCACACTTCAGTTTTGCTAACAGTAGTGCCTGATCAGAAGGCCATTAAGAATAACACATGAGTACATGGGTGGTCCCTTCGAAGAGAAGCTGATCTCCTCATTTGGGTCTCTCCAACGACTCAATGACTGCAAATTGTGTAATATGCTTTGTGAGCACAAAAGCTATTCAGTTGAGTTAATCAGCAGTTCTGTATCATCACAGAGTTGAGCCGTGCTTTTCTTGTTCTGTCGAGAATTTTATCTGTAAATGTGTCATAAATGTTTCATTTCCAAATAATTTAATTGTTTTATTTGTACGAGACAGGTCATAGGTCAGGATCCCATTATGATAAGCATTCGGCAAAGGAATTTTTAAGAGTCTTCAGAGTAAGGCACTAGGGAATAGATGGACACAAGCAGACACACAGGAGAGCAATGAGGTGATACTCGTCACAAAAAAAAGAGCCTCAAACAAGTCAAAACAAGTGGAAAAACAACCCAGGTATTAGCACATCAGCATCATGCTGAAAATTTGAATGTGGACAAATCCTTCTTGTGACGACAAAACGCACTATGTAGTGTTCGTATATATGTAAAAATGTGTTCTATAGATATTACACTTACATATATTATAGGTAAAGACAGCCTTTTCTCTGTTTCAGCCATTCTTCATTTGATTGTTGCTGTGTTGTACAAGAACTGCCTTGCTCTTTTCTGAGCGTTTGTCACTTCAGTACAACTGGTGTTCTTGCGCAGCAAAGGAGCTCGTTTGTGGCAGTGCTGGTTCACTGCTCTCACTGGCTCTTTGCTCTGACCTCCTCTTCTTTTTCCTCTCTACTCAGAAAGCAGCTCCTCGCATCAAATCTACTTTGATATCTGAGATGGATCAAATTACTTTTCCCTTAGCTTTTAAAACCAATGGCAACCCTTTGTGGTTGGGGTTGGTTGGTTGGTTTGGTTACCCCCCCCAATCCCACCATGTCTTGTCCTTGTTGTTGCCATTCATTTTCCTCCTACTCTACCTTACTGGTTGACATTCAGACCAATTCAGACCAATGGATACATGCATTCTGCTCTGTCATATTTGCTCAAAATTTTTATTTGTCAAGCAGACCACTTTGTCCCTTACTGTGTGTTGAGTATCTTCTGGTTTGTGTCTGTACTGTTCTTTCTTTTGGAGACTTTTGGGTCCTTCTGGATACAGACTTAATCTGAAGTTGGGCTTTGTGATGGATGCTTAAAACTGCTCCCCTGCTCCAGCAACCTGCTAATCCACCCGGCAGTAAAAGCTGAAAAAGAGATTTAAGACTGCCAGAGTCTGGTAAGGGGAGTTAGGAGGCACAGAATTAAGGGCATTGCTGCTACTGAAAATGGAGTGCACCTCTGCCTGTGGCAGCTGCTCTGCTCTAGTCACACCTCTCATTTTGGTGCATGGGGAGGTACTTGCAGGCAGGACTGGTCCTGCTGAATTTGCAGCCCTGTGTGGAGGAAAAGAGGGGTTTGGGTGGAAAAGGGGGTTCCCAGCACAGCACTGCTGTATGAGCTGTGAGAGTAAGAAAGGTGAAAGGTGATGCTGTGTGGTCAGCAACTTAGATAAAAAAAAAAGGGTGAATGGAGGGGGACAAAGACTGTGCTAACAGTTTAATGGCAGCTGGGAGGTTTTTGCAGAAGTCTGGGAAGTTTGTGACAGTTGTTGATAATAGCATGCAAATCCTTATGCTTAACAAAGCTTTAGTTGACTATCAAATGACACTAGTTACTGACATGGAGCTTAACTCTTATGCCATAACATGTATAGCTGAACAAGAAATGTAAAAATGAGACTGCTTCAAGTCATTTCTGGCTGAAGATGCCATCAGAGATTAAATGCTTCCCTTTTTTTTTTTTTTTTTTAAAACCTTACTGTGTGTATTAGAGAGACCTTCAGGCAAGAGTGACTTGCCCAGGACTGGTCCTCAGCTGAGGCAGTTTCTGTGATGAGCTGTAATGGTTTGGTCCCTGTGGTTCTGTGGTGTTGGTGCTTTGTGTGCTGGAGCTTTCAGCATCCTGTGGGATGGCCTTTGCATGGCCAGGCTTCAAAGCTCGCTCCTTCACCTCTGATTCATGCAGCAGCTGGGCACTGAAATTGAATCCTGCTATGTTGGAAGTGAAAAAGAAAGTCGGTTGTGGACTGTTTTTAGAGAAAACTTTACGGACAAAGAATTTCCTCAAGGAGCCTGGAACAGGATTTGGTACTTCCGTGTATCTTTGTGGGAGGGAGTGGTTGGAGAGAGGAGGCAGTGTTGGGCATACTGGAGCCAGCATGTATGTCAGGGATCACTTGTATTTTCACTGATGGTAACTTTGTTTTTCAAATACATGACTTAAAAGTGGGGCAAATAAATTGCTAATATTTCTTGTATAGTTTCAGAAGTAAAACAGATTCTGGAGTAGGTGGTGGCTCTGCTACATCTCTTGATTTTCACCTCAATTTTTCTTTGCCATTAAGTAGTCTTACACGTGTGTAACTTCAGTTAAAGTTAGAAACTTGGAAAAGTTCAAGGTCAGACTTTTCCAGAACATGACCTCCACTGTCTTGGGCATGTGCAGGCTGTGCCAGATAGATTCTTACTTTGCAATTGTCTGCTCAGCAGTAACAAATGTAGCAAGGTACTAAAGAGTTATTAATGCTCACTTCAAGCAAGTTGATAAAACTTGGTTGGAAGTAAGCCAGAGATGAATTGAGTGCAGTTGGTTAATAGTACTGCAGGAATTCTCTGTAGTTTGAGTGTTGCCCATCAGCCTAGTTCCTCCCTCTGTACTCAGAAGTATCTCTGCCATCTGTAGGGAAGTAGAAATACTTAAGTCCAGGGGTACATATTTCTCCTTTACCTTCCTCTTTATCACTTCCACCATCATCAGGCTTCAATGACCTTGAGTTTTTGGCAGCATTCTATTTGATCAGTGAGAGCCAAATCCCCCAGTTACTCCTCTGCAGACTGCAGGAAGGTGTGCTGGTGGCAGGTGTCCTTCACCGTTCTCTGTGCTAGTAAACATTGGAAGAGATGTTAAGTGGCATCCACCAGGAAAGTATCTAACCTCTTAGGTGTTTACTTAATTTTGACTTGAAGAATGAGCCTTAGATGTAAATACTAATGATCCTTCCATTCGTTGTTCTTTACCTGTGTCTTCATCCCTCTCTTTGTCCCCCAAGAAATTAAAATTCTATGTAATTTGTATGTTTTCTCTAGGTTATTCTCTTCCATGTGTCCAGTAGTTCTGTCACCTTGCAGGCTGAGAGGGTGAAAGTTGAGACTAATACAGAAAATATTGAGTGGCAAAACCTGAAGAGAGTTCGATAGTTTTGGTGTTTGATGTGTCCCAACAACAAGGCCTGAGTAAAAGGTAAAGAAAACTCGATTTGCATAACCTTCGAGGGATGCTTATCAGATCAGTCAGGCACTGAGGTGGACATGCATGTGTAAATTTTCTCATTAGTCGCTCTTTTCTTTCCTTTTGCTCTGAATTCCTGTCCTTCTGTTCCATGATTTAGTGGAGCTGTTAAAAAATCAAAACGAATTGCTTGCTTTTTTCTTCTTTTTTTCCTCTGAATTTCTCCCCCACTTCTTATCCATCTCTTTGCAAATCAGGTTTATTCCCTCATACTCACCAGTACGTGTATTCAGTCTTGGCTGGGGAAGAGGCATGAAATTGTCATCTTCCTCTCCTCCCTCTGAAAAGTTTATCTGGCAAGTTAATGAATTTCCTTTATTCCCAAGAGCAGCTCATAAAGGGGAGGTTTTTTCTCCCAAGAGCAGTGAATGTGAGGAGATTGCCAGAGCATTGTTCTTCTAAATAGCTTATTTTTCTCTGTGGCTGGACCCTCCCCCCCCAAGTATTTTTAGAGTACTGATTAAGTGATAATTTGTGTTTAGGCTTCCTTGAAGTACCCAGCGAGGTAATGCAGATTCGATTCCTTGTGGGTTTGGTATTCTGGGCGGAGCATCAACAAACTCATTCACCGTAGCTCAGATTAAACATTTAACCCAAGTTTTCCCAGGAGAGTTCAGGGATCCCTTAGCCGGTCCATTCCACTGTGCAATGTTGCCAGTTTCCAGCTGGGATGTTTGAGGTGCTGAGGGGAAGATAGATCACGATGGTGAAGTGGCTGGATCAGTACTCACAGTTCACGTGTAAGCAGAAGGGTCCAGCAGCAGGGCTGCTCTGATACAGAGCTTTTGGATGACTGAAGTGCACAGCTGTAGGAGGAGGTGAGCCAACAGCTTCTCCTGAGGCTGGTGTTTCTGGACATCATCACACAGAGCACTGTGTCTTGTGCTTGAGAATGAGACCCCCTGAGATCCACTGTCATCCCCCAGCTCCTTCAAAGTGTGAGGTACGTGTTTGGTGTTCCTCAGGGCACAGGTCGAGTTTGGTCTGGGCTTGGCCATTCTGGCCTGCCTGCCTTGCTGCCTCTCTGAGGAACTTCCTCCCCTCTCCTGCGCTCTCACTCAGTGCAGCTGGTTTGCACCTTGTCTGCTGCTTCTGCCTCTCTCTTCCCTGCTGTGAAAGACTTGTGAACCTTGCTGTTGGCCTCTCCTTTGTTAGAAGGTTGGTGCACCTCCAGCAGAGTCCCTGTGTGCTGAGAAGAAGCGTTCCTTGCTTTCCCTGGCCAGCAGCTCACATAGTCACTGGCCCAGTTGCAGTCTTGTGCTGGGATTTAATAATTTGTGCCAGTGAGCCCTTTCAGAGGCCTATGGGCCTGACAGATGTGAAATGACTCCTTAGAGGACAGTTCCCAGTGACTTTCTAGTGTTCTTTTAGTAATGGTTTCTAGATGTTGTAAAAAATTTGCTTCATCTTAGGCTTGCAGTGGTCCTGTGCTGCATGGCTGGAGGCAGCTGAGCAGTTGTGTTGTGTTCTGGGCACTGGTCATGCTGACTCTGAGGAGCTCTCACCTGCAATAACCTGCCAAGTAATTGCTGTTGAAAATTCTACCGATGCTGTTGGGCTGTCAGCTGGGATTAGTTTCTTTTGAAGTACAAAACTCTCAGAAATATTTACAGCAAATATACAGTCTGTGAGCATTCACAGAAGTCAGCTAGCAGTTGTGCAGAAGACTGCTCTCACAAGCTAGCCCTACAGCATTAAGGTAAATAATGGTTGTTTTGTTAAAAGTAGAAATGTCTCCTTAGGAGCACCGTCTTGCAACAGGTCCTTTTTAGTAGGGAGGCAGTGAGGGCCTCTACAGCCATGACAGTAGTGACCAGGACACCCTGCCTTGCTGCCATCATGTTGACTTTCTGGCATGAATGTCACAGCTGCTCTTAAAACCGGTTCCCTGTCCAGTTCCTTCCTATTTCATGGTTTCTCATAGGCAATGTTTCTATTCAAACCACTTATATTTTAATTTATTTCTCGACATAAATCATAAGTTAGAATTTCAAAAAGCTTTGTGATCATTTTGACTTTGTATGAGAGTAGGCCCCAAAACTTAGCAGCTTTAGCAATGTTTCTGAAGCATCTGAAGTGAAGAGATGATTGGGAAAATGACCTGGGTGAAGTGAAAAAATTAGCATAGTTGTCTCAAATATATTCAGTTCAAACCTTTTTGCCTTACAAACATCCCGTAGTATTGATATCCATGACTGCTGCCAGAGTATCATGACCACACCCGGCCTCAGGTTAATATCTTCCATGGGTGGCTCACATCTTTGGCAATTTGATCCTGAAAAGATGTGGGGTGGTCATGGGCCAAAAAAAAAAGGCATATTGATCATGCCACTTCATCTGTAAACACAATTTAAGGTTGCTCCTTTGCATCTTGAGGTGCACAAGGGTCCTGAAACACAGCTCTGCAAGCTTGGGTGGTTGGGGTAGATGCAGCTGTGGCAGCATTGCTCTTCAGGCTCTGTCTGGAGGCAGAGCCGTGAAGTTGTGATACATCCCAGACACTTGCACTCTGCATCAGCTTGTGCATCGAGATGTAAAGCATTGATTGTAAAATATCACCCACTGATTTATAGTCTTGTTGGAGCAAAGCTTACCACAGATGTCCGTATGGTGAACTGGGCGTTTTAGTTTAAGAAAGTGTATTGAGCTTAGATCTCCTTCTGGTTTATCTTGTACTGTTTATCAGGCTGAAATGCATCAGAGGTGTTTGGAGTGCTTTCACTCTTGCACGCCTTTCTTAACCATGCTGTTTTGGTGTGTCCCTGTAACTCTTTACATCTCTTTCTAGTCAGCCTCTCCAGTGTACCCTGAAGTTATGGCAGAATAGCAGAAGTGTGAAGTTTGGGCTTGCTTGCCAGCTTTGAGGTTGTCTCCAGATTTTCTGGACAGGAATACATTTGCTTGAAGTGGTGCAAAGAATTAGATCTGCAACAGTGGGAGCATTTCTGTAACTCATTGCTTTGCTATGAACTTGCTTGTCTTTGAGAGGTTATCTCTGTAGTCATAACTTTTAGGTTGTCTTAGTTCTCGAACAGAAGATTAATTTCTTCATTCAGATTACACTGATGAAGTTTTCTTACTTGCCAGCAGTAGATAGATGTGAATTTTTCAGATTATGTGTTCAAAAGAGAAATATTTTTTTTCCCACGTAGTCAAAATGAAAGTGAACATTCAGTCTTGGGGAACAGGAAATAATAAACTATCCTTTTCTACTCAGAACAGGACTGCTGCTTCTGCCAACTGGCCTCTCTGGGAGAGCCAGTGAAGTTGTCAAGTCCATCTGTTTTCATCCACTGACACAGTGCACCAAGGCAGCTGGAGGTGCAGACACAAGCTAGGGAGGGAGGGAGGGTGGGGTTTGTTTTTCCTTCCCTTGCTCCATGAGCAGCAGAATTTTTTTCTTGCTTACAGACAGCCATCACCATTTCAGCCCTGTCAAGATTTCGGTAGATGGAATGATCTGAAGGGGATGGAAGCATCTCAGCTAGAAGTGTTGAAGGGGCACCTCAACATTTGTCATCTAAAGAATCTGGTCTCGGCCCCACATGCATTTGTTTCAGTGTCAAACTGCTGTGACTGATTGGGTTGCTGGGGGTAGGTGGAACAGTGACCATTAGGAGCTGCAGGCAGGATCCTTAATTTAAACAGCAAAATGGAATTTTTTTTTTTAAGAAGTAAAGGTCAGAAGTGCTAAGGCTGCTATTAGCTGACTCAATCCTGGAAGAGATGATAAGAAAAGTAGTACTACCAGAAGTAGGACACACATAATTTATAATTTATCAGTGTATAGGAAAACACATTTAATGTCCTGCTGTGCAATAAATGTATCCGCTACAGGATCACCAAAGAGCGATAAGATGCTCTGTTTGTTCTTTTAATTCACCTTTTTTTCACCTAGTTAAAAAGAAGTTGCTTTTGTTCTTTATTGTCCACTTAATGTAAGAGCTTTATTTCCTGTGCTTGTATCTGCAGGGTTAGAAGAGTGAATGACAAATAGGAGCCTGCCTTGAGGATTACATATTTGCCACCACAGCATATTTAAAGGTGTGCCATGAAGTTCATATTGCGGGCAATTAGTGAAAACTGTTATTTCTGAAACATGAAAATGCGATTAACTGAAGGCAGCCTGAAGGAGTGTGCTGGCAGCCTCTTGGCTGGCTTAGGGAAGAGGCAGGCTGTTTTGGAGGTAGGCACAGAAGTGCTATCTCACTGCGGCGTGTAGTTAATGGAACCAGACAGAGTTGTGGCATGACTGCGTTCAGGGGTCACGGCGGTGAGGGATGCCATGATTCAACCTGATGTAGCAAGGGAGTCTTGGCAGGAAGCCGCCGTGTTTAGGAGAAGCGGAGTAACCACAACTGCCAGCGGCCTCGAAAGATTCCGCTGTGGCTTTCGCTATGAATAGCAGGCACGGCTGCTGAAAACTCGCCTTACAAAAAGAAGTAGATACCAGCAGGAGACAGCGTGTGAAGCAGACGTGAGTTCTGTCTCCCAATAACAATAAAAATTTGTGATTCTGCACCTGACATGGTTGTTGTAGGACAGTAAAGGATTGAAGCTCAAATAATTCCAAAACAGCAATTTGCTGATGCGTGGGAGGAGTGGGGAAACAGGAGGGCCACCATAGTTCTGGTTTGTTTCAGTAGACGTGGGAAAGATGGACTCCTTACAGTCTGCTGCTCACTTTATTGGATTAAAAGGCCTCTCCTATCAGTGGTTTTGTTCTGTTGCAGAAATCAGATGGGTTTGTTTTTATTTTAAAATGCTTTCTGAAAATTATAGGCTGCGTTAGCCCAGCTGTAGAAATAATGTCTTAATCATTTGATTGCCACACAATTATAATCTCACTTGCAAGCCTGACTTGGAATTTAGATTGAAACTATTAAATAAACTTCAAGTTCTGCAGTAGTTTTTATTTTGTACAAGGGATGTGCTTTTTTGTCTTAAGGGAAGGGAAATCCTGAAAGTTGCACACCTCAGTCAAGGCTGAATCTATCCCAATGTGTTTTGCAGTGTAGGTAGATTATATTTATGCATAAAGCATCAGTTGTGAACTTCCTAGTCTGGGGCTTTGATAACAAATGAAGCATGAGAGCCAGGATTTTTGGCTGATGTGTTGTGAAACAAAGTGTCAGTCAGTTTTGCCTTCCCAATGTCATTTATGTGAAAATTGTTTAAATTGCCAAAGGTAAATTGAGAATTTTTGGCCAAGCTTTTCCACTGCAAATCTGTTTCTCTACCATGAAGGAGGCATGGATTTTGCTTTTAACCTGCTATATTATCCCACATAAGAGATATATAAATCAACTTTCAAAAGAAGTTTTGTTTTCTTTGTTGGCTTTTCATTCTGCAGCCTATTAATCTCTTTTCTCTTGCAGGTCTTGGGTATCTTTCTCTGGTGTGTTACTGTGCATGCTTAAAAGGATGCTGAGCCTTTGTGGTACCAGATTCAGTCCTGACTTTTGTTTCTTCCATGTAATTGACTACTTCTATGAGATTCCTCCTATTTTGTGGCTCTGCGCTGGGCTTGCCTTGATCCTTGTAGGGCTGGGTACCTGGTTGCCAAAACTCAGTACCTTGTGCTGCCTCTACTGTGCCTGGGGCATCTCTCCTGGCTTTGCTCACCCCTCCCAGGGAGTCAGGAGAAGGGCAGCCTGCCCCTGCCACCCTTTGTTAACCCGCCACAAGGTTATTTGTGATGAATTGCATAAGCACAGGGTGTGAAATCAGCGCAGAAGGGACCCTGGGCCGGGGGAGTGCAGGGATAGTTGCCACACATTTATAGTTTTGTTCTTAATTGGTGCTTCTTGGCATTCTGCATCAGAGTGAAATTTGACAAAACTTAGTTTGTTTTGGGTGTTACCTGCTTCTTCAGGAGTCAGGAAAGGGAAAACTTGAACTTGACTTGGTCACTGCTGGGTTTGAATTACTAGTATGGTATGTGGGTAGGGGGATATAATGAACCCTCCAGCTGGGAAGGAAGGAACAAAGAGATGAAATCTGGCTGGCCTACACCTCATTTTGTAACTGAGCAATTAGGTTAGGGTCTTTTTACCTGGTACCTTGCTCTTGCCCAGCATTCACACATGATGTGCAGTTATGGTTGGTCTAGATTCCTGATAACTTGGTTAAACGTAGTGGTATTGTCATAAAATGTCTTGATGGGTTGCAAATGACAGTCCCCTGTCTTGTGATGTCTTTGTAGAGAATGTGAAATTTCCTTACATATGTTGTTTATGTGGCTTTTTGTTTGAATTACCACATAGTAAATTTCTGGGGAGCAGCATGTGTAAGAACCCCTTTCTCTTACTCTCTGAGACCTCTGCTCTTGTGAAAAGTTACTTGAACGGGAGTCCTTGCCACATTGAGACTGTTATTAACAAGACATTTTCTGTGGGAGCTTTGGACTTTGGGCTTGATGAATTTGCCCAGATCTCTGTTTACGGTAGAGCACAGTGCAAACCACTTATGCCTAGATGTCTTCTGAAGAGCAGCGATCACTGGAATTTGTGTGCTAGGAAATGAATTTTGCAGCTGGCTTGGGTTTTGCCTTTGGATTTCAGTGAACAGTTCCTGTCTGCTTTCTTGTGTTTGTAAATTTACCAGACTTGGGAAGTGCTTAAAACTTTATTGAGGGTTTGTTTTGTTTTGTTTTGTTTTTTTCCCCCTTTTGCTCCCCTGTGATACAGATCTGAAGCTGCTGGGTTGGAAAACTTCAATATTGCAGAGCAGTGTAAATGCACTGGGGGCTGTGATGCCATTTAATCTATTACAACAAATTAGTCTTGTAATATCTGCATGGAAGAACTAAAGTTCAGAGTGTCTTTTGTATTGACTCCCAAACTTTCTGAAAGCCACAAGAGTCTTAGATTTTTTGATGATTTGCTTCCAGCCTTAAAGACTAGCTTTGAAAGGAATAGCAAGCATAAAATCTAACCACTTTAGTACCTCTCCAATTGGATACATAAGCTCTGAGAAGACCAGCCTCCTCTGAAAATCCCGGGTTTGCTTCATTTTTTAATGTTTTTGAGGTCTGAATTTTTGTCTGTACACTCCAGAGTTGGCAAAGCTTAGACCCAAGGGTTTGCAGCAGCCTGACAGAGCACAGTGGGGGAGTCAGGGATGCATTGGAGATTGGACACCCTTTCTCTTCCATGCCCATGTCTGTCCAGGGTTTTGGTGGAGCACCTCATCTGGTGAAAGAAGCCTGGGTTTACTTTGCTGTTGCTGTGGCACAAGTCAAGGGGTTGTGTAACTGAATGCAAAACCTTGAGGGTGTTTGGGTCAGGGAAGATGAGAAACCAGCAGGCCCAGAGGATTGATTTGAGAGACGGGGGAGTGCAAGTGAGTGTGGGGAATGGTGGTGGGGAGGGACAGGCACGACACATGGTATGGGGGTCTTGCACCCTGTCAGTCTCTAGATATTATCCTCTAGTGGGACAGTGTTTATTTCTGCTCCCACCTACTTGCCCAGAGCTTTGCAATGTCTTCAGAAGACATTGAAGAACTGTTCAGGTTGGGCCTCAGAGATCTAGAACTTGAATAGGGGCTAGCAGACCAAGACTCGATTTTTAAAAGTTCAAAGTGACGTCTCTTGTTCACTCTGAAGTCTAAGGGCAGAAATGCACTGAAGAGCCTGTACGTGGATGAGAAAAGTACAATCCATTTGCCAAATCAAAGAACAGGTGGTCTCATGAGAGAAATACCAGTAAGGGAGGCTCTGGGAAGTAAGCATGGTCAATTCAAGAGAATTTCCCAGCCCAGATGTTTAAGTGAAATGTGAGTTTTATTCTTAGGGGGGAGGGGAGGGGGAAGGGAAGATCTTTGAAGATGCTTTGGTGGTGATGGTACAAGTCATGATTGAGAAGAATTAATTCAGTTGTGGACGTGGTTACATTTTTGCTCTTCTATGCTTCAAATTTGGGCAGAAAGATGTGATCTTTGTTTTTTTCAACCCCAAATCATAGTTTAAGTGTGGGAATTCTGATGCTGAATGGTAGGAGCTTCCTGCTGAAGTGGCTGCAAGAGTGTTAGGGTAGCAAAGCTTGTGTGACTCCAGGGTTAGATTGTCCAATTTAACATCTGTAATTAATCATATTACCCCCTTTCCTTTTTGAGTATCTTCTGTTCTGAAGACAGGGACATTAAACTTCATATTGGTCGGTGACCATAAATACTTCCTTGTGTTTGGGTCTGTGATGCGATAACCAGTTAACACTTGTGTTATTTTAAAATTACTTGCAGTGCCTGAAAGATGAAATAAAGCCCAAGTGACCTCAGGTGTTGCCTGGTGGTTGTTATCAAATACATTGCAGTTTTTTCTTCCTCTTTGGGGCTGTTTCCTGTTTGAATGTGGTGGGGTTCAAAGCAAGAGACTTAGGTACTTTTTTGTCCATTTATAGATCTCAAAGAGTGGATACTTCGAGTTCTTTTGGGAACAGCAAGAGCACAGAGGGAGGCAGAACATTCCTTATGCAGTATATGGAAAGCAGTTTTGAAGCTTGGAGCTACATTTCCAGATACTCAAATTCTAACTGGTTTAAAATATTAAGGAAAAAATAAGGAAAACTGTTTTTATGGTGAGAGGTGATTGAAATGAAAGGAGCATGTTCAGGGGGCTGTACCTTACAACAGTGAGAAAAGCCTAGAAAACTTGATCTTCCCCAATATAATATTTTTTTTTCTAGTAATTTAGAAAATTGAAGATGCACATAGTGTGTTATAATTTTTATACAGCAAGACATCTTGGATAAAGTGAGTTGTAGCTTGTCTTTTCTCCTTTTTGACTTTTCTCAGTTTATTGCTACAGACCATCTATTTCCTTAATGATGCTTAGACTCATCTAGACCTTGCTGCTCCATCCGTCTTCCCCGAGGCCATTATGAAATCATCCATGTTCTCATGACTAAGGATAAACAAATGTGCAGATGCATGTGAGGGACAAAAAGAAGAATGAAAAAACTCCAAATCCCCCAAACACTGCAGTGCACATGTGATTTTTCCCAGGAGAGATTTGCCAGACTGAGCCTGAGATGACATGTATTAATTATGTTTCTTTGCATCCTTTTGGAAGATGCTCAGACACTGGAGGACCTGAATTAATTCCATTTGTTTAAATATACTCGCACCTTTTACATTTTGGTTTCTTTATGGTCAGCAGTCTTGAGATTGTTCTATAACTGCTTGATGTTTTTTCCTGCCTGAGGCAAACAAATGTACCAACAATGCATGAAACCCTTTTTAAACTCACACATTTTTTTCTTATTTAGAACTACTTGTACACCACAGAAAAGTACCAGTATGTTGTAAGAGAGGCTTTCCTCTTAGTACATTGATCTCTGCAGTTGTGAAACCCCTTACAGAATAATCATCTAAAATTTCTGTGACAAAGATTTGGCTTCTTAATGCCAAAGCATTTCCTGGATTTAGTTTCTACCTAGTATTTGTCAAGACAGTGGCATTTGTTTTGATTTCAAAGCAGCTCAGTTTTCAGGTGGAAAAAGTCTGAAGCTGTATTTTTGATTGCAGACAAGAAGCTGGAAGGCTAGCAATGCATTCTTTCTGTGGCAGGCTTTCTATAGAAAGCTGCTGAACTGCTCAACTCTTCTGCACTTCACTGTGTGCTTTAGTAATTTGAAATGTTAATGCTCTGGAAATTATTGCTTTGGTAATTTAATTTGGAGATCATTGCATGAAGGTGATCTCATGCAGAGTTGATATCTTTGTTATATAAATCTATAATTTGTATAAATTATATATATTTAATGCCTTATATTTAAAGGTAAATATCTTAGCAATAAATGGAACTGTCTAGAAGAGAAGGGTTTTTAATTTTTAAAATTCAAAATTATTCTTTTGAGAGCAGCTTACCATTTGCTCTTGATATATTTTATGTTTTGGCTTTCAGAATTCAGCGCAGGTTAGTTGTGATTCTTTTTCGCAGCCATTATTGGTGAATGTGATAAATACTTCAGAGCTGGGAGGTGATGAGTAAGAACTGGAAAATAAGGGAGAGTGGTTCAAAGAAACAGCAGGAGCTAAGCAGAATAAAGGGAACATAAAATATCCAACAAATACTAATCTGGTAATATTAAAGAAACATATGTCTTATGTCATGCAGCATGACTTCTTTTTGAAAGGGATTTGAAGTCGTTGCAGGGTCTTGAAACTACCAGATTTAGACTTGTTTTTCCCGTGTGCTGGAGGCTGTGTCTACGTGAGCAGGTGATGTGCAGCAGCAGATGGAAAAGAGGGTAGCAGTTGTTATTGCAGGCCTTTACTACCTTGTTGGGGTTTGGAGTGCATTTTTGTGGAGAGGGGCTTCTGGTTTAGCTTCCTCCAGAAGCAACCTGATTTAGGTGCACTGTGGCTCTCCTGGGAACCAGGGTGACCTGATAGCCCAGGACAATGTGCTGGTACAGAGGTGATCTCTGTAGAAGGTATCCAGAAATGGACACATCTGCAGAGGAAGTTCAGCTCTTCTGCCTCTCCTGAGTGTATTTGAAACTTAGGGCCACTAAACTAATTAGTATGGCTGGTATTTAGAGCTTACATGTAAGCAACTGCTTTCAGATCAGTAAAAAAATTGCTCATTTTGCTGCAGAGTTTGTGGTCTGTACTCTTGGTTTTGCTTGTTTTGATGAAAGACTTCTTGCACACTAATTTTTCCTGAAGTTTAGAGCAGACTCAAATTAACTTAAAAATGCTTCTTTTCCTTCTCAGAAAGGTAAGAGGTCTCACTTCATTTATTTACTCTGAATTTGGTTTGTGGAGGGATTGTCTCTTTAACTAGCATCCTTATTTGGCCTGGATATTCCTCAGGGCACATGGATGAATCATTCCTCTCTGCACAGGGTGAGACACTTCATTTTTTTAATGAATAATATTGTGGCTGAACTTGTGCTTTGTTTTTTTTTTTTTTTTCCTTGGGAATTGCTGCAGCATAGAAGATTGTTTTTGTATAGCTACATCCTGTTTGGTCAATTTGCCCATTGCCATGTACTGGAGAATGCCATGTGCATACTGTCTGCTTAGGATGTAACTGTATAGAGGACCATTGCCCCATGTCCCCTCACTTGGGGTCTCTGTCCCTTTTGGCACCTGGAGGGTCAGTTAATTTCTTTTGTATTCTCGTATATCCTACAATCAGAATGTGTTACCTTATAATAAATAGTTAATTAGAGATTTAGATGTGTTTTATAATTTGTGTATCTGTCTTGATGCGTCATAATCACTTGATCTTTCCTGCCCATCTGATAAATGAACTGTAGAATTATATAATTGTTGGCTTACACTGTAATTCATGTGTTTTTTGTGCCTTGGACCAAAGGGTGAGGGAAAAACAATAACAGGCATGAAGGGTTTAAAACAATTGGACTTAAACCCCCTAAAAGTTAATACTCAGAGAATATTGGAATAGGAATGTGTTTGAGGATTTCAAATGCATAGGCTTGCAGCATGGCTAATTACCTTAAATTTCCTTTAAAACACCTTAAAATTCAGTTACCTATTACATGCAAATTACTTGGTTTTGTGTGCTACGTGCAGGTTTTTGTAGCATGAAAGAGATTGATTGCCCAAGTGGATTAATGCCTCTCACATCTGCAAGTCTTAGTTCAGATCAAAAGTGAAATTAGCCATACGTGTTCAGAGCGGACATGTGCACACATCACAAATGGTGCTGCACAGCCTGTCCTGGTTTGAGAGTTAAGAGCTCCTTTTTTTTTTTGTAGGAAGGATTCATGCTAAAATACAATCTGTATTTTCGTAAGCAGTACAGATTTAGCCTCAATTGTTACTGGTTTTTAGTTACTATTTGGATTAATCCCCACATCATTCTCATTGGAAAATTTCAGTCAAGCTTTTTTCCGTTTTAAAATTTTAAATGTATCCTGTGATTTTGAAGTCATATAGCCACAGGATTTGAAGGACTTGCATTGTCTGGCATTTTCCCAGCTAGTCCAGCTGTCTTCAGAGGAACTGAGTAGGTTGGCAAAGTGTGGTGTGGGCTCCTTTGTTAAATGCATCAGAGAGTGAGAGAAACAGGCAGTAGCTGTGGTGAGAGCTTTATTGTATGAGTACTTTCTGTCTTTTCATTTTGATCTCCTAAAATTCTCTCTTCTTCCAAGGCTTCCCTTTTTTTTATGCCAGGTTTCCTGAGGGTGTTCAGAAATGGCAAGCCTGGAGTTACTACTCTGCTGTCTTCTCAGGAGCTGCTGGGGGAGCAGAATGAGGTCCTGTTGCATTTTTCTCTGGTTTTGGTGCTGCCCTGAGATGTCCTGCAAAAATGCGTGACACAGGCTTTGTCCTGATGGTCTCCAGCTACTGAAATGGCCTCTGAGCATCCTCCAGGAGGGCAGGAGCAGATTTTACATCTTTCAGTCATAACGTGTGAGGGATAGGATTTTTTGAGAATTGTTAAGACCACTGGTGAGTATGGGACTGGGGCTCTTGGGTGCTTATTTGACATGGCTTACTTGGAAGTATGGATGAACAAATACAAAGATTAAAGCAAGCAGTGAGCTGCAGGTGTGGACACTTCAGCAAACACAGCCAAGAAAAATCAATTTCTCACAAATGAAAGAGGAGGGAAAAAATCAATAGGGAAAGGACTGTTATTTTCAGTTTAAAGCCAGAGGAGTTAGGGTTTGATCTCAGAGTTTATGCATTCCTGTTCTCATTCACATGTTGCATGGCACTTTTATTGGGAGGACTGTAGACTATGTTGTACAGAGATCATTAAATATAAATGCTTGAAAGAACGTGAAATGCTCCCCATCCATATTTATTTATTTACTCATCTGCCTGCAGACACTTCTCCCACAAGAGTAGTTAACTCTTGTGGTTGTTACCTCCCTGTATGGACTATTGGAGTGCATTGAGATTTCTGTGTTGTGGAGTCCACCAGCCTCTTCCTTCTTCATGTTTTGACAATATTTAAAGCACACAAAGCAGGCTGTAGTTATTGATCTGTGTTTGTTTCTTTTCAACAGACTGTGATTCCATCTGTCTACCTGATGGTGTGACTGCCCCACAAAAACATGACCAATATTTTAAGTAGAAATACCGAACTTGACTTCGCAGTACAATCTGCATGAAGTCTGGTAAATACAACGTGAGTGGACAGAACCAGGTGAAATGCAGAGGACCCTCTTGTCTCATCTTGGTGCAGCCTGCTGTAAGGACAGGACAGAGTGCCAGTTTGTGATGTTAAAAACAGAAACAAACCAGTATTTTTGGCTGTTTCCTAAATGCTAGATTACACATTGCCAAATACATGTCTTGAACAGTAACTGTGTGAGAGCTACGCTACCTTGTAAATCCCCTTGTCTGGGAGGTAGTAGGCAAAAGCATGTACTGACTCTTTCTTTTCTAAGGCTCTGCCTGCTTGGAAGCAGGTGCTTGCTAGGTCTTGGCTCCACTGGCAACTCAGGAAGGCAAGCAGAAGTGATCATTAGGAACGTACTGCCAAATTCATGAGTGATCTGCAAAACTGCACATCTGTCGCTCTCTTTAATCTGTGGTAACTACTCCTTGTAGTATATATTTTTTAACTTAATTTGGATGATTTTTCTACTGTGTATGACTACAGCTGTCCAGTGCAAAAGTCTTTTGAGAGAAGCACCCACACCCAGCAAAGGCTTAGAGGTTCTGTAAAGGTAGGGGGGAGAAATAAGTCTGTCCTGGCTTGTATCAGTTTATTTCTTTGCTAAAGTGGTTTACTGCTTAAGTACAAGAATATAAGAACAGGTTTGCTGAGAAATGTGTACGTCCGTGTATGTGTGTGTACTGGTATGAACTCATTCATGAATATGTATAGCGTGTGTGAAATAAATCAATAAGGGAAGGTGACCTAGGCTTACTTCATGTAACACCTGGTAGAGGTACTGTACTCAGGTAAGTGTGTAGCCAGCACAATACTATGGTCAAGGGAGAGCTAGAAAGCTCTTCTGGATCTTGTGTATGCTGTGATAACCTCCAGAGATGCCTGTTCCAGTGTAAATTGTCTGTAGGAATTAGGACGCCTTGGGTGCCCATCTGATTACTTTGTTTACGTGCCTGACATGTGTCTAGAAAATAGACATAGACTATGATGGCAAAAAATAATACAAAAGGTAGGGATTTTCAAATTGAGTGACTGAAGCAACTATGACTCTGACTTGCAGTGGGGTGTGTCTAAATGGCTGAGATGCTCTTTAAAATGCCTCTTAAGCTGATACGAAGGACTTTTGAAATAAACCATGAAAGGCATACAAATGGAAAAATTATCACCACGTGATAATCATGTTCCCATATTTCAGGAGCTTCACTGAAAATCTGATACCCCAACCTCACCCCATCATAGGTTGCTACGTACTCACGTTTTGAGGGTATTTGAGTGTGTTATCTTTCCCTAATGGGAAGTACTTGGTCTGAAGAGAGGGTAACCACTGGCTGGGAGAGATGTGCGTGAACCCTCTGGCACATTGTGTCGCTATGTGGAGAGTGGTGGGAAATCACAGTTTAGTCCTGTGTTGTTCTCCCTTCCTTGGCAGTTTCTTGAGGCTGTGCAACTTCTTGTCCCTGCAACTTATGTGGAGATGTTCATCTAATGAGGGAGAGTTGTTTCTGGAAGAATGGTTGCCAAGTGTTTTGAAGATAGGTGGTGTTATCATTCTGAATCTTTTTTTTGACTGGAACTGAATGAAGATATGAGAGATGAACAGAGGGGGGAAAAAAAAAGAATCATTTATCTTGGAAAAGATCTTTAAGATCATTGAGTCCAACTGTTACTCTTCATGAATACTCAGATGAGCATTTTTAGGGAATTCTGGTGGGAAAACAGCTAAAGAAGCTGGAAGAAAGCAAGATGAGAGAAAGCTAACTGGAGAGCAGAAAATACAGAAGTTTGCTGCACCCAGAGTGCTATTCCACTTCTAGGTGAGGTTAATGGCAGAGAGAATAAAACTAGCTCAAGGCTTTAAAAGCAATCCTCTGCTTTAACTGACTGCTGTCAGGAAAGGGTTGGAAAAAGCTGGAACTTCTCTAGGATAGTACAGATCTCTCTTGCTGTAGAGTTTTATCCCTTCCACTGGGGTTGCTGTAGTAGCCAACAACTGAAAGTACTTCTGAGAAATTGTTCTTCAAGTAAAGCAGCAACCTGTGTGGAGGAAGGCTCTCATGCTCCTGTGGAGCTGGAGTGAGTACAGTAGATTTTATTTCCTCTTTCTGTCTTGCTACTGGTTTGCTAAAATCCAGAATAGCCAGAAATACTGGTATAATGAAGGTACTCCTACAATTCCTATCACCATTTTATTATGCTTGTAAATACAGGAGATTGCCAGATATATGTATTGTAGGAGTAATGAAAGCACAAACATTGCAGCTGTGTAACTTGAAATCCTGCATTTTTCTGAATTTTTTCCTCTTCTCATTTCTTTGAATGCATTTTTTATCTTTTTCTATATCTGGCTCATCTTCATAGAGTCTTATATTTGTCTGATGGTTCCTTTTTATGGTTCACTTACCTTTTTTGTGTCTCTTCATTCTGGTCACTTGCTCGTGAGTATGCATATGCAAGATGCTCTTGCTGTTTAAAAACTTGTAAAATCAATAGCTACAGCTTGTCTCAATGACTTCATTTTACTTCCTCATACTGGTTAACTCGCTCAGTTTTCTGATCAACAATTTCTGTATAGCAGAAGCAGAAAAAAAAACCCTCTACGCTTAACAAAACAACAGCAAATAAAAGGACTTTGTTTCATCAGAGGAATATTCTGAAGCTTCTTAACATACTTAAAAAATTTCTATACTGAAAGAACAATTGGAGTGCACACAATTTCTTTTGTATTTTCTCTCTCCATCTCTTAGCCTGTTCTTCTTTTGCCCATCATTTTTTACTTTGTGTATTCTGTTCTTGTCCTCATGTTTATCCATCTAGTGCTCTTTCCCCTTCCTCTGTCCGTAATTTTTCTTTTTAGAGAGGAGGTTATGTTGCTGCTGTTCTTCCTGTCCCTAAAGGTGACTGCTCCTGCTTGCCATCTCCCTCTCTTTGTTTTCCTCTGTTAGTGGAAGACTTGGAGGACCCTTCTCTGCTCTTGTGCAGCTGTGTTCTTTGTTGCATGGCTGATGTGCTTGGGCTGTGCATCTTCTTCCTTCAGGGTAAAAGTTTGTGAGTGCCTAAATCCTATTGAAAATTAGTGTATCCTTACGTACTGATGAAATTACTGCACCAGTGGCTGTTCTTGGAGCTTCAGAGAAGAATTTGGTCTAATTACAGAGCAAAGCAAGGCAACTTGGTGTCCATAAGGAATGGTCATCCAAAGTATGCATAGGCTGAATCTAAGTGAGGGACTTAGCAGCTTTCTCCAGTGAGTATCCAGATGCTTGAAACAACACTGGGAAGGTGGGTCTGCCTTTACTGCATGACTGGTTATGCTGTTTCATGCTTCTCAGTGCCTTCAGGAAGAGTGAATCTCTTGTTCCTGACGAGGAGAAGCTGAGTGTGGGCTTTGACCCTCCTGACACAAGAAGAGCAGCTTAGTCCTCCTTGCAGCTTCTGATGAGTGTGTAAAGTGGTGCTGAGCACCTGCTGCTGCTGCTCTTGTACCCTAGAAGAATGGAACATTGCCAGCTCTTCTCAAGTAAATAATGTTTGTTCTTTGGGTGTGGGAACCACAGAACTTGGTATCTTATGCAGAGGATTTGGGTGTAAGATCAGCCTCTCTTTTGGTACATTAGCAGTTTGCTAATTCTGGTCAGCTCTTAAAAGTGTGGGTGAAGGCTTTGATCCTGCTGTGAAGTGCTTCTCTCTTCCCATGCACAAAATCCCCATCATGGGCTTTGGCCAGAGCTTGAGGACTGGGTGCCTGTGAGCTTAGAGCTGCAATGGGGGATGTGTGGTCACTGCTAAGCACTGGATCTGATCTCCAGGTTTATATATGCTAAATAATTCCACAAACTGAGGAAGTGTCTTTAGCCTTGCCTTCTAAGCATCAGAGTTTATGGTATCTTTTTGTCTGTGGTTCTCATACTAGAAGGTAGCTGGGATTTTGAATAGCTAGCTGGTAGTGAAAAATCACTGGCAGAAAGTCAAAAAGAAGCAGTTTGATCTGTAGTTTGAAGGATACTTCATTGCAAGAAGTGGTAAAAAAAAGAAAAAGCTTTAAAAATGAAGACTGAGATAAGCACTATCAGTGAAAGGACTTTAAAAAGGTTGCAGCTTGCAGTCATAAAGATAGGACATGTATGGAAGGAATTGTAGATAATGGTTTACCTTGAACTGTCCATTTCTTTTTATATTGTTACTGTAAAGGTTTTTGATAATTTTAAGAAGCTGCAAACCCATATTTCTTTTACCATCTCTGGTTAAATATGGCTGCTGGAAATCCCTGTCTTCAGGGACTGATATGTCTCAGCTGTGAAAACCGTATTCTGAGCAGAAACTTAGCACAGGATAACTCAGTGGAAATAGTCACATCAGGTATAATTTATCTGCTGCATTTAGAAAACAAATTCACAGGACTGGAGAAGATCCATTGTACTGTACTACAGGGAAGTACATTATACAACAGAAATGGAGTATTGTCCAGAAAAGGAAGCTAATGGTCTGGGTGGGAGTGGAGTTAAAGTGTAGCTCAGTAATACTGGCAGCTTTGAATTACCTTGGAGAGGTCAGTTTTCTTAAAGGAAAATGTTGTCTGTAGAGACTATGCTAAAATATTCCTGGATGAAGGTTGGAGTGTGTGCTCTCCACAAGGCTTAGCAGTTGGGTCGGAATACTGGTTCTCTTTTACTGGACCTTCAAGCAAGTCTTGGAGGTTTAAGTGTAATTTTATTTTCTTTTCCTCTTAAATAAATATAATTTAAATATAACTTCTGTGCTGCCTGCTGTGAAACACCATGCATGTATAGATTTGAACATGGTCACTCATATGGAAGCAATGTCCTGAAAGTCATCACAGCATACTCTACTTGATCTCTGATTGTCTGGTCTTTGTTAAAGTGCCTGTTGACATTGTGTCTGACAGCTAAATAGCACTTGTGGGTTAATTCAATTTGCTTCTGAAGTATGTCTGTAAAATAAAGAGAGAGTGTTAAGAAATGAAAATACTCCTGTGAACCCTTCATATCCTTTTTTATGAATAGTTCTTTTTATGTTTCACTTACTGTTTTGGGAGTACAGTTACATTACGGATTGATCCCAGTGAAGTTTAATGAGAAAATGTATAGATATCTCTGTCAACAGTATGAGTCCTGAGACAATTTCAGAGTTATAGGAAAAATGAAGTGATTGCAAGGCCAGAGAACATCGTTCTGCCAGCTCTTGCTGATGAAGTCTTGACGTTTCTCTCTTGATACACTAATCTAAAGTGTTGTCTGACATGATTTTAAAAATTCATGCCACTAATGAAGAATGTAAAAAGTGCTGGAAAGTTTTTCAGTTCTGCTGTAACAGCAGTTTGCATGTTCTCCTATTTGTCTACCAGTTATGGGTTTTGATGAGGCTCTTAGCAAATCCTTAACATTGCTGTGCTGGAAGCAACAGTCTCAATCTTCCCTTCTCCTGCTATTCATACTCCCTTCTGTGAGTTGGTTCCATCACTGATTTGGCCTCTGGGCAAGCAGAGTTCACTAATCTGGCTGAAAACAAATTACTTTTAAAAGTCAGTCGTAGATTTGCCCGTCTGGTGACCTTAGTTCTCCAAAGCATTCAGTTCAGCTTCAGAGGTGGGGAACCTCTGGTGAACCAAGATGTCAGCTGTCAGTGGGGGGGGGGAGAGGGAGCTGGTGGCAGCTAGTGGCTTTTAGATGTGTCCCTCTGTTTTGATGAGTTGTGCCCTCCACCAAGAACATGACTGTTGTCTGGTGGAGTTCCTGCTTTGTATTATGGCTGAGGAAGCTGTGGCTGGGATGAACAAAGGATTTCCTAGGTGGTACAGCATGAAAAGCATTGCTGGAGATTGGGACTACCATGTTCTCAGTCTGGCACTGGAGTCAGTGTTTTTATGTATGGAAAAAGGAAACACTATGCCTGTACCGTTACTGATACATTATCTTGAGGGATTAGTAACAAATTTCTGATATTAAAAAGTTGAACTAGATCAATGCTGGCTTTTTTCTCTTGCCTTGGTTTATATTCATGCAGTTGTAATAATTGTCATAAATGCTTTTTCTCCTCTGATTTTCAGTGAGAGCTAATATGTAAAACTATGTTTGCCATACTTCGCTTAATACTTCTATTACTCACAATATAATAATTAAATCACCTGTGTTTTCCTCTTCAAAATCCATGAGAGTGAAACTGGCTTTGTATTTCATGACTAGTAGTATGACAGTGAATGAGTCAATTAACAGATTGTTAAGATGTCTTAGGCAACATGTATTTATCCTCCTGCCTTCCATCCCTCCCCTGGAGAATGTGGGTTAAAAGTTAAAACAGCTAAGTCTTGTGACTATATTTTGAGAAACAGAATTCTTTGTTTTTGTGGTTGGGTTGTGTTTTTTTCTTTCTTGGTGGTATAGGTTGGGTTTTTTTTCCCCTCTTTTGTCTCCACAGCTGTATATTTTTGTTAGCATATGATTTGATAATTTAAAAAATATGGTGTTTCTCTTTGAAATTACTGTTGCAATGCACAGATGGTTATGGGACAGAGGGTTGCATATTTGCTGTCAACTCTGCGGTTGTTTTTTTTATTTTGCACTGAGTACTGCTGCCAGTTGCTGGGTTGCTGCTTGCTTATACAGAAATGTTGAATGCTGATTAGGCCTGGTGTGATTCTGCAAGGGAGGAAGGTGTGGTTTCTTGCCCTTGGGCACCTGATGGTGTAGTCCATGGAGAGCCATGCTGGGTGAGCACTGATGGCTGAGGGCGATGGATGCTCTGGAGAGATGCCCAAAGGTGCTGTACATGTAGTGAGCTGGACCAAAGCAGAGCTACTTTGCTCTCTTTGAGATATTTCCCAAGGATAGATATGTCCCACGACCCGAAACTAAGCATGACCTTCATGATTTACAGTTGAAATGCAGGAAAAATTTTCCACAGTCTGCATTGTGTTCATTCTTGCTGTTTCTATATGGAATCAGTTATACCACTGGAAGAAAAACCCTACTGATGTGGCTGAAAACCACACTTTTCAGTGGAGTTATTAAGTATTTTGGAACTGACATACAATCTTGACACTGTTATCTTTCTGGAAGGGAGAAGGAATACTATCTGAGGCTGTACGACTTCTGAAGTGAAAAGGGAACTGAAGGTATCTTCTCAGTCCTCAGTGCTATGTGCTATCCTCAGACTTTAGCATTGAAGTATAATAATAAATGTGGATTCCATATGTAATTCTGCTGATGCAATCTGTGGAGTCCAGGGTGATTAATATCATGTATGTATCCTGGTGCTTTATTCACAGATGATGGGAAACTACAGAAATCTGTTGCTCCTTCTGTTTTGTCCTGCTATCTGTATTCTTCACTTGTACATAAAAATTTGAAACTTGAAGTTTCCCTCTGGCATCTCCGACGGATTATACATACTTACAGAAACATACCATGTGTGCATAGAAGAAAACAACCCAGACTGGTGGAATTATTATTACTTTGCTTTTCACATCTTGAAAGTTTTCAAAATCTATGTCAGAGCAGTTGATTTGAGCTACTAAAGTCCCCTAGATGTAGTCTAATAGTATTTGCTAGTGGTGGCGTGTGATTTAGCACTGAAGTAATGCAGGTCTTTATTTTCAGTTGAAAACATTCTGTCACTTTTTTGGTGTCTGTACAAGCTATGGCTGTAGCTCTTGTTACACTAGTCGGCATAATGAGTATAGGAAACCCATGACACACAAACTGATTTAAAAGACTGTCTGTATGATGGGAAAGCTGCAATATCAGTGAGATAAATGAACAATAAACAGTGAGAATTTACTATGTGTATTTTGTGGTATAATACTTAAATATGAAGCTGCTGCATTTTTCTACCTCTTCAGAACCATGAAAATTTGGAGGCTTCAAGATATATTGGTAAATACATATAAAATAGACAATGCATATTTTTACATGCACACTCATATGCATATTTATAATCAGGTGTTCTGAAGAAAAATAGCATTTCTTTTTGAGCAGCTTAGAAGGAAGACAGAATTTGGAGGGTATTTTTTCCTTACAACTGTAAGAATGCTAAAACTTGTGTGAAGCTCCTTTGAGCTCTGGGTCTTAAAATTTTGTGTCACTGGAATGGAACCCTTTTATACTCTCAAAAATGGTTTTGTTAAAGTCCTAATGCTTGGAGAAATGTAGTATACACAGGGAAAAAAAAACCTCTGAATGGCAGACTGACATAGGTTGCAGGGAGTGTCTGTAGACCATTCTTGTGGTTATTCTTCCCTAAGTGCAGGACCTGCCATTTGCCTTGCTGAATTTCACAATGCTCCTGGCAAAACATTTCTTTGACTTGCTGAGATCACTTTGGATGGCAGTGCTGCCTTCGGGTGTACTCTGCCTCCCCAAGTTTTGTCACCTGTAAACCTGCTGAAACTTTATCCTCTCATTCGAGTTTTAATGAAGCTGTTGTACAGTATTGGCAGCTAGAAATTGGCTGCTAGTGGGACTTTGAGTATCTAGTGAATATATCATGAGGCCAAGTGATTTAGCTGTGCTATTTAGTCCACTAATTGGAGGTGAAAGACAATTCATCTGGTGTACTTGACAAATCATAGTGGGTTTATTTTGCTTTAATCTAGATAGCAATTTTAACCCTTCCTCTTCTAGAGTGTTAATCTATTATCTTGTTTGTCTGGTTTTACATGAAAATTTCTGTTTTCGGTATTATCTTGTTTGTCTGATTTTACGTGAAAATTTCTGTCCTCACTATGCTTCTTCCTTGCCCCTCTCCCCTGCTCTCTGTTTGCAGCTTTGGAGGCAGGGTTTCCTGTTGGCGTGTGAAAGAAAACAGTAAGCTCAGGCTTGTTCACACAGGAAGGAATCGCTAAAAATGACAAAACTGGGGCACTGGAGTGTGAGCAAGAAAGCAAAAATTCACAGATACACCTGTTTGGAAGGCAGTAGGAGTGCACAGTCACAAAAGAACTGTCAGCTGCTGGACTCATCTACTGCTTCCCTGAAAAAGACTCATTAAAAATTTTAGACTTCTACAGAGAAACTATCAAAGCAAAAGAAATGTAAATTGTATTTTTCTGTTAGTCATATTTTGCATATCTGCTTAATCTTTTTCAAGAGATACTGTGTAGAACCCTAGTTTTTATACTCTAGGGTTTGAAGGTTTCCTCCATCCTTCCCTATAATCAATACACCTATGTTTCCATTTCTGAGGAGTGGAGAAAACATAAATGCAGTAGAGTGAGTTGCAGCAAGTGTATGTTTTCCTTCTCTACTTCTCAGCTGCATTTGAGTAATTTTTTTTCCCCTTCCTGCTATTTTCTTTCCATTCCTGTTAGTCTGGCCTTGTCTGTCACAGGTCTGTATTGCTGCTTGTTACTGCTTTTAACAGTATTGTTGTCTCATGTGACTGTAACATAGAAGATAATTAGAAGTTACATAATTGCTCCGTACCAATGAACGCTTACAATAATGGGTTTTTATTAATACCCTTTTCTGATAGTGTATCCCTATGCCACAGTACAGCAGAGAAGCATTCTGTCTGACCATTACCCATCTAAATATCCTTACAGCCAAAACTATATTAACACTGAATGATCAAATTATAACATTAAATAAATTAGCTTATAAGGCCTTATTATGCAAGAGACAAAAAATCCTAGTATTACTTGTGGTGACTCTCTGGGTGTAGCTAATCAGATATAACTAAATCCCAAGAGATCAAAGGTATTTAAAAGTGTCTGTAGATATAACTTCTGCATGTTGTTGCCTTGTCTTTTTGTTGCACTAAAAAGATTTGCATTGTAGTTGTGAAAATAGTGTTGAGTGCATTCACTACTGTTCATTGCTAACACACAGCCTTGGGTATAGATTTACACTCTCAGATTTACATTTGTCTTTTTGTAAACCACGAGTTGAGATGCATTGAAATTTATAAAAATAAAACAAAACATGGACCAAATACTGACTTTCATATTTCACTAGGGATCACAACCAATTAGATCATCAGCTCCACAGACTTTGTAATGACCTAGATGTGCCAGTATTAGAGTTCAGCGGTATCTGGAAACTTCATCTGACTAGGGTTAGCAATAGCTTTGCCTCTCTGGGAAAATAAATTTAGCCAGGGGAACACAGACTTCTGCATGAAGGAGCTGCCTTTTGCCACTTCAGTTGTTTTTGGGGGACATGTATCACAAAGCTCGTGTATGAAATCAGTTTTAAAGAAGCTGGAGGATGATTGCTACTGTGCATGGATTTTTTTTTTCAGTTTAAAAGACTACTCTATTATCTCATACTGAGGAATGAAAATATATTTTTCTTATGTTCCCTCTTGTTCTTGACAGCTAAAACTTTAGCATAGTAGTTCACATTGCTTTCCATCTTCAAATAATTTTTCAGACATCATATATGATAGTTGATCTGGAAAATATCCTTAAATATGTAATTAATCATATTTTGTGGGGGGATTAGTTCTAATTTTGCATTGAAAAATATTTACTTTTTAGCCATCTTTAGGAGCAATTGAAGTAAATATCAGAGTTCTGGCAAGCCCTCAGCTCCATACCCTGAATATTGTTCTATTTATGGTCCTAGTAGTATGCTGAAGCAGATATTCTGTCTTTAAAATGAATCAGGATGAAATCTTGGTGCCACAGGCAGTTTTTCTTTGCAGGTCCAGTGATTCTTTTCCTTGAGCTTGTCTGTAATAGATATAATCAAGATGGAATGATTTTTTGAGGTAATCACAGTGGTGTGAATTGCTAGGGAGAGACTAGGTGATCTTTTGAGGTTGCCTCTATCCTAGCTTTTACAATTTGTGTGAATTTTCCATTGATGGCTCTTTAGGTGGCAACAGAGAAAATGTAATTGTGAAAACAGGGGAGGGTCAGGGGATGAGGATCCTGGTCTGGCACACTGCTCGAAGGAGTCGAGGAAAAGGTCAGATACTGTTCTAGCTATGTCACACCTTCCTGCTAAATTTTTTCAGTTTGGGAAAAGCTTGGAAAAAAACCATTGTCTTGTGGGGTCTTGCCTCCAGGGTGGTTGCAGCTTCAGCTCAAGCTGTAGACCAGCTGCTTCAAGCCTGATATTTGCTTAATTTAGTGTAAATTAAGCACTAATTTCCACTTTCGTGGAAAGGGTGTTTTGTCTTGGTCTAACTTGGGAGATAAGAGGGGGGAGAAGATGGCTTGGGCAGGAAGCTCAGTCCTGGAGAGGTAGAACTCGATGCAGCTACATCTTGTACTTGCTGCCCTCCTCAAGAGAGGCATGTTGTGACTATCTGTCAAGTCTTCTGTCTTGAGAATTTATTCTCCTTCTCTTTCCTGAATCCAGAAACAGTGCTAGTCTGATGCAATGGGTGCAAGGTATGAAAAAGGTCGTAAGAGAGAGAGCAGATACTGCAGTTGCTCTTTCTGGCTTGGTGGTCCTCAGGAAGCTTCTCAAGAGCACCTTCTGTGAAACTTCTGCATCCCTGATACAGTGTAGAGGTGTTTGTTTTGAGGGCATTTACATGGTAGTAGGAAGATGTTTGCGAATGTCATCCCTGGGTATTAGTACAAATGTACTTCTGTATTTAGATAATAATGCTCTTCCTGAACTCATTCAACAGAGTGTTTCCTTGTGGGCTCTTTTCAAATGCAGATAAGAAAAACAACAATAAAGAAAATATGGCATTATTTCTTTCAGTACATGTTTGAAAGAGCTTCTTTGTATTTGCTGACATGCTGTAGGTTAAGATGTTTCCAGTTAAGCTTGTGGCTTTTTGGTGAATTCACTTATTAGGAAGCCAGACCTCTCTGCTTTTCATTTTGAAATGGTGCTGGCTTGTTCTAATCCTTCTCCGCTTGTCAAAGCCCCTTAAAATGCTGGCCCCAGTCCATGAGATTTTTTTCCATAGAAGAGGATGACTTAACCATATTTGATGCCCTTAAGATTAGGGGCTTGTCGAGATTTGATTGCTTGACACTTGTATTTTAACGTGCCTGCTGTGCGCAGCAGGACATGGAAGCAGACGGGAGGATGGATCACCGGACCGATTGCACTGCGTTGTCTCTCAGGTCAGTTGATAAAGGAAAGAGAGACAAGAAAAGTGGGCATCCTCTGTGTTATCAGGTTGGAAAACACAGCTGGAAAAGCAAAATAATCTGACTGTAATGCATGAATGGGATTAAGAATAAAAGTGAGGGAGCTGGTGAAAATGGACCTTAAATGCAAGAAACCTTCCCCTGTTAGCTCCCCCAGCTGTAAGCCTTTGGTTTGGTACCAGACCTGATGGGCTGAGGTGGGATACTAAATCGGCCTGTGCTGAATATGGCACTGTTGGGAGCAGTTTGGGTTTAACCCTTTAGTGCATTCCCTGCGTGGGTTTGTAGAAATATCCACATGCATTTTTTAATTTACTTCTTTTCTTTTTTTTTTTTTTTTTTTTTTTTTTTAGCTAAGCTGTGAAGGATCTAGTAGAGCAGATGTTTTTTTCACCTCCGAAGTTTCTCCCATATCAGCTTCAGGCCTATAACACTGATTTTTGTTCTGTTCTTATTAAACTGTAAATGCGCGCTTAAGGGACTCTTATTTTCAGTAGTTTACTTTTTTATTATCTATAAAACTTGGTCTGTGTAACCAAAATTTATGGTTTTTATTTTTATTGACTTATATTATACTTTTCCCCATATATACTGAAATTGGTTTGATTTCCTTTTTCCCCCCAAGAGGCTAACATTTATTTTGTTTTTCTAATCTTTAATTCACTGTCTTATGAAAATCATCAAGTTACAACCTGCTTCGTACTGTAAGACTGAATTACAGTTAATTAAAAATAGATATTTGTAATGGGTATTTTAACAGAATCTTAATTGTGATAACTCTACAGGATGCAACTCGGTAGGGGTTACCATTAGGATGATGACATTTGCCACTTGTGGGAGTGTAAGTTGTTTGCAGTATTCCTTATCCTTATTACAAAAACCATTGCAGCTACCTCTGCTTTTACTAAAATTGATCTAAAAATGTTCTAATATTCCAGCATGCAACGATATTTGCTGTTCGCTTCTGGACCACTGTAAATACTTTGGTAGTGTGTGGTGGTGTCATTAACTGAAGTTTTCTCCTGTGGTGATGCTCACATAATTGTTTCGTCTTTGGTAACAGAAATTCTCCAGTAGGAGAGCATTGTGTGAGACAGGTTCTGTTTCATGGTGTCTTGGAGTAGGTAGCACCAGCCACCTCTACTGCTAGCAGAGAATTCAGGATATTGAAAACTCAGAATGTGGAGAATAGGGAATATTTGTACCTAATGAATTATCAGGAGCACAACTTAGGATAGAGAAGAAATAATTAGCTTTTGTTTTAAAAAAAAACCCCCAACCTTGAAATCTTTCACAGTAATGGATTAAACAGCGGGATTGAGTCAGGATTTGGGTTTCTAATGGGACTAAAGCCACTTTCAGTGAAATGAGAGGGTGGTTGTTGGATTACTGCCACTGGATGAGTGGTCGGCTCAAGAATGAAGCTCAGGGAAGAGGGAGAAGGGAGAGCTGTGGTAAGAGGAGTGGTGAGGGTAGGTGGGATGAGTCCCAGAGGAACGTTGGGCTTGCAAATTTTACATTGCCTTGTTTCCGATTATAATTTCAAACTCGTTGAAGCTACTGAATGTTAGGCAGTGGAACATGCGACTGCTCACTCGATGGGGTGAGGTCAGGGTGGTCTGGCTCACACCCCTGAAGTGTGGGGCTGTGAAGGTGCCAGTTATGGGGTGTGCATGGGGGCAACTGCATTTGAGCTGCACAAGCTGCTGACTCATCTCCAGAAGCCTGTCCTGGAAGCAAGGGAGGTGGAAATGGAGGTCCCGTGGTTGAGAAGGGAGCCTGGGCCAAACCTGTGTCTCAAGGGTGGCTGAAGGGTTCGTGAACCTGAGAGAGATGAGAGGATCTTTAAGGCTTGAGATCTGGACAAGTGCAATGTTTCTGTGTTGGGGCAACACAGAAAGAAGAAAGTGTGTCACCAAATGGAGCAGTTGGTAGAAAAGGCAGGGTGAACTCCAAGACACTGACAGTAGATGATGGGTAACTGTTTGGAATCGGTAAAATAGCAGAAGGTGTGTTTGCTATCTCTTACCTAATTAGAGTATTTGATCAGGAAAACAAAGGAACCAAAAACTGGTTTAAAAAACCAAAGCTCTTAAAACTTACAGTACCCTTCACTTTGCGGACAACTAAGTACTGTTTTATTTAAAATGCTTTTTGGTCAAAAGCAGTTACTGGACTGGCTGCAGTGACAGTGACTCAGGCCCTTACACTGTCTCTTTTTGTTCTTTAGCTACAGAGCCATGAAGGGCAGCTAGTGCAGGTGTAGGTGTCCATTGGTGGGTGGGATGAATCTGCCAGTTGGCAAGAGCTTTATCTGCTGAAGTTGCTCTTCAGGTTATGGTTTCTCGGTTGTGAATGTGAACAGTTGCCAAGCCATGATTAAGGGGGTTGTTTGCCCATGTTGGTCTGCAGAATGAAATGTCACTGGCTTGCTGCATGCAGATGGTGAGTCCTGCAGGCTGCTGCAGTCATCTCAGTAGGAGACTGGAAAGTACAAATTACTTTTGGAAATCAGGCTACTTCTGGATTTTGGACTTAATTATGTGGTCAGATTTACAGATTAACGTCCCCCTGGAATATCACATAAAATTACTTCCTGACCATCCCCTTCTCCAAACAAATATATTTCTGTCTAAGCATGGACAGGAGAATAATCAGAGCATCTGCGTGTCCTGTCAAAAATATGAGAGCTGTTTGAACAAGGAGAGAAATGATGAGGCCTAGGGGGGCTGATGGAATATGACCAGGTATGTACTGGGTGGATCTCCAGACATATGTACTATTTCCTAAGGTTAGTGATGGATTTTGCTGAGCTTTACCATATATCGGGAATGGATATATGGTAAATGGGATGGAGAATTTTCAGTAGAAATTCTCCAGGAACAGTACAGAGATATATTTTATTCTCCTCATTCCTTCCGAAGGCATCAAGAGCATGAGTATGCTTCAGTGATTTTCTTTGTATTTCAAATTGCTACTAAAAGATTTGTAGCTGCTGAATCTGATAGTGAAGCAGGACAGTACCTTATAGGAATGTTGTATTGATAGATTTTGGGATTTCTCCCTTTTCTGAACCTTTTACTTCCAATATGCTGAGAGATGATTATTAGTAATAATACCAGTCTGCACTTTTCAGAAGGCTAGGAGAAAAGACATAAAAAATTATTAATTGAAACATTGTGGTCAATTGATCAATTTTAGAGAGTGTACTTTCCTATTAAAATAGACACTCATCACCCACATTTGTAGGATGTCAGCCAAATATGCTCCTTAAATTGATTAATAGCATCACAGGTGTCATGTAGTGCCCCTCGTCTAGAGCCTGATTATGTAACTACACAGTCACACAGACAGATATAATGCTGTAGATACCGTGCATGCTGTTTTCTTGAAAAAACATTTTATCTATGTATTTCTAATGGAAAGCAAAAGAAGGAGCCCAAGTTGTCAAAAATGCAACGTTGGAATTTGTCATGAGTTGTGCAAAAGCTGAACATTATTATCCACACTTAGGAGCAGGATGCATTCAGCTTATGACTGTCTTTCTTGGAAGCATAACTCTAAGCCTGGAAGTTGTTTCTTCAGTGTGTATCACATCTTGGGAATAGCTTGGTTTTGTTTGCTCTTTTTTCTGAACTTCAGGGTAAATTGTAGAAGCCTATTCTCTCCTAGATGCTATGGCTGTAGCTAGAGAGGTCAAGGCCACCTCTTAACTATTGTCACCTCTGTTTTGGAGGATTGAAATAGATTTGTTTAAGCAGTTTGGGTTTTTGCGAACTTATCTTGCATTGATTGACACAGTGGAGGCAGAAGTTGCACATCTGGGCACTTCTGAAGAGGTGACCATCTCCAGGGTGGGGCTTGGTGGGACAAGGATTTGGCTTTTGCTGTGAATGTTGGCCTCATTGACATCAGTGCTGATTTTGCAACCACCTTCTGGTGATTTATGAACTTGAAGCTTGTTTAGCTTTTTTCCTGCTGCTTGTGGGAACAATTTTGTTCCCTCTTTTAAAGGAACCTTAATGGGCACAACTTCTCTGTTTTTGCTTATTCTTTAAGTGGCTTTGCTGTGAAGGCTGGCTCAGAATGCTTGACACTGTGGTGGAGAGCTGCACAGAATTTTGTCCATGGTGGGTTGGTGGTTTATGGCTGTTTCCTAACTTACTTCATGTCTTACACAGGGTAAAAAGAGAAGACATGCCAGCGTTTATATAAACGACTACACTGAAACACTGTTACATTTTTTATTCCTGCTTTGATTTTTCCATTGTGCTGGTGTTCCCTCTGAAGTCTACTGTGAGGATACACTTTAAAAAATTTTGAGCCACATAAGGGTAGTATTTGCCATCTGAGGCAGTGTTAATCTGTTTCAGACGTTCAGGTGTTTCAGAGGTTCACGTGTTTCAGACTTTCGTGCAGGCTAAAGCACCAGTAGCTCTGCTCACTATAGCTGGCTTGACCAAAGAGCAGATTTTGGCACAGGTGTGCAGTGAAATTGTTCTCATTCCTTTGGGCTTGTAGCATGAAGCCTTAGGTGTTCATCCACTCTCTCTCAGATCAGGTAATCAGGAGGTTGAGAAACATCAGAGATGTGGTCCAAACAGAGATTGTATTCCTAAGTAAACTGATTCTTAAGATCTGGTTATTTCTTTTATAAGTGCATACAAGTGTGAGGATTACTTGTTCTTCTGATGGTCTCTGGGATACAGTAGCATCCTAACAGAAGATAAAGAAAATACATGTTTTCTTTTTGAATGAGTTAGAATATAACAGATTATATTGCAGCTTTGAGAAGAGAGAATAAGTACTGCTGCCTGTACCTCAAGTAAAGCTGGTTCAGTTCTGGACTGAGCATAATCCTAGTTGGAGTAAAAGCAATAAACCAGAATGGGAGAATGGGTGATAGTGTCTGGTAATGATAATCTGTATTATCAGGGCAAAATAAGAGTAGGAAACGTATAAAGTTAGGACTTTCCTGTGCAGCATCTGCAGTGTCAGTTTAGTCTCGGAGGATGTAATGTATACTGTTTTGCTGAAGAAAGGGGGAAAAAAAGTCTGAAGGGGAAAAGATGATTTTTAAAAATTAATAGCAGTTCTTTGTGAATCCAGAAATATATTTAGGCTTTTTGGCCAAGCTTTAAAATGTATATTGTTTTGAACGATATAATAGAAAGTGTGCTTTCTGCACATTCTTTCAGACAATTATTTAGCAAAAAAAAATTAATTCCCCAAAAAATTTGTGACTGAACATGTGGATATTTTTGTATTAATATAGACATACAAGTGTGTGTGGATATATATGCATATAAAAAAGAAAGCTATAATTTTGTGACAAGAAAAGGCTCATCAAGTCCTTTGGCACTGTGCACAGGCTGGTAAATAAAATTTTAAGTCTAAGAGTTCGAACTGTGTTTGAGGATAAGGTGGTGAACTGACAGACCTTGTGCTGCATTGCAACATGAGCATTTCCGTATGTCAGAGAAGCTGCCCAAAGTGATGGGTGACTGTGTTTATCACTATTTTTTCTATTTGAGCCTAATGAAAAACAGTGCCATTCTGTTTAAGATAGAATTGTGAAGGGAGTATCAAGGTTTCAGAGCTATCCATTGAAACAACTGAGTATTGAAATTTACTGCTTTGAGAATAAGAAGTCAGGCAGTAGTATTTGGCTGTGTTTTTCTCTGCTCCCTAAAATTTATTGCACTCTTCTAGTTTGACCACTGAGTTTACCTAAATCCAGTCATTTGAGGACTGCACTACTTCTCCAGAGTTTAACTAAGTCCTTTGCTACCTTTACAATATTAGCAGTGTGCACATACACTTTCTGATTTTATTTGTGTACATTGATGCAGTAGCAAGGCTTTTTAAGTATTACTGAAAGACATCGTCCTTCTCTGAAACTAATAGTTTATCTAATAGTTGTGAAGCCAGACACTTAAGTTCTAGGGAGAACAAATTGTTCTTGGAATTCATCTTGAAGACTCAGAAGGTCTGGGATTTACCCTTGAAGCTGTTCAGTTCAGAATAATTCATTAATGTCAAATAAAAGACCCTGTAAAGAATAATGTTTATTCCTCTAAGCCTCTGCTGAAGGACTGTGTAAGCACTTCTTGAACGTTTAGTCTTGGGATAAACCTTTTGAAGTGAGGAGCAGGAGGAACATGGCATGAAGGTTGTGTGCTTGGTTGATTAATGGTTCATCCACATGTGGCCAGCTGCATTTTTTTTTTTCTATGGAAACCTGTTGTCAGAGTATATAGATTTGGGGAAAAGTACCCCAAACATCAGGAAAACACCACTGCTATATGGTCAGGTAGCCAAGGATGTATTTACTTGCGCTGCCACTATGGCAATGGCATTGAGATCATTCTGGTTTGATATGAATGTATTGGAGGCATCACTCCAGAAAGGCTCAGCGAGAATTTGGGTAGGTGTTTAGGAGGAGGTGCATCACCCCAAACCCAGATTGCCATCTCCTCATCTTAGGTGTCCTAGGGACCAGGTAGGTGGCAGAGCTGCTGCTTCTTACTTTGAATCCTAGTGTGCTTCAGTACATGTGTGTGTCTCTCCTCTGTGCTAGATGTCATTCTTTGTGGGAGTATGGATAAATATTTCAGTCTGTAGGAGTTCAGGAGAGCTAGGTATCACCTAGCAACAAGCATCCCACTCTCTGCCTCCTGCTTTTCTTTACTTTCATTAAAGTATCTATGAAAACCAGAAGTTGAAGCATTAAGGTAATTTTCAGAAATATTTTAAGCAACTTTAGATATTTTCCTTATGACGTTACAGCAGACCAACAAAGATGTTGGCGTGGGAGCTGGCATCCAAGTAAGTAAGTAACTGTGCCTTATTTGAACAGCAGCGACAATCAAAATTAGCAAAAACTTCAGCTGGAGACAGAATAACCCTTATGATGGCAGTTGTTAGGATGCATAGCAAGTGGTCCTTTGGCCTTGTGAGGTCTGCAGTTACACTTAAACTAAACTGAATGTGTTTTAGGCTGTATTAACCTGGTTCGTCTTGCAACTTGTAGTAGTGACTGCTGGTGGGACAGTGCCTTATGCTGGAATTTAAAATAATATTTTTTCGCAGACAACTTAGTGACAAAGTGTATTGAGTAGTTTCAGTTACAGTGGTACAGCACTCCGCTCACAAAGATCCTGCGGACCAGGCCCATGTCAGGAAAGGAAGACACTTGAAGTGCAGTTGAGGAAGACTTTGGGATATGCTCAGTATAGTGCTGGACTGTATGCCAGCATCTCCTATCCCTTACCAGTTTTAAATGTCAAGGACTGTTGTGGATCTGTAGTTTGTGGTTAATGTATATTTTATCTGTAGCTTCTGCAAAATGTCCGCTTTATGGAGTTTATGAATGTCCCTGAAATAGTCAGAAACTCAGGGAAAAAGACAAGTGTGTGGCTACTGTTGTTACAAGGGTAGCTGTCCTTAACACTGGGTTGAGGATAACTTGTGTTCCTTCATCTCTGAATAGTGCTGAAACTGAGCTTTCAGTGATCCTGCCTTATCTGACGGCCGGGGTGGTCTTGATGAGTTTGGGAGAAGTCATGCTATTTTTGGGGAAGTTTGGTTGTGACTCAGGGCCTTTGAAAAGGATTGCAGAACTCAAAATACAGATTGAAGGGCTTTCAAGAAGAAAAGAGCATACTTTAAAAATAAAATAGGTGATGTAAGAAGGTGACTAGCACAGTTACACCCAAATAAGGAGTTTGTTTTGTAGCGGGAAAAATTAATAAATTGTGATTCAGCAAATGACTTAGCTTTGCAAATGAGTTGGTCTTTTCCAGATGGATGTTCCCATGCCTATCTGAATTAGAAAAGGTTAAAAATAGCAAAAAAAAGTAATTTGTAACTGTATTAATGTGAATTCTCTTTAAGATTATCAATATACAAAAGATAAGTAAAAGCGGTACCAGTGTGGAATTGTTTTTTAAATAGACTAATGTGGATTTATATGTTCAAAACTGTTCTGTTTGTAGAGATATGGATACCTCTGCATCCATAGGGACTTACTGTTTTTTTTCTGAAATATGCTCAGCATGATTGTACTGAAACTCTTCTCGTGCTCTTCAATGTGGTCTGAGACTCTTGATCTCTGCTCCACCAGGGGATGGCCATGCTGGTCAGGGTGGGACTACCAGGACATCTGATCTGATCAAGACAGGTTTTCAAAACGATACAACCAAAGAGAAAGGAATCTAATATTTGGTGGCCTTCATAAGCTTTGTAAACTCCTGGGGTCTGAAGACACTAGTTTAAGGTGGTAGTTAGGCTTTGGGTAGAAGAGGACATAATTCTGTGTTTGCTATTTAAATTTCATTCTTTTGGTTGAAAATGGTGGTTTGTGCTTTGCTCTGTAATTACTTAAGAGCCTTTTTGACTCAAAGGTTTCAAACTGGAAATACTGTGCAGTTGTTTGATATATTTTCTTTGATATAAAACCTGCTTCGATGTAAATGGACGATGTTTCTACTTGGGCTTCAATGTGTGAATTAATATTCCTCTTAGTAGAAACTAACATTTCATTGTAAGAGACTGAAAACCTAAGTCCAGAGCAGGTTTTATAGTGGTGACACGTGGCAGAATGGATGGTCCCTTTTTCATGGTAATTTCAAAGTCCTTTACTAGGAAGTCAACGCTTTTCAGCACTTTTGAAAATCAGACCAAAGATTTGCAAAGTTACTAGTTAAATATCATTTTCAGAGGAGTGGTTTAATCTCAATCTCCTGAAAAGCAGCCTAAAATAGAAGCCCTTCCATAGAGGAGAACACCCCAATGGTACAAGGATGTGGGCAATTTAGGGCTTGTTGATTGAGCAGACCTGAAGAGAATTAATAAGCAAACTCATTTACTTGTCATTGCTAAAGAAGTAGCTTTTCCATGAGGAGGACCATTGGATATGATTTAAAAAGGCAAAACCAGCTGCAGCTGTGGCTGCCTGGATAGTGGTTTGTTAGTTCTGAAACACAGACCCCTGTTTGCTGTGTCACCATAGCCACCGTAACATAATAGGACTCCAGTGTTGGTGTGTAACTTGAAGCTAAGTTGTGCTGTAGGAACACGTGTGTCTGTGTGCATGGAGAGGAGTAATGATGAGAAAACCTGGAGAACTGGAAACAATTACAGGTCAAACTCTGTCTTCCTCTCATGGAGGCTTCATGAAGCTTTTGGATACGTTGCATTTAATTTAAAAAAAGGAAATTACTGAGTCATTTTCTGTTCAGGTTAGATGATCACGTCATGTAAGTCCAGGATATGGAAAATGTGGTCCAGTTGTCCCATTTTTGTACAAAAGCACAGAGAAAGGAGCAGCTAGAAACTCAAAGAAGGTTCTTCAAGTGTGCAGTTTTAAAAGAAAAAAATAATGAAATCTGCTACTTGAAATTTTGAAGTGATCCAAATAATGCAAAGGGAGATTAAATAACAAAAGGGAAGGAGTCTACGAGATGCACGAGAGAAGAAAAATGATCTACAACACTTAGCATGCTTTCAGGCTATGGTATTTAGTTATGTTTAATTAGTGTTTGTGTGTGGGGTGATTTTGCAGCTTTTTGAATTCATACAAATATTTGATACTTACTTTCTTCTATTGAACATATTATCTTCTTAGAAATAAAATCTGAATGCATGGTGTTTAGTCAGTATGATAGCAGCACACTGTATGAGCGGACTATTTTTATTTTCTTAAGGGAGCTTCATGTCTTCTTTTCACTGTAAAAGTTTGTGTAGTATTTGGAAACTTGTCATGCTGTCATGTATACAGCAGTTATGAAATACTGGAATGTGATTTAAAATCGGGCAGGTGATGCTCTACTGCTATTTGAAGGATGACCTTATTTTGAATGATAGAAAAATAACAGCAGATTGTTTATAATAACTCTGACAGCAGATTTGGATTCTTGACTTCACACCATTTCCATTATTAAGTGAGACATATGTAAGTAGCATTTGCTCCCAGATACATGCACATATTCTGGCAAGGAGTTTGAGATATCCTGTCTGTTATTTAAATTTTGGATGTCTGAAGACTTTTTTTCTCCCCCAAGGCGTTTTTAAAAAGTTGGACTACCAGGTGTGTTAATTTTCTTAAACATGAAGGAGCCTCACAAAACATAATATAATATTTAAATCTCTACATGCTTTTTTCTCTTGTAGATTAACAAAGAATCATAGAATTTTTTGAGTTGGAAGAGACTTAATGATCATCTAGTTCCAACCTCCCTGCCATGGACAGGGATGCCACCCCCTAGGTCAGGTTGCTCAGAACCTCATCCAACCTGGCCTTGAACACTTTTAGGAATGGAGTATCTGCAACCTGTGCCAGTACTCGCCACCCTCACAGAAAATAATTTCTTTCTAATATCTACATCTCATTTAGTTTGAAGCCTTGTCTTATGGTATGTGCCCATGTAAAAAATCTTTCTCCAGCTCTCTTGTAGCCCCTTTAGGTACTGGAAGGTTCTGAAAGGTCTCCACAGAGCCTTCTCTCTTCCAGGCAGGGCAACTGCTACTCTTGCAGCCCTCTTCACAGTAGAGATGCTCCAGCCCTCTGTTCTTCTTTATGGTCCTCATAACTAAATTAATCATGTATCTATAGGACAGGAACTATAGGAAACCTTAAAAGAAATATATATTCAGATTTTGTACTGGTCATGGACAGTTTATGTATTACTGTTGGGATCATGCGTTGTATTTCTGGGAAATACAGGTTGAAATACTGGTGAAGAATGTTCATCCTCTGTAGCTGCTGCAGTTTACCTGCACAAGTACAGGGTAGTGGTACATAAGGGGCACAGAAAGTCTAATTAAAGAAGTTGGGATTTAGTGAGCTGAAATAACAGCTTGGAAGTTAAAAACACAGGGCTTTGACTAGAATCCTTAGTTAAGAGGAAACATAAGGCTTTCTCCAGTATACTTTTTTTGTCATGTTTATTCATTTTTGTTTTGAGTGCTTATAAACTTACTGTTCTTCTGACTTCTGTTTTACCATGTCTAACAGATGTCTGTGGTTAGATTTTTTTGTATTTACATACACAACATAGTTGAGAAATTACTGAACTTCTCAGAAAATACACAAATTAAATGATTTAATATTTTCTTTTTCAGGATTGAAGTGGATCTAGGGACAAATGGATGACTGAATATTCATATGAAGAGGAAAGCCATAAAAGTTGGTTGATGTTTTTATAGCCTCATGCATTATATGTATTAATGCCGTTATCAAAAATTTATATTGTGCTATAATGCAGAATAGCTTAAATAAACTGGCCTGAGCTTTGTATGCTGTGTTGTCTTTGAGGCAGGGGAGTACTGTATCTTAGCAGCTGTAGCTCAGTGCAGTATTTTCTGACAATACCTGAATGTTCAGCAGAAAACTCAGCAGTATGTTAAGGAAATAATTTATTCCTTTGAAGCCAGCTGTTTGAATGGGCTCACACATAGTGTTGTTCATCATTCTTCCATGCAAGGACAATGGGAGAATTAGAGGGGTGTTGTCTTCCATTGGAGTTACTGACTGTGACGCTTCATATGTTGTGGAGTGGCACTCAGATGCCACATTCAAAGGTGCTGTTTAAGAAGTCAAACAGGAGATGGTCTCTTTGAAAATTATCTTGGTGCTTTGTTTTCTTGTGATAGAGAGAAGGTTTTATGCTGTGCATTTTCTGTGATAGTTAAAAAGAAAAGCTATTGATGGACCTTCATGACTGGCTACAGTTTTAATACACCAAGCCTTGACCTCTGCCAATATGAGTTTTTGGTGACTATGAAGAATAACCTTTTTCTGGGATGCTATGATAGCAAATTCCCACCAAGGCTGTTTAAACACAGGTCATGCTGTCTGGGGGTTTACACCAGAGCAAATTAATTTTATTGACAAAGCAGAGCATGGTCCAGGGGGAGGCTGTGCAGCAGGTTGGCTGAAGTGAAGCATTCTGAAAACTCTAATAGTAAAGGAGGGATGTTGTTGTGGGAAGCTTATTTCCTTGAGAGCTTCCATCAACCCCTGAATCCCAGTCAGGAGTGGAACCAATCAGAAAACAAGCAAAAACTCCAGGATTTTTTTTTTCAAAAGCACAGTATTAGTTCAGTACAAGAAATGTAAGTCTGCAGTTCTGTTAACTTAGCAAAGTAGTTCAAGAGGACTGAGTCTTGTTTTTCTCAGTAATAACTTGTTTTTATCAAGCTTTTAGTGGTTCAGAAGTTTTACAGTTTATGAACTACTGACCTGGATACAGAAGAGTGTAATTCCTTTTTGGGTAAATTTCTTGGGTATTCACAACAGGTAGTCAACATGCTGATTCCAGCTACGTCCAAATTCAAAAGCAGCATGAGATTTGAGGGAGTCATCTGTGTCCTTGAATTTTCTCTCCTGAAATAACAGCCAGCAAAACAGTCTTCAAAAGCATCCATAGAACATCTGCTTTATATACTGCAAGTCCCGGAAAACACCTCCAGCCTCCCAGAGCCAAATTTAAACCCTGATAGAGACAAAGAGGTATTAGTAGCTGTGCAGTAATGTACACAACTTTTTCCATGGGGTCAGGGGTCCATATGCCCACATGAGGCAGCAGTTGTTGCCTGCTAAAACCAGAGCACAAAATCTTGAGGAATTTGGCTTTGGTTTGATTGCTGACAAGGCAGCGGCTGCTGCCCATACCAATGTCTTACAGCTTGGGATGGGCCAGCATTGAGGCAGAGCAAACACTTCCCTGCTCAGATCTCTTGGCTATGAATAGCAGAGTGAAAAACTGATATTGTCCAAACCTTACTTGCATCTTTCAGAACTGCAGTGATAAAATCCTGTACATACAAACTTGGGGAGGCTGACAGAAAGTGTGAGAGTGTACAAATACCTAAGTCATAGCCTGTCCCAGTTACTTCTCAATCTAACACAGAGCATTGCCACACTATGGTTGTGCTGCTCTGTGCTAGATTGAGAAGTAACTGGGACAGGCTATGACTTAGGTATTTGTTTTGGGAAGTGTCATCAGGGCGGAAAAAGTTAAAGATTCATTTCTTGAGAGGGGCTGTTGTCCCCGGAGTCAGTGCAGAGGAGGGTCAGCTTTCAGATCAAGCAAAAGCAAAAGCCTCTTGAAAGAATTTGACCTTTTTGCAGTTTTCCTGGGTAAGACTGTAATTGCATGAGAGCTGTATGTCTGTTAGCTCTGTGTCTGGTCCTGTCTCTGCATTTGGTTTTCTGGTTCAACACAGAGTGCTGGAATAAGGAAGGAAGGACTGGAGAACAGAGTGACCTCTTTCTTGTGAAGCCATAGTTCTACTCTCATGCCCTTCTGATGACATTCCACAGTAATTATGGGGAAGCTGCTCAAAATATGTGCAGATAAGGAAGGGGGTACTGAGTTATTTCTTTACATGTTTTCTGTTTGGCAGTCTTTGCAAATGTAGAACTCTGAATCCAGCTGTTAATCTTTTATATTAGGAAAGTACCGTGATTAAATCATATCACTGAATAAGAAAAAAAATGTGATTACATGGAGGAATTCAAAATTCGAGGCTAAAAATTCCTTTTCTGGGAAGAAATGATTCCAGAAAGCTTAGGCAATAGAGGTGGAGAAGGCTTCTCTGTGGTCACTGTTAAGATCAGTTGATAAAGTTCTGGCTCCAGCAGGGAAGAGATTGGATTTCAGCCAGTGCCCTGAGTTAGCTTTTTGTTTTATTGCTCCTCTGCTAATCTAGTTTTGAAAGATTTTCACTGCTAACATGAAAATATTGGTGTATTGTTGGGAATGTAAATGATTTGTGTTGCATTGTCTGTATGTTATATTGGTATATTTAAGGTCTGCCTTAAAATATTTGTAAACATTATGTTGTATAAATAAGTGATATCTAAGCATATATATGGCTAATGAAGGAAAAATGAACATAATTCTTTCTGTCTCATAAAATGATGTTAGATGGCTATCTAGCAGAAAAAATAAACATGCAAAAGTAAACCTGACAGCAATTGTGTATACATTGAAAGCATGCAGCTTATGATGCTTCTGCATTTTCCACAATACTGACAGCTGCATCCAGAGGTTCATTTGTCTGTTGAATCAGACTGCAACGCTGAGTTTAGTGGTGTAAGGATGACTCTTAATTTTCTGTGTGCCATGTCTTAAAAAAGAAAACCAAACCAACCAAGTGCAAACTTTAGCTCAGCTGTTTAGAGGGACTTTATGGGTGTTTCTTGAGCTGTGGAAAGCCCACCCTATTTCAGAAGTCTTCCAGCCTCTGATATGCCCTTGCCTCACCTGCTCTGGCTCCTGTGTGGAGCAGGGCATGGGGTGATGCAAAACCTGTGAGCTGCTGGTTGTGTTCCTGGGCCTCTACCCCTCCCTCCCCTGCAGCCTGGGCAAGCCCCTGGGTCATCTCCTCTCACTCAGCATCTACCCTGTTTTTATGTGGAGCTTGTATTCATTGGACTTTATCTTTTTACTTTTTCATGATTTTGAAGTTTGGTCATGATAAAAAATGATTTTTTTTAAAAATGTATTTGAGAATGTTTCAAGTAAGTTTTATGGTTTTATTTGCATAGTCAGGGAAGTGGTAACAGTGTGGTGATATGTTTGGTTTTTTTCCTGTCAACTGTCCCCTCTTACTGCAAACAAATGCAGTTTTTCTAGAAAGAAAGTGGCTGCTCTTAAAGGAGTTTTTCTCTTCTAGCATCATTCAGTGGATTCCTGAAATATAGTTTTGACTAGAAACATCAACTGGGTAAAATATATTAATCTCGAGGGAATTACTTTGCACTGACCATCAATCTATCTTTCTGTCATGTGCTTTTCAGTTTAGATTACTCTCAGGCAAAGAGGCTGGAGTTTGATGTTTTGTCTTAATTCATTATGACTATAAATTAGTTGGATAAAACAATGTAACAAATGACTACTTAAAAATGACTGATGGCCCCATCCAGCAAGGCAGGGACACTGTGAAGTTCTTTTGGTTTCATCTGTTGTCTAGCATTTGTCAAGATGGGTCCTTTAACAGTCGATTGGTGGTTGATTTTTAATGAATATTTCACAATGTAAATAGAGAGCAGGCACTTGTCTGGAGCTCAGTCATATTCATAGGACAGATCTGCTTTTACTTGCTGTCACTGAAAAATGTAAAGTTATGCTGAGACTGTAGAGTGGGAGGAAAGCTTTCCCCCAGATCTTATATTCTGGAAAGGGAGGAGCAGCAGTGATTTTCTTTCTTTTCCTGTTCCTTACATCAGCAGCCACATATTGTGCCGGCTCTTGCTCCAGTCTTTTTTCCCTGGGTGCTGGAGGGCTGTGCATGGTGGGCACTGTAGCCCCAAGTTTGCTCACTGGAGGCTCAGCCCTGCTATGGGTGGGGTGAGGTGAATTTGGAGGTGATGCCTGTAGCTGAAAAATTGCTGGGGTCGTTTCCAGCACTGATATTTACCAAAGAGAAAAAGGCATTTAAGATGGCTTGCAAGAAACCACTTCATGAGTTTGGATATGAGCTCTTTCTGTTCCCCTTACCTTTGCAAAGTTATAGAATAGTTTCTGGAAAGACCTTGGTGTTCTTACTAGGTTTTCCTTATGAACAGCAGTACAAAATTTGTTCTACACAGCTCATTTCTTCATTTCTGCCAGTCAGATTCTTTCATAATCTAAATGGTTTCTTTTTTATGGACCCTGGGTCTTGGCTACATTCCATTTATTTCCTAACTCTTTTGGTGGCACACATACATGTAGATTATGGACAAATCATATTTAGCAGTTTGCTTGTGATCTGACCTTGTTTAAATAAAACTGGGTTATGATTTTGAGGGTTTTGTTTCTGTGTTTTGTTTCTGCCAATCTGGATTGTGAGTAAAACATCTATGGGCTAACCTAACCATTGCTTTTAGGTTTTATATATATAAAATACAGTACATTTCGAGAGTGTTATTTTATTGGTTGAAGGTATCTGTGGTCTTTTTGCACTCTCACTCTTCAGAAAGGCATAGAAAGTAGGCACGGGGTGAGTTAGACTTGCCCTGAAAAAAACCTGGTCTTTTGCAAAATCTCAAGCATTGCGCTGAAATCAGTACAGGGATCTTCATATGTTATAAATAAGGTTGTGTTCTCAAATAGTCAGAGCAAAGTTGCCCAAAAGGCTTTGGTTATAACTGGGAGAAGGGTTTTTGGCTCTGCAGTGGCATGCAGGTTTTGCATCCATTGTCCGCACAGACTTCTGCTCTGCTTAGAGCTGCTGTGGAATATTTCAGGTGCATTGGTTTTTGAATTAAAATCTTTTTTATTGTACAGTATTTTGAAATGGGAAGAATGGAGAATAACATAAAAGAGGATGGCAGCAATTCTCATGTGAGGTGATGTGTGGGGGAGTAAGGCAGCCCACATTGTAGTGCAATTCACAGGAGAGTAGTTTGTCTAGAATTGACAAAATGTGATAAAAATGTGGAATATTTAAAATGTTCTTTTCACAGTTCAAGTTGTTAAAATTACTAACTGTCATTGTAAAGCTAAGGTAGATCTTGGTGGTGTTTCCTGGGTCACCTCTCCACAAAGAGGTGATGAGGATGCTGTGTGGGTAGTAAATTGTGGATGTAGGTGAAAACTGTTTAATAGTTTGCTTCAGCACCTACTGACATAACTCAGTTCTGTAAAGTGCCTTTTAAACTACTTCTGAAAGTTAATAGCTAACCCTTCATGATTTCATTTAGTAAATGCGTTAGCATCTATAATTTGTATTACTTACTGCTCTTGATTATAAGGCTTGGGGTGTGATAACTTCACCTGATTATTTAAGGTCATAGGGAGCTTTAAAATGCAATCTGTAATCACAATCCTCCTGTAAATGTTGCTATGGTTTTTAAAGTTTTAGGATTTTTTTTGTTGGGTTGAGGGTTTTCTTTGTTTGGCTTTTAATTTGTATTAGGAGTGGAAAAAAAACCAACCCAGCTCATCTTGCAAAGATCAGCAAGAGCTGGGAGCAGTTAACAAAAATTAACCTGTGAGCATAAAATAACAAATATCTTTATAATGTTGGCAAAGACACTCTAGGTTTCCATTTCTGGTGTTGTAAATGCAATGGTGTTCCCCTGCTGGGAGGGAGAGATGTGTTAAAGACAGAGTTCCTGCATCTCAAGTGGAGCAAAAACTGATACCATGGCCTCTTGTCGCCAAAATTTGTCTTGTTGGCTATATATGAAGTAAAATGATGGAAACAGCCTAAAGATCTAGATGAGAAATTTTCAGGTGAGCATTTCCTCAGTTCTGGCTATACTGGGAAGTGAGCCAAGAGTGTTACTGGTTTAGCTTAGATCAGGAAATGCTTCCATGCATGTCCTGGCTCTGCAGGCTTTGTTTCACCTCATGGCATGACCCAGGGCTGCACAAACTAGTTGTCTTGGAAGAAACCTGGTTTGGCGTTTCCAAACCAGTTTCTGTTTGAAACCACTTTCTTTAATTCCTTTTTCAGCCTTGACATCTCTTCTGGGGACTAGTTCTTACTGATGGGACATAATCCACAGGGAATTAGATTGCAAATGCCTGAATTAGTTCTTTCCAATTTCAGTCATTTTGCTGAAGGCTCCTGTCTTCTACTAGTCAGCAGAGAGCATCGAGCATTTCCAGAGGGCAGTTCTTCCCATGGGATTTCTCTGTGCTCCCTGGAATGGCATATCTTGTGCCTGCAAGCTGTGATGGTGCTGATGCTATGAGTACACGAGGCTCCACTCTGCTGGACTCATTCTCCAGCCCTTGGGTTTCCAAAACACCCTTGAGCATCCCTGCTCTTGAAGCCTGACTTCTCTGCTGCTGCACGTTCTCTTGGGTATGAAAGAGCAGTCACCACGCTCATTTCACCTTTTAATCCTAGTGCACTTAGTGAACAATTATACTAATTCTAATAATGACTAAATTTATACTACTCCAGAGAGGGGAGCACAAGGCATTTAATTTCAAAGCTGTTTGACAAGACCATTTTGATGTGTGTATTTTCAGCAGTATGACACAAGTTTCCAAAGTGCCTAATGGAGAGAAAAATGTTTAAATTCATACTCTCAGGTTTTCAGTTTCCAAGAAACAGAATAATCTTTGTTTCTCTTGAGTATGACCCATCAAATAAAACAATTTTCAAACAGGTATACAGGACTTGGTACTTCATCTTGTTTCATAATGACCTCTTTCTGGTCATTAGTTATAAGCATGTAAGTTTGCATGGAAAAAAAAGATGCTTCTCTTGTGTGGAGGTATTAATTTTCAATATCATGAAGCATAACAACTAACTGCATTTTGGAATTAATCTTTTCTTTGTGATGAGAAGGAGAAAAATCCATCTGAACAGTAGTGCTGATTAAGATACTTTGAACCAGATAATGAAATACTAGGTGTTCTTGTTTTCCTTTTACTACATATCTGGCAATAACAATTCAGTGGTAGGAATAAATGAATTTGGATTTTTGTATTTTTGACATCCTGTGGAAAGAATAATGTCAAACAATGGCAATTTGTCACTTGTTTATGTGATGGTGTAAAAGAATGTGTTAGAATTCAGTAGCTGGCACATAAGGAGGAGACAGTTAGTTTAATACTGATATCCACTGCTAACAGACCTGAATAATGATTCCACTGGACATGGTATTTCCTATACCCAAGGACATGTGTCTAAAAGAGAAAATAAGCACCCAGTATTAATCTAAATCTCAACTCGCTCTTGAGCTTCCCACGTGGTGATTCATTAAGCCTTTCTGATGCAGAGATTTGGTGATGAGTCAGGAAAGGGGAAGTTCTCTGCTTTGAGGCTGTCACCTTCTTTTGAACTTTGCTATTGACTGAAAGTTTTTGGTGTTCAGTTTAATAGCAGTCAGCAGTGCTGGACGTGGGCATAGCTCAAGTGAAAACGAAAGTCTAGGCTTTCAAACATAATAGGTTAACGTGTGCTGAGTTTCCACCTTAATTTTTAAGTAATGTAGAAGTATTTCAGTATTTGTATTATGAAAAAACAAACAAATAAAACCACCCCAACCACCAAAGCCTAAACACATCATAAAAGGCATCTTAAAAATAGTGAGATACAAAACATGATTTTTCCTTGGCTTTATTTTTCCTTTTTTGTTTAGAGAGGATAGTACAACCCTAAAAACCCAGTTGTTTGGATTTCAGTCTGAGTTTCGTTTAAAATAATGTGAGCTTGGGCTTAGGTGTTTCTGAAGTGAGATGACAGTGAGAATCTCTTTTGCAAATTAAGAAGTAAGGAGTGTCTGTTGGTCTTAGGAAGATGAAAATTAACTTAGATGTGTAGGTTGTCCTAAGTGCAGTGGAACTTGGGTAATGTTTGCAGAGCTGCTCTTTGGAGATTTGCATAATGGATGAGATACAGGAGCTCCAGGCAGCATGACAGTGGAGTTTACTTTATCACAGGATGTAAAACAAGTGAATTGCTTTAATAATCTCTGCAGAAAGCAAGAATAATTTTTTTCCTTTAAACATGGAGAAAGTGACTCAGAGAGTTCATAATATCCTGGCTTCTCATGTACAAGGAACCAAACCTTTCTTTACAATGATCTGAATCCATTCAGTCATCATGCTGTCTTACTGAGGACTTTCAAAGCTCTTCAGGAAGGACAAGCAACGTACATCTCTAAGAATATGTGTTTTATGTAGTAAAATGAGATGATAATTCACAGCTTGATATAAGATGCTCATAACAGGCTTGGTAATTATTCTAACTGCTATATATTTAAATATATGAAAAGCATTTATAAACCAAGTGTACCTGCTGTTTAGTTCTATAGTGATAATGATAATTTCAAAAGTTTTAGAGCTTTTGTCTTTCAAAGTGGATGCATGTTGCAAAGAAGCTTTAATATTAAAAGGTTGCAGGATATCTTATTTACCCACTTCGGCTGGCAAGGAAATTTTTGTTTTTCTGCCTCAGGTGATACTATCTTTTCAGCAATGGAAAATGGACAAACAGTAGTAAAGTAAAATAGTTAAGTGTAGGTGATAATAACAACACCCAGCTCCTGTTGTGTGCTTTTCAGCTATTTGACTTCAAGCAAGAGTCTGACTCTTTATGTTATTCTGAATATAAAGGTGCCATTGCTCTTTGATCTGTAGCTGTTAGGAAGTCCTAACAATCAAGGCTACTTAACATTTTTGCTTGAAGGAAAAGATTTACTTTTGGGCATAGCAAGTTTCCAGAAGAGATAATGATGTCCCTAGGTTCTGGTTTTTGTGACCTATATGTAGCTTAAGAATTCTTTTTATTGATCTTATGCCAATTGCTAGTTCTTCTAGAAGAGCCTGGGCAAGTAACTCATCATAAAGTGTTGCACAGAAAAAAAAGCATTTAATTACCTAATGTAAAACTAATTATCTGAAAAAAGTAATAATTTATTGAATGTAGTATTATGTGAGTTTCTGTTTTTGTTAATGAAAAAACATATTTCCAGTGATTTCAGCAGTGATGGACAATGCCTAGCCGATCTTCTAGGTGTGCTGTGCTCTATTCTTAATTCCCAGATGCAGGCTGGGATTAGTTTTGCCAGATTTCCTCTGGATACTGGATAGCATTTATTGTTTATCAGTTGATGTACAAAGTTAGATTTTTCTTTTTGCCAGTCGGGATTTTTTTTCCCATGTTTCTAGTAAACGTGTTATTTCTGTCAAGTCACAAGTCTGTATCAGTAACAGTTACTGCAGTGTGCAAGGGAGGGCACCAAAGTGATAACCAGTCTGCTTGTATTTGCTGGTGTCTCTCCACAGTGCAGCCTGGTGGGATCAGAGACTGAGGAATCTTTTATAAGAACGGTGTTGTTTTCATCAGAAAGTGTTTTAAAACACTGAAATTCTTCCACCCCGTTGGCTCTGAAATCTCCCACGTGGGGATCTTTAGAGTAAATAAATAAAAGATCACACCAGGCAAATGTGATTTAAAGTGTTTGTAACTGTTCCCCAAACAGCAGTAAAATCCTAAATATGATATGAGCAAGGCAAACAAGGGGAAAAGTTCACTTCAGCCTCCAGACTTTCTCTTTGCACTAGGTAGCTATGCAGCACCAGACCCTGTAGATGCAGAGAGGATTCCAAAGGATGCCCCCTCCCCCCCCCCAGGATGGCTTCCTCATGCCCTGCTTCTCCACAGTTGGCCCTTCTTTGGGATATGTGTACATTTGTATCAGAGAAATCTCTTATCTCTAATCCAAACCTAAGTGACCTACTAGTATTTGCCTACACAGAGCCAGAAACATTAAATGGTTTGAGTTGGATGGGACCTTAAATATGCAACCCCCTGCTGTGGGCATTGACACCTTTCATTAGACCAGGTTGCTCAGGGCATCATTCAAACAGGCCTTGAACACTAAAGAGATGGGGCATCCACAGCTTCTCTGGGAAATCTGTTCTATTGCCTAACCACCCTTGCAGTAAGGAATTTTTTCCTAGTATCTAATCTAACCCTACCCTCTCTCAGTGTGAAACCATTCCCCCTTGTCCTGTGAATACTTGCACTCGTGAAAAGTGCATCCCAATTCTCCCAGCCTTTCTTAATATGAGGGCTGTTCCATCCCTCTAATCATCTTTGTGTCCCTCTTCTGGACTCGCTCCAACAGTTCATGTCCTTCCTGTGCTGGGACCCCAGAGCTGATGCAGCTCTGCAGGTGGGGTCTCAGCAGAGCAGAGGGGCAGAATCCCCTCCCTGGCCCTGCTGCCCACGGGGCTTTGGATGCAGCCCAGGACACGTTTGGATCTCTGGGCTGGGATTGCCCATGGCTAGGTCATGTCCAACCTCTCATCCACCAGCACCACCACGTCCTTCTTGGCATGGCTGGTCTTGATCAGCTCATCCCTAGCATGACTGTAGTGGTTTTGTTAAACTTTGTTCATTTAGTTAAATATCCTGAAGGTTTCAGTCATAAATTTTATGAGTTACAAAAATCTTAAAGAGTAAACATTTACTGCTTATTGGGGTGTTGTACCATGAAGTGCCTGCTGCCTTCACTTCTTTCTGAGACAGCAACTCAGAAATGCTTATCACACTTTGATGAACCTTTGATGATTCTGCCCTGCATGCTTGCATGTTGCTCCTAACCTCTTTGTAGGCATTTCAGAGTGATGAGTAGGTGAAGTACTTACTGGTATCCATCTGCAAAATTTCAACAAAAGTTATCCAGTCCAAGTATAAACCTCAAGACCCCAAAGCAGTTGTATGGCAGAATGGGCAGGGGTGTTTGGGAACCCATTTTAAAAGGCTTGCTTTGCCTGAGTAGGGTTCTACAGGATTTGATCATAAGATATAGTCATAACAATATTAACAGTGATCTCTTGAATTATTCTAGTAGTTCCTCACAGTTGAATGGCCATATGATGTATCTTTTTTTTTGCTTCCCAGTTGTGGTATATTCTGCTTAATACTTAATTTTGTATTTTGGCCATCTAATCCATTAATTTTGCAAGTATTCTTTCATGTTGCAAATAAAATTAGAGTTCTGTAGTTTTTCAGGCATGTGATCAACTGAGAATTCTCATTACTTAAAAAAAAAACCCAACCGAAACCAAACCAAACTCCAAAACTAAAACAATAATGAGAACAAAACCATTGTAAACTTCCAAACAAGTGACAAAATACAAACAGGAATCACCACCCCTGAATGTTTCAGAGATCATTTTAAACTTAAAAATAAATGAGGGTAGAACTTCACATTTCCACTTAAGAGTGGATAATTCATTCTTCCTGGCACGAAACAGGTGATGAAATTACCAAGCTTTTTTCTAAAATTCTTGAAATTATGAATACATTAATGGCTTCAGAGACTATAGAGTATACATCCACATACTAAAGGCATGCACATGCTCAGAGACATTGGATGGAAACTCTGTTTTGATGGTTCTGAGCCAGGGGATGAACATTATAGGAAATAGCACTTACAGTGATGTAACTTTGATGCTTTTCATCATGAAACTCAGATTCCTATAGCTGAAGACCAAATGAGGAATGATTTTTAAGAAAAGGTATGTTTCCATGAAAAAATTCATAATTTTTTTTTTTTACTGTGCATGTGAAGTGGTGACTTAGCATGAGCTTTCTGCATGGAAAGCATTCTCGTGAATCAGCTACATTGATTGAGGGGATCACTCACCAGATTTGTGTCCAGCATCATTCAGTGTCTGATAAACACTGCTCTTGAAACGATTGTGGCTGTGATTTTAGTGGTGAGAATATTTTAGTAATGTTTATTGAATTTCAGCATCCAGAATAATGATGGAGGTAGTTTATCATATTATTAATGGTAGAGGTCTGGGCATCTTCAGAAAGATGCAGTACACATAACACTCTATGTCTATACAGAGATCGTTTTTTAAAAATATGAGCAGCTTAACCCATCCAGTTCTTGTGGTGCAAAGTAAATCTAATAAAAGCATTTTAGTCTATGTGAGACATAGCTAATGTGGACAGGAAATCGTTTTCATCATTTTACACAGTGTAACTAAGCCACGTGTTGGGAATAAATATGTGATTTATACAGGCACAATTTCTTTTTATGTCCTAATGAGCAATGTTAAATATATTAGTATGACTTGGGGCTTGACACATGCTCTAAAGGCTGTGTATGATGCCAAGCAACCAATTATCTCAGTGCATTATTTCTTGAAAGCCTTGACATGGGTAAGGTCACTATACATTTATAAAGAGAGCATGATGCTAGGTTGATACAGGATGAAAGGATGATGCAAATAACAATACTTTGTAAGATCTTCCTGCTGTACAATGTATAATCAGCTGCTCTGACTTAAAGAACACTAATGAGGATTTAAAGACCCAGTGGGGCACATTTAGCAGTCACACATGATTCTGTCAAATGCTTTTGCAAAGGGCACCTCTGATGCAAGGTACAGTTCAGAAGCAGATAGGAATGAATAGTTTTACTGTACAGCTTGGTATAATACTTCTCTGTGTTTCAGTGAGCATAGCAATAAGTTGCAATGTGCTGGTGCTTTGCCAGGAGCTCTTGTTGGGCTGTGATTTTTACCAGTCATGAAACCAGGCAGGAGCAGTGGTACCCATGGGCAGGCTGTAGCGCTGTGTTTTCAGTGGTCAAACAGACACTGAGAGGAGCAGAGGAAGAGGGCTCTGAAGCTATTGTCTGAAGCCCATACTAAGCTGTAGATGGTGTGTGTGACCATCTCATTTACCCCTACAGTAAATGTCAGGCAGTGAAATCCTGCAGAAGAACAGACGGTGGCCTACCTAGCTTAAGGTACCTTTTGGCAGTGGTCTGTGCCAGGTACTTGGCAGAGGAATGTTAATTCATTCTGGAGTGTAGCTCTTGGAACTGGAATGCCATGGTTTAGAGCTGATTTGACTTCCATGTTTTAGACATGTATTATACATGAAGAATGATATAAAAATATAAATGTGTTTTATGTTGGAGCAAATGACCCTCTACCTTACCTGCTTCTTCTTTCAATAGTCAGTAATGAATGCTTATGGAAAGGATGTAGCACGGCAGTCGTGTGAGTGATGGTGTTGCCCCCAGTACCTCTTCCTAGTTTGCTAAAAATCTAGGATACAGCTACTTCCTAGCCAGAGGTTGTATCTGTATTTTTGTGCCTGATAATAGCTCTTGGTAAACAAATCTGTAGAAAAGTCCAGTTGTTTTTCAACCAGTATCCAGCTCATCAGACAAGCAGGCTTGGTCATGAGACCAGCTTCTCTCTGTCTGTAAGTCCTGGCTTCCAGTACAAATCCCATGGTTTCCAGTGAGCACCTGCTTTGAGTAGGCTGTTGGACTGGAGACTTCCTGAGATGCTCTCCCACTAAATTGTTCTGTGATCCAAGAAAAAAAACCAGCTTGGCTATAGCATTCATTGTTCCCCCAGTTTTTCTGTGGTATTTTATGCTGTAAAATGATGTGGTATAAATGAATTATGCATTAGCTTGTCTTTTGCCTAGATACACACTCATATTTTTTGTTTATAACCTCCAATTTAATACAACTACCGAGTTTGATTTGCTGTAGATTGCAAATTTGGTATCTCTGAACTTTCATTAAAACTTCTTTAAAAGGCAAAGTGCCCGTTAATGTACTACTGTATGTGTTACTTGTAGGTATCTCTTTCTGATGTTTTCCTGTGATTTTTATGGCTCTATCTGTAGTTACTTAAACTACTCTTTAATCTTGAAGTTAGCTGTTATTTTAAAAATTGGCATTAATTTTGTGCAGAACACTTGTTTTTTAAATGTGTTTGAGGCATCACAATTTCTTTGAGAATTTGTGGGAAATGCATGCTGGCGACATTTAGAACTTGTTAATTAGAAATACCCAACACTTAATTAGAATTGCCTTTAAAATGGGCCCTAATTTTACCATAATTTATTGCTTGTGGAATCTAATTTGACAGTTTCGTACATAAGGATTCTCTCTTGGGTAAGAAAGTACCTCATGTGAGTAGTCAGGTATTGGCTTGATGTAGCAGTTGATGCAACCAGTCTGAGAGAAAAATGTTATTTTATACAATTTTAAAAATTATTTGGTGGATGCTTACAAATTCTTATTCATGAATTGAGGTGCTTTGTACTTCATTCACTCAGTGAACAGAAGTCAGGAGTTTTCCCTTTTTTTTGGACTGTGTTTTCCCTTTTTTTGAGCTTTGTATTATTCACCAGCTTTAATGTGAATATTTTCCCAGGAGTTTCCACTGAAGCCTGCGGAGAGCAGGAAACCTCAGACTATTGTTAAATAGAACAGAGACTGGGTTGGGACAGGGTGTTAAACATTTGCAGTTTTGGGAGTTTCATCACAGCATACACCCTTTCTTTAAACATGTCAGAATAAGCAGTGAGTTTGCTCTGTGTTCAGAAGCAATTGCTGTTCCTCCATGTGCATGTAAGGTGCAAGGAAAGGTCATGGAGTCATGCTTAGTTTCTGGCATGTAGTCTGACTTTTTCATCTGAGTGTGCAATCATTCGGTTTTATTTAATTATTCCTGTGTTATTTTGGCCTGTCCATGAATCAAATGAGCTTTATATATGCTTTTGCTAACTGACTGTGTCTCTGAGGCTGAGACTGTGGTCACAGCTCTAACTGGCAGCTGGAACAGGGCCATTAAAAGAACACTTGGTTTCACCACTTAGTGCCTGTGGTATCTGTGACTCTGTACATGAACTGTGACAGATGGTTCTGAGGTTCTGTGTGAATTGTCTCTGCGCTTTGTGGGTGTGTCCTACGATACCTGGTGTTGGAAAGTGCAACTGCACACAAGGTGTCCTCCTCCTCCTCAAGGCTGCTGTTCCTGTCATGGGCAGCATGACAAGCTGAACTGGAAATGAGCCACTGACTTCTGAGAACAAGTTGTTCTCTTATGGGTGCCATATACTGCTCTATTTTTAATGGTAAAAAACCACAAAAGTTTTAAAAAATTGCTTGTAGACAATGTAAATCTGAATTAAAGTGATAGTAGGCACTACGCATATCTAATGTCAGCATAACCTTTTATTGCTCTCATTCAGAGGATACAATTTTTAACGTCTGTGATTTATAAGAAGCCAGATTTTCACCCTGACCATCAATTTATTGCTGTGTTTTATGCTAGGGGAGTGAACGTGGCACCTGGAGGAGCTGCAGTTTCGTTGCTGAGCTGAAGAGCTGGGTATGATCCCAGGCAGTGGGGCAGACATTATTATTGGTAGCGTGTTTGTTTTCTTTGAAACACAAGATGGCAAGAGCCAGTGTAATTTCTGGAGTAAGTGATGATGCCCAGGCCTATGAACCTGCTTACACAGATGTTTCACTGCTCCCTCTGGAGCTTTGCAGTCATAGAGCTGAAGATACTATTGCTTTGAGATGATGGTCCCTTTGGTCTATATGGAATGATGGTGCCAAGCAGATCCTGTAGGCAGCAGCTTCTCTTGGCAAAGAGCAGCAATGTTTGGCCTGCTGCATCTTGTGCACAAATTTTGGACTGAACTGTGGCTACAGCTGCATGCTAAATGTTCCTTTTGTTCTCCTGCGTGCAGAGTCTCCATGTTCTATCTGTCTTTATGGAAGCAGACTTTGCACAGTGGCAGGTGGAACTGTGCCAGCCAGTTCCCTGTGCTTTCAGCAGCTAATGACCAGAGCAGGTACAGTCAGAATTCAGAGTAACATTGTAGTCCCTATGAATCTGCTGGCAAGCTCCTGGGCAATGCCATTTAATATGCATTTGCTCAGCAAGTACAAAATAGTCAAAATTTAGGGAACAATGCCAGTAACCTTTAAGTAATATGTGCAAATTTGGTCAATGCAATACTAGAAAAATTCTTTTATGTTTCCTGTTACAATTTTTTTTTTGCGAGGTGGTGAGGTTTGTTTTTAATAAGAAGCCTTATTCTTTTTCAAACTCTTCTTTTTAAGTTCTTCTCCAGTCTTGAGGGCAGTTGACATAAGAGAGTAGCACACTGCTTTGGAAATTGAGCAATAGTTTTTTTAAAAGCACTTGTCTCATAATAGTGGTCAAGGAGAAGCAGCAATCTAAATCAATTACTAGGGTTTTATTTCTGGGAAAACATAATGAGTTTTGGCTTGATAGTAGTCTCTACTACTTGTCTGTACTTCAAAAACCCAAAGGAGAAACTATCAAGAGTTTATTTTACTATTACGTATTATCAAGTGTTCTGAAAAGATGTCCTTTAAAGTAATTCTAGTGTAAAGATAAATGTAATACATGCTTTTTGCACATGTACCCTTTCTTAAATATGTGTCACTCCTAAGTGATGGCTCTTTTCCAGCTCTTTTTTTCAGAGAGGTTGGGGCGTTTTTTATTATGAAGGACTTCTTTAAGTTTAAGGTTACGAAAACCCACAGATACTTAATGAATCTACTGATACTCACAGCAATCAAATATTCTGTGAATATTGCATTAGAAGGAAAACAGCGAAGCCAATAATGTTGATAAAAGTTAAATGTGAGGCTTTGGTGTAATAACTGTTAGTTACAACCTGGCGTGTCTGAATTCTCATAGGAAGGATCTGTAATTCTTTATAGAAGCACTAAAACTGGCATGAAAGCAGAGCTGATGTAAAGAAATTTTAAGCTGTCAAAGCTGACAGAGTTGCCTGCTGAGTTTGAGAAACAGCAGATTGGCCTCTAGCTGCCAATGCACTTGATGATCCTCTGTTACCTGGAAGCTGACCACGTCTCTTCAGTTCTATTTATATTCCCTAAAACTAGCTTAAACCCAAGCTAATAAAAAAGATTTTAGCAGCAAAACTTGAGATCTCAGTTCTCTTCACTGAATATTGTCTCAACTTGAAGTTTGTTCTTGGAGACAGATTTGTAAAAATATGTTGCAAATTACAACATAGCTAGATCCTTAGGGATTTGGGTGCTTCATAACTTTAAAAGTCTGCTGTTTTCAAAATTAGTATTATTTTCTTAGGGAGATCTAGGCAATGGACTAGGAATTTGAGAAGCTTGTGTTGAACGTGTACATCTTTGTACTAGTAGCAGTGGGACATAGCTATGCATGGTGCATCCTTCTAGTGAGGATCTAAGCTGGAGGCCAACCCTTGCCTGTGCCTCAGGCACTGACAGCATCGAGTCACAGCTGCTCCTGAGGTCTGGCTCTACCTGGCAGGCACAGTTGTAATAACAGACCGTACTCAGACCCTTCCTAGGAAGCTTAGAGCTGTGATGCCTCCCTGTTCCCGGATGCCATGCTATTGAATGTCTGTGTCCCTTCTCACCAGAGAAGTTCCATTTTGAATTGAAATGAACTTGAATCAACCCCACCCCATTTCATATAAAACCAGTAAGAAGTCTAAGGCTTTTCTTCTTTTTTTTTTTTTTTTTTTTTTTTTGCACAAATTGTTTTGGCTTTCCTTGAAGCATCAATAAAGGCAAACTGTTGTTTTCTTGTGAATTTGACTGAAAATTCAAGTTAGGAGTAAAATACAAAACTACCAGAATCTCTGCTTTCATTATGAACATTTGCACAGCCATAGATCTAGTTACATATGATGAAGATCTTATGGCGAGACATGGGCTGTTACCCCCAGTTCCCTGGCAGAGCTCCCAGATAAGTGATTCTCTTCCAGCCACATGAATGTACTTTCTTTAACTGGGATGTTCCATCCTAGAGAGAACTGCATTTAAGTGAATAACAAATCTCACTGTATGGTGTATAAAGGTCTTCAAAAAACTGAGTTAGCCGACAATTTTCCTTGGCATCCTCTCCCTATGGAGATTGTTATATTTGATAAGGGATGGTAATCCTTCTTTCTTCTATTATCCCTTGAAACTAAGAGCAAAAAACCACAGTTTCACACTTTGAAAAACATATCTAGTCATACCATTAAAAGGTTCTGCTTTACCTCAAGTGGATCACTTCACATTTTTTGTCTTGATGTGTTATGCTGTCTCTTGCTTTGACTGATTAATAACTTCAATGTAGTAAAGGAAGCAAGGAGAATAATATGAATCTGGGTATAGGTGTTCAGAAAAATCAACAAGGTAATCTTATTTATAGGGTATATAACTGACATAGGTTACTTCATGGTTAGTTTAGTGATGTTTCTAAGAGGTCTGTATAAAAAAGGAATACTTAAAGCTTTGTCTATCAAGAACATTGTTATAACTAAAATTACTCCAAGAATATAATGATGAATTAAGAAACTATTGCAGGTACAGAAAACTTGCGTAAAAAAAACTAGAAGATGAAGCAGGGAAAGTTTTGTGTCATAGTTTTGGGACAGAAAGACTGCCTAAAGGCTGTTCATGGCTCTTAGCTGTTCAAATGTACTCCCCTTAAACTTGAAACTTTCTACTGTAGCTTGAATACTGAATTTGACACTGCTCTTCCTTTGACTGATACTTCATTTCTCAAAATCTCAGTGTCTCTGTCTTACCATTGTGCAGCTCTACAGTGAGACTAAGCCCTTCATTAGTGACAGCAGTAACGAGCATCATCTACCTTACCTCTGTGTATTTTTTGTGTGTTCATGAGTGAAACAAGAGGAGGAGACTTTCTTTCACAGGAATGTAAATGTTTGTCAATCCATGTGGGAAATGTGAGGTCTGAGTTCTGGGTGCTCTGAAGCCTGAGCTCACTGCTTTCTTTCTGGGCTTGCTCGGGGCAGGGCCTATCATGCTTTAGTACTGAGCAGCTAGTTGTGAAAATCTCAAGAGAGTGGGAGAGACAACTGTGATGTAGGGTGGGGATATCTGATTTTTGTCATCTTATGCTTAGAAGAAATTATAAAAGGGATTTAGGCGTGTCTTTGGTGGTTTCTCAAGTCAAGAGGTCAGTTGTGGCATCACATCCTCTGTGATTGTTAAAAGTTTGCAGTGTGATTCTCAAAATGTATGGCTTGGCAAATGAAAAACTTGGCTACAAAACCTTAGCACTTCTTGTGAATGGGAAATGTCCTAATAGTGTAGCTCATAATTAAATAAACACTACAGGTTGTGCTGAGGGGGTTTGTATCAGGATAAGATAATGAGATTTTGGGGTTTTTTCTTCCCCTAAAATAGCTGAAGATAATTTCATTAAAAGCCATCCTAATGAAGAAAATGCCAGTGATGGTTGTAGAGATGCTGAGCTGAAAATGTAGGCCTTTTAGGAGTGGGGACAGTCTGCTTATTAAACTGACTGCCACAGCTTCTCAGAAGAGCTTGTAAGCTTGAAAGCTTATCTGTCTTGTGTAACAACTGCTCTAATAGCAGTTGCGCATACGGACCTGGATATGATTTGTGTTTTTAATTAATATTTCAAGGGAATAAATGTCCAAAAGTGATTAGTAGCAGGTTCCAGCAGATGACACTGAGAAAGAGAGCATTATTTCTTTTAGGATGAGTTACTCATCCAAGAGAACAGATGTTTTGGTAAGGTCATGCGGTGTTTGGTTTGACTGTATGCCCAGTGTAGGACCTACATCTCCTGTGCATTTTACCAAGGTGGGAAAGGAGTCCACCAGGAGGGTTGAGGTGGGAGACTACAGAAGGAAAGACTGTCACAGGAATTAAGGTACCCTTCACTTGAGCAGTTTTGAGGGCTGGATGTTAGCTACCGCAGTTGATGAAGAAAATTGCATTTCAGTGAATAACACTGACAGAATAATGCATTGACTCAATACATCACATCGCTGATCTTGGCTGGTGGGTCTCTTGAGTGTCATCAGTTGATGTGGGCACTGGAGCAGCCTGGCCTCACTCTGGTGTGGATGCTCCATCTGCTTGTCTGACCTTGGAGGCTCCTGAAGAATTCAATTCACATCTCCAGCCCCTGCAGGAGTTACTTGAGCCCCTTTGCCTTAGGTGACAGCTCACTGATGCAAACCTCAACAATTATACCTGGTTAGCTGCATGGCTCTGAACATTCTGTAGTGCAAGCACAGGTTATGGCAGGAGAGCGCTGTTCGGAAGGATCAGCTCTTTGGGTGACTTTGGGCTGAATGTGTCATCCCTGTGATTGCACCTAGACTGGATCTACTTGGCAGTGGCTCTCCAGGATGTGTCACACAGTGTACTTCAATGCACAATGTACATATAAATGCAGAAGAGATCAAATAGTTTGGAAATAATTTACTCCTGTGATTATTGCTCCTGTGAATTATAAATTACCCAAAAGCCAGAGCTGTTCGCAGCCAGAGTATTTGCTCTTCGGACTAACACTCGAAAGGCTGCTTTTAAGAAATTAGATTTTTAGAGAACAAAAGGGGAAAAGAGCACTGAAAATTTAGTTAAATGTAAATGTGTTAAATGGTACATGAACTAGTCAGGTTTTCATGATTTATCAGTTTTAAACTTCAAAGGCTCTGGTTAGCTTGCATTTTTAAAACTAATGAGTTTATCACAGCCAGTGGGGAAAAATGGTTCAAGTATATCAGCTGTAAATTGGTACAAAGCACTAAAAGGGACATTAGCCTCTAATCAGATTCTAACAGTTCATTAAACCTGCCTTTCCTCCATGGTGCTTTGTCTTCCCCCCTCCTTCTGCCTGTGCCTCCTGTGTAAGCCAGCCTTGTCCCTTTGCTCAGGCGGGTAAAACTTCCTCAGGGACACGATGCAGTATCAGCTCATCCTTCTTTGTCTGTGAGCTAAACAGCCTAAGGGATGTTTGATGATGGTGTATTCCTGATCTTGCTGTAAAATTCAACTGTGCTGCCTATAAATCAAGAAAGCAGAGGGACCTCTCAACTTGCAAAATAGGCACTGGGGGAGCCAGGAATGCCGCACTGGCTCCTGCTCTCTCTGCCTCAAATCACATCCAAACTGATGGGGCTCAGTGACACCTGAGATCTGCTGCTAATAAGTAAACAGTGCACCACCCTTACTGGGAAGAAAGATGTAAAGCCAGACACAATTTCAGCCAGCTTCTTTGTGGCATCAGAGACCCTTCCTGCTTTTTTTTTTCTCACCTCATGCCTCAAAACACTGAATAAAGATCAAGGTGCACAAAATAATTTGCTGAGCAAACATAGGATGAACTTGTTTTTCTTCCTCTTCCTCTCATGTCAAGCTTTAAAAGTACAGTAGATGCACAGCAGTAGTATAGCTTGGACTGGGACATCTCAATAGCTTAACTGATTTTCATACTCACATGTTTGAACGTAGAGGTGTCCTGCTGAAAATTACTTGTTTGGTCTGAAATTTTGTAACTCTAAGCATTTAGAGCTTTTTAATGAATGATCTAAATCTACATTTAAAGGAGAGAAATAGAGATTGCACTTGCTTATCTGCTTCACCATCAGGTTCTGACCTGTGCTGTAGTGAGTAACTACAGCTCTGGGTGCTGAAATACACAGGGTCGAAGTGAGGGTGTCAGGGATTTTAAGCAGGTCATTTGCTCTGCTTTTGGCACCATGTTGGAGCATGGACATATCAGTTTCCCTGCTTTTCAGCATGTTATTTAAATTACCATAAAGGAGTATACAAAAATAAACAGCTTCTGCAGTATTTATATCCTGGAGAGTGGAGGTCCTGGGATGAGGTGTATTGATCGGAAAAAAGAAAATGTTTGAAGTAATTTAAGTTTCTAAAATGTATTTTGGAAACTCCATATAGGATGGATCGTTTTCCTTAAAATTCCGCTGAAGCAACATGATAAGAAACAGGGATATGAATGCATTCCTTATGAATAATGGCACCGTGCAGAATGGATCTGCTGCCTGTGAAACACAGGAAAAATGTTTTATTTCCATTGTGGTGCAGTTACTGAGAAGTATGAGGTACCAGAGCAGAGGTGAGTTTCCAGTGTAAAGCCTGACCTTTCAGACAGGGCTGCAGATTAATAACTGACTGTGAATGAGTCACTTGTAAGTGATGTGTGCTCCAGTTACATTATTTGAAAAATGGCTGTGATGTCTCTGTGTTTCTGTGCCACTGACCAAGGTGTCTGGATTTGTAAGGTCACATTCCAGCTTGAGGGATGAAATGGTTTTTATTCTTTCCATGGTTGTCCAAACTAAATGGCAGCTGAAGACACTTGCTTTCAAACACCTGCCTTGAGCCTTGGCTGGAGTAGAAAATTGATTCAGGTTGAGGTACTATTTGAATGGAAGGCACAAGAGGTTGTTCTGTATGTCTTCATGAACTGCTCCAGTAACAGCAGGATGATAACTTTCACAGCAGGAATGTTGATTCAGAGAAGCAGAGTTCTGCAAATCCTTCTTTACCTTGAAGCTCTCAGCATATAGTGCCCATAACTACATGGACAGTGCATGTTTTTAACTTGATTTTTTATCTCTCTTGTCTCAGAGGAATGTGGAGATTTCCACTGACAAAGGCAGATAACTATAAGACAATGATAAGAAATTTGAGCAATTGTAGATGTCTGCTAATTTATAATGTGTGTGGGTACAGGTCTTTACTGTAATTTCTCTCCATACAAGCCTTTGTTTTCTCTACCAGAAGTACAAATGTTTTGACTGAAATCAACTATACCTAAGTATACTGCCAAAAACTGCCAAATTGTTGAACACCACTGCTTTCCTTTTCAGTTCTAAGGCAAGGAATTCATATACCTGTACCTGTGTGATTAATTTCAAATTACAAAATAGTAATTGGAGATGATTTTTGCTTTGTAAAGTATGCTTTACAAAGACTTAATTCCCTTTTAAAGATAACTGAAAATATGATTTACTGTTTTAGCAGAAGTAGTAAATCAGCAGCTACTCCTTGAAATTACTATTATATCCTCCTCATCAACTTCATTTTTACTGAACGATGCATACTTCTTCAGTATTGTAGAACTTAAGCCAGTGGATTGAAACAAGTGGTTTTTTCATAATTTTTTGATTAACTTTGTTCTTTTTTGCCTTAGGACATCAGCGCCTTTGAGAACAGAATGTTAATGCTTGATGGGATGCCGGCAGTCAGAGTCAAAACAGAGCTGCTGGAATCTGAGCAAGGGGTAAGCAGAGGTTTGTGTGACCTTACTCTGGTAACCCTTCCCCAGCTTCTCTGTGGTTAGCTGTCCCTCCCATTTTCTTTCCTATGTATTTCCTTATTTCCACACTTCTGGAGCATATTTTCTTGGGACTTGAGCTTTGAGCACAGAACAAAATTGCAGAAGACTTACTGAAATCATCTGGGATAGCTGAGATGTTGGTGGTGTAATTTTACACTTACTAAAAAAGATGAAGTTTAATTTAAAAAAAACCAACAAAACATTGCAATGAAGGAAGCCAAATTCTTATGTCTGGGAAGTCCATATATGTATGTACGTATTTATGTTTGCTGTTCTGCCTTCTGGGGATATTTGCCTTATTGTGATTGTTTCATCCTTTATATGCTTGTCCTACTCCGTTCTCTTGTGGAAACCTGCTCTCACTCTGGTGAAATGCACTTGTTTATCATTAAGATAAGAGGACTTGGAGCCTCAGATGGTGAAAGCTGGTATCACGTCAACTGCTGAATACAGAACAGATCATGAATAGGACTTCAAATTTTTCTGCAGAACTTGGTGTTGGAGTGATAGTTTTGGGAACATGGGAGGGTATTTTCTTGCATATTGATTGTAGATTACAGTAAGGGCATCTGTATTTAATGGATTTTTTGTTATCATGAAACTTTGTTTCCTTGTGTACATCATATGTTATTCCTAAGAATCCAAGCCACTTTTCTAATCTGAAGACAGATGCCTTCAACAAGCAGTCTAATAGAAGCAGCAGTGCTGTTGCCTTGCTGGGATGGGCTTTTGCCTAGTTCTGTTACTTGGCTTTTTCCCTTTCTGCTATTTTCTCAGAATTTAAATTATATGGAGGAGAGGGACTTAACTTTCAGGATGACTTAATTTGAAATACGTGGACGGAAATACCAGTTATTCAGGGTGTTTTTGAGGCTTTAAGTTTGAGAGGAAGAAAAAGTTGGCATTTAATAGAGTTCTTGCTCACCTCTGTCTTCTTGAAGACTAGTACTCTCAGAAATTACTCCAATACAATGTAGTTGGTGGGAATGTAAAAATTGAACTATTGTATGAACCATGATGATGAAAAGACAGATCCATTAATTCTTAATACCTTCTGAATGCTTTGCATTATGTCTTTATATGTAACAGAAACAATTCTCTATAGTGTTCAGAAGACAAAGGTTCCTTTGGCCTTTGTTCAGTTTAAAATAAATTCTGTGCATGATGCATATTGTTGAGTCCTTTATGAAGAGTACTTCCTTAGCAAAGCGTGACTTGATTCTGGAAGACCTATTTGGTGTCTTAGGAACTGTAAGGAAATGAATGATCTATATAATTTTTTAATTTCCTTAGAGTTTTTAATAAAATTTTATGGACTTCTGTATAAGCAGAAAATGATGTCATTTTTTCCCCAGTGACTGAGCCATTGACAAAGAGCTTGTTTGATTTGGAATTTTATGCACTTTGGTACTAATTAAGTAGTGTCTGGTCAAGAGTCTCTGGCACCTTTATGATTCTTCATTAGGGAACAATCAATAAATACAAAATGAATTCTCCAGTTCACTAACAGAGGAGCTGGCCATTAGGATGGCAATTTTCCAGCAAACAGCTTAAACTCTAAAGAGAGCTGGTTGAAACAGATGTTTGGCATGTACTGTGGAGACTGCTTTGAATATGTAGATGTTGGTATACATAGCAGGGACAAGTGTTTGAAGGATGTGATTATCAAAATCAGCGTGTGGAGCTGTTTGGGAAGATGAATATCATGACTGGGAAGCATGGAGTGGGAACTGGTGTGTGATCCAAGTAGTAGGAGTTTGAAACTGTGGTGTCTGTTTTGTTACAGTGCTCTAAGTCCCTGGAGTTGCACCTCCATCACAGCATATGTGTGTACAGGGAGATGTGACTTCTACTTGAAAATTCGGGAACTAAGATGGTATTTTGAGTCTTCTGAGCATGATGGCCAAAGCTTCATCACTTAGGAACTGAACACCAGACAGACTCTTCCAAAACCCAGAGGAAGGCACTTGGGTTTTTTTGCTGTTCTGGCTTGATACCAGCTGTTGGCTCTAGGTTTGCTGCCAGGGCAAAAGTTATGGAGTTACAGATTAAGAGTAATGGATAAGGGTTTTGTAGGTGATTGGAGGATCATGAAGCCAATATCAGTTGTGGAGGAGTGTGACCCACAGGGTTTGGAGCACTGATGGCCCTCGATCAAGGTGGTGAGCACTGCTCTATCAGGCGAGAGAATACTGAGTTGTCATGCTTTGCCCATGAGGCTTTAAGGTACTGTTGCCTTAGAAGGGCTACAGGGCTGCTTTGTGTAGTCTCCTGTTTCAGTCTGAGCCCATATTTCAAATAAGCATCTTCTTGATTTTGAAGAATTTTTAAAAGATATGTGCCTGTGCCTCATAGGAATATTGAATGTGTCATCCAGAAAAGGTGTTTTCTCTGTAGTTGTGACTTGATTTAATTTTTTCTTGTGATTCATGGCCTCCAAGGTGGGTTTCACAGGCAGGACCTTGCTGAGGGAATGTGGATGTTGTCTGGCCGTTTATGAATGCAGGACTGTGTTGTATACCCAGCTGGTCCTCCCCTTGACCTATTGACTAAAGAAGAAGAAAATACGCAGCTTAGCATTCTTGGTAAAGTGAACAATGATCACTGCAAGAACTTTGTCAACATGGAAGTAAAAAAACTCAGAAAGAAGGAACATTCCCTTTCCTTCTCTACCTACAGCACCAAAACGAAAGTATAATCGGAGAAAACATTTTTATACAAACCAACACTAGCTTTTAAACTTAAGTTACTTTTTCACTTATTTTTTTGTGACATACAGCTATGGTAAGGTAGGCACCATCTGGCCGTGTGCGTTTCATTCATAAGAAATTCATCTTCCTGTACTGTTCTGGGCAACTTGGTCTTTACCAGGTTGTTTCTTGACTACGTATGGTGGTAGTAGAAGTTGGCCATGATGTAGATGAGAACCAGGACAGAGCAGATACTAGCATTTCCTACTGTATTTGGATACCAAGCTAGGCAATCAATCCATTATATTCCCTTGTTTCTTGTTTCCTTATTGGAGAATTCAGTCTTTTTCTAAAGGAAGTTAAGTATAATGTAATGTTCTTCTCTACCATTTGTGTATGAGCTCCAAGGTCTTTTAACTTTTGTGTTACATGTTTTTTTTTTTCATTGTTTCATGATTCCTCTGTTTCCTTTGCTGTGATTGGGTGCTCCATCCAAACCTGGGCTGATAACACTGTAAGATTTTTAAGAAGTTTTCTTAAATAGTAGCGTCTCAGTCCTTACACGGCACAGTGTTACTTACCTAGAGCACATGTAGTCCAGCTGAGATTTTAGGGTAGCCTTGGGAGAATGAAACTGCATGTAAGGTGCTCCCAACTGCCCAGTCTCTTGCTGAGTCTGAAGGAAATTGGAGCTGATATTTCAGCTATGCCCCATGCACGAGATCCTTGGATCCTGTGACTGGAGAAGAGGTGAGCAGGACTCTGGAACTGCAGCCTGTGTCAGTGCAGTGAAGACAAACCCTTACCAATCCAGATTTAAAAGACACTGAGTTAAAGTTAGCTCATTGTTGGAGAATAGGATTTAGGCAGTCCATAAGGGAGATGCGCCTTATGAGATCGAGGTTTCCAATCAGATTTGGAACAAAGAAGTATTTACAAGGGAAATAGATTTTCTCTTTGCTTTGGAAAAAGTTAAAACAGTTCTTCATTGTTTTATTGTCACCAATTTAGAGTAGTTTAATGATTTTTAGAAGGCCATCAGCATTAGCAAGAACACATGCTTATTTTTCCAGTGAGCTACTGTCCTTAATTTTGCACAGGAGATTTAATGCAGTCTATTGTTTGAGGCTTCAGTAAGACACAGTGCTGCTTTAATGACTTTATCACAAATGAAAAAAAGACATTACATAAAAGATATCACATCGCCCTTTAACAAGGCTTCATTATTATCTCCCCTACTGTGGAACAGGAGCTAGCATTGCTAATAAATTGGGAGAATTATGTTAGAAGTATGAATTTGCTTATCGTTTAATGTCCTCCAGTGACCTACAGCTTTAGATCTTTTGGGCTGCAGTAAAATCTTTCTCAGCTACCAGCTTCAGAAAAGGACATGAAGAAGGTAGTCCCTCCCCATGAGGCTGAAGGTGGTGGGTACTTGATCAGGAAGAAAAAAATCTTCATTCTTTGTCTGTGCCAAATACTATTCTGGAAGTAATACTTCTTATTGTAAAAATGCATGGAAGCTGGATTAATGTACTGATAATAGAGACTGGGTGGAGAATTTATTAGCTGGTGGCTGCTATTAAGAAGTTAGGATGAATAGTATTGACTGGCTTCAGTATGAAGTCTGCAAGTCCTGCAAGTCATTGCAGAATGTGACCCACTTTCTGAAAATTGGTAAATGTGTGCAACTTAAGTGCTCAGTTGTGCTTTTTCAAGTATTTGCTGAGTTGGGCTGTAAACTGTTGTTAAAAGGAGATACAAATATGGGACTTATGTCCCACAATCAATCTTCAAATACAGAGAATGATGAACTGCTAATTTTCATCAGTCTTTTTGTTTCCAGATCAGCAGTCTCATCTGTTTCTTTGCCTGCATTTTGTCCTCTCAAATCATCACTGGAGGATTATATATATCTTATTCTGAATTCTCCTCCTAATTCTTCTTGATCTGTTTTCATTCGAATCACTTATCATGACTGAATCATGAAAAGAAATTATTAAAATTACAAAACCCTTTAACAAGCCAATATTGTTCTATGTCTTTCATAGCCAGCCAAATTATCTTCCTGTCTTATATCTGAAGAATATTATGTTATTATATACGCAACCATGGTTTACCTCAGCGTAGGTAATAGTGACATAAATGTTTTATTTTTAAAGACATCCAAAAATACCTATTCACATTTGTTTGAGAATAGTCTCAGTAACAAAGCTTTCTCCATGACTATATGGGGAACCGTTTTGCGGTGATTCATTCAGCTTGGGTACATTCTTTGTATTAGTAGAAGAAAGAGCTTCTGATATTTGCTATTGTCGTTTGTGAGTTTCTGCTTCATTCAATTACTTACTTGTGTTCAGAATTACTTAATGTTCAGCATGACTGTTTTGGGGAAACAAGTTGCATAGGGACAGTGCACATGTATCAATCTCTTCTGCAAAGAAAGCCCTTTTTACTTTCTGTAGATTTTCTTCATCTTGCAGTTGTCCTCACTCAGGGAGTTATGGGGTGTTGGAATCACAGCTGGTACAATTCATGGGTTGCTTTACAGTGTAGAATATTCTTCAGAAAGAGGTCAAAGTCTCACTCCGGATCCAGTAAGGACCTAATCACCAGGGCATGATACAAAGTCTTGTGAGAGGTACCTAAGGAGATACATCTGTATTTCCTTAGGTACCTCTTCCTGAGCACTGCTAAAGGTTGTGCTTGCAGCCCAGAAGGGTGCAAGACACATGCCAGAAGGGTTACATCAGTTGGATTGACTAAGTCAAATTAAACATCACAGGCTGATGAGTACCGCAGGTGCTGTTTCATGTTGAGTGGAAGCTTGAATGAAGAAAAATATAGCCAACTCCTACATCTTTGCTATCATCCTGGCATTCTTGCTCAATCCATTGCCAGTAGATCGATGACATTCGGGAGCGTAGGGTCAACTGGTCCAAGAAAAACCTAACCCAGAGGGATAAAGGGAATACTTGTATACATCTTGCAAGTCATACTTGCATGTGAAATCAAGGATCCTCTATTACGTGGAGACAGAGAGAGTGGAAAAAAGATTGTGGGTGCTGCTTTTGATCAGAGCTGTATCTGAAACTACATCCTGAGACATCTTTACTACTTCTGGGACCCAAATTGCCACTTCAGGCATGTCTCTGCACTGCTACATTGTCAAACACTCAATCTTTTCAGTGTTTCATGTTCCTTATTCCTTTTGAAGTCAGCTCATGTGTACTAAGCCAAGGGTTTTATCATGGATGTAGGTGTGGTTTCCTTACTTGTTTTTTATGTTTTTTTTTTTTCTCTCCAGGGATCAGACCCAAAAATACAATAGAAATGTAATAGATTTAAGACTAATAGGAAATGATAGCTTAACCAGCTCAGCACACTTGCCAGCCAGTCTTTTTGCCAAGTTAACCATCATTGCAGACTGAAAATTCAGGTGGGGTTGTAAGATGTATGATGCTGTCTGAAATTCACACTAAGTGAAGCATCCCAGATCCTCTGAGACTTAATTTACTGCCCACTGTCTGCCATTGCTTTCCTTTCCTAGGCAGCTAAGTTGACTGTTACAGAGCACAGTGGGGAATGTGCTCCTTATTCTGTCTGGTAGCATTTGTTGTATGTATGGTAGGAACAGGGGGGTTTTCACTTGTGGGTGAAAGCTTAATTGTGGAGGCACTGTACCAATAAAGGGTGGTCCCAGGGTATCTAGCTTTAATTAATCAAAAGTTCAGACAGTCTTTTAATGGCCTTCTTCAGATATTAGTGACTGTGCTTATTAGGTATTCAGCAGCAAGTGTAAAGGAGTGAGGCAGAGGAAGATCTTTGCTCCAAACAGTGTGTGTTTAGCCAACGGTGGCATGCCCAAAAAAGATTTCCTATGTCTGTAGTAATAGAAGGATAGCTAGAAGATTATTTCACTTGCAAGAAACTCAGATTTTTATGAAGACCTAATTGGTGGAGGAGAAGAATAATACTTTATCTGCCAAGACTGGAGAAAATTTCATAAAGAACATCGGATGTTACCCAGAAGCTAACATAGCTTAATACTGTTACAGTTCCATAGCAAAAACACAGTTACAGAATATATCATATGTTAAATGCATGGATTAATAAATTTTATGTGCTTATATGGATTGGAAAAATAATGTTGCCTTTGGGAGAAGAAAAGTCAACCCTTTGATTGGAGTGCAGTGCTGAAGTTCATTGCAAGATTGTAGTTAGGTTGCCTTCTGGCCCTAGTCAACTATTTTGTGAGCTCACTTTCAAGCCAGTTTGCTTTTTTGATGATGTATGATCTCTCAGCTTACTCTGCTACCAGAGCTTATGATGGGAATCTCCTGGAAGATTTATTCAGCTGAGAAACTGGGCATAAAGAAAAACAAGCATGATATATACAAGCTGTGTATCTGTTTGTTATTGTGAATTCCTAAATCTACATTTTGGGTTGAAAATGGATTCGTTTTTCAAGATGTGAAAATCAACATTTCCATTGCTGCACTAAAGAAGCTGTTGAATGTAGTTTAAAAAGTTTTGCAAGAAAAATTTTATCCATCCAAATATCTAATCAAATAATTTGCTCACCAGGGCACATTGGTAAGTTCAAAGTAGAAATGAGATGGAAGTTACAGGGCTCTTGTCCTCCCCCTTTGTTTTGATTTGGGTAAAGTGAAATCTCTCTTCCTGGCTCTCAGTTTGGTAATTGCTATACTTTATTTCTTTAAGGACTCTCAGAGAGAAGTATTGTCTAAGTGTGCATTGTTATTACATTTTTATTATTTGATGGCTAGCCTGCGCATAAATAAGCATAAGCCAAAAAAACTCCATAATTTACAGTATCACATTCAGCAGCATGAGACAAATGCCATTATGTTATGATAGTACTAAAATTATTTTAATCCTTGCTGTTTATTACGAGAAAGGATTACTTTCACTTTTCTCTTATTCTCTTGTTCTTCTTGATGTTCTGTTAGCTTTTCTTTTCTGTTGGAGGTTGTCTTATAAATAGTCTTTTTAATGTATATTTTACTCTTGTTCTGTATCCTGCTGGGGAAGTACTGAAAGAGCTGTATATATTTTTTAGCATCATTGGCTTTTTTCCTTATTTCTCCCTGTGGAGATGAGTCCTTACATAAATTACTTTAAAGTTTCTGTTTTCTTGAAATTTTGGTTGGTTGGTTTTTTTTTGTTTTGTTTTGTTTTTAAATTCCCTTCACAATCTCCTCACTCTCCTCCTCTCTCCACCCCCACCCTCACACATTGTGAGGATGAGTATTAAAGAAATTGTTGTTTAGGGGGCATCTGTTTTCAGATATCCTTTTACAGATGATGTTATTGCTTGGTTGCATCCCTTAAACATACTGGAAAACCATAGGAGCAGCAGACAGAAAAAGCCAGAAGCAGCCAAAGGTTGTGTTTATCCTCCCCTGTCGGCTCAGGTCACTGCTCATGCTTCCCATTGTCTAAGGATGGAGCCCAAGCAGACAAGGATGATGAGACCAAGCTCAGCAGGGTGGGAAGGGAACAAGGAAGAGGAGGAGAGGTGCTGAGGATGCAGTGGAGGGAGGGCAGGTGCTCTTCCCAAGCAAGACTTGTTCATGGAAAGCATCATGTCAGATCATGATCCCAGCCTGTCTCCTTGAAATTGCCTCCATTCCCCTGGTTCCTGGAGGGAACACCAGCCACTCAGGGGTCACGTGCATCCTGCCTCCTTTGTTGATGTTTGTAGCTTGTTTCCTGCTTCCATAATATACACTAGAGATTGATCCTGAGACACTGACTTTGGCTTTGATCTTCCTCTGTGATACTGTGTCATTGCAGTGAGGGAGTTACTGGAAATCCTCTAGCAGCCATTTCAGTTTGTCCTTGGAAGACAGCGGTGTCACCCTCTCCTGTCTGGGTTACAGATATGCTTGGCTATGTTTTTAATATTGTAGATGCCCTTCCATTACATTTCCTGCTTTCTTTGATAGCTTTTTGCCAGACTATAGCACCTTTCACACATGATAGAGGAAGGTGGTGCGAGGATGTCAACGAGCTGTCCCCCTTTCAGCCATGAACCCACATTTTTCCTTGCTCATCCTTGAATTGCTGGTGTAGTGGTGGAAGTTCTTGTTGTCTTTGATATTCCCTGCAGGTCTGAACTCCAGCTGGGCTTTGGCTTTCCCAATACCACCATTGTGTTCCTGTGTGATATTTGTGTGTTCATCCTTTTCTTGCTCTTCCTGCTACATGGCCTTTTTGTACTGGAGCTCCTTCATGTGTTTCATGTCTCCCAAACTGATTTCCTGATGCTTCTTGCTTTTCTGAATGGTTACAAATACTGATGTTATACTTTGATCTCCTTTAAGACCTTCCAGCACTCCTGGGCTGTTTGCCCCTTTTAGAGGTCTCTCCTATGAGAGCCCACTTAGTTCCCTAGCAACTACTCTGCTCTAGTTGAGAGTTTAAATTGACCTGGACTGGGTGTTTGTTAGTACTATTTTTTGTTCATTCTCCTCAGGCTATAAAACTCCATTGCATAGAGGGCATCACAACCACTGATGACCACAGCTCCACCTGATCTTTTTTCCACACAAACAGTGGTCATTTTGTTTTTTTCCATACAGGATGTTATGAGAATGCAGGACTGATTATAGTGAACCTGATGAGAGGTTCTTCTTACGCATACAATGGTAGCTGTTATCATGGTCCTCCAGAAAGCACAAGCAGAAAACAAGCATGTAGCAGCAGTACCCTGGTACACCCACCTGTACCTGTCAGTGTGCAGCTGGGGACCACGTGAGCAGAAGGTGATGTTTAGTATTGCAAGTGTTTACTGCTCTTCGAGCTCCATGGAGATGCTCCTGATAACCAGAGGCTGTGGTGTAGGTTTCGAGATGTAAAACCCTGTCTTGCACCTGCCTACTTCCATCCTGAGACTGCAGTAAGAGCTTAAGTTGTAGTGGTATAAATGGTGTTGGCAATGAGAGCATTTCCTGTGACATACTCTTGATTTATTTTTCCCATTACTTATAGTAGAGCAAAGTTGTGGATTTCTGGGGAGTCCATATGATGAAGTGTCTGGGGAGGGCAGAAGCTATGGTGTTGAGAACAAAAGATTTTAGTTTTTCTTCCTTTAGCTACTAAATATTGTGGAACAATGCTGTGTGATAACTTCACGGTACTACAACCCTTATGTTTAACAGAGTACTTAGGGCTTTTATACTAATATGTTGTTCTATTGTTGAGTAAAAAATAATAAAAAGTAGTAATGCTTGAAAGCTTTCAAAAAAAAAAAAAAAGGCTCCTGTGGAAGTAATAGTGGTCTGGGGCATTGCAGAGCAGCAGTTTGGGAAGCTCCTGTCCACTCATAACTCCTCTGAGGTTGTACCAGTGCAGGGACTGCTCTAAGCTAGAAAAAAACCTGAAACACCTTCAAGAGTTTTTCCTCTCTAAATTCAGGTTATTTCACAGATCCAGGTTAAGATGTAGGTATAAACTGATTAGAGTGTTAGATCTGCAACATCCACAGTTCTGTGTGATCTGCCGGTTAAAACATGCTGTGCAAACATGGCACAGAAAATGTTATTGATTTTCATGATAGAAAACTTGTAAAATAGCATGGAGAAATGGAATAGAAGCCAGAACGTCTTGTTGGCTTCTGAATAGTATTCATTTTACAGAATAAGTAAAAATAATACTGTAAAAAATCCAGTGTGAAAAGGTAAGTATTACTTATTTCTTGTCTTGGAAAACAGTTTATAATTTGGCTTATTGAAGCTTGAGTTTCTTTCCTTTGTTGCTGTATTTGTTAGTTTTCATGAATGGATTTAGACTGAATGACTTGAAATATACTGAATGTTTTTCCCTGAATAACCATCCGTAGTATTGATGGGATAAAGAGTCAGTTTAAGACAACTATTAACATAAAATAAATAAGTTGTTAGTATTGAATTCCAAAATATTAATTTATTCTTATGTTAAAATTCCATAAATACTTCTAGTATAAAAAGAGTTTGCCTTGAGTTTCATAACAGTTTCACTGTGTAGATTGTGGCCTTACTGTTGTCAGAAAAAAGAACAAGTATTTCTTAAAGGTTAAGTAATAAAATAGCTGCCTGGTCTAGAAAATTGGTAGCTTGAAATGGTTAAGGATAGACACTTACAACTTCTCTTAAATTTGTATTTCCAAGTTTGGCTGCAAACCCCAAGCTGAGAAGAAACAAAATGGTACTTAGAGTATCAAAGACTCATTAAGCTTGGAAAAGACCTCTGTGATCAAGTCCAGTCTTTGACCTAATACTACCAAGTGCGCTAAACCATATCTCAAGGTGCCACGTTCACTTGTTTTTTGAACACTTCCAAGGCTGGTGACTCTACCACTTCCCTGGCGATCCTGTCCCAATGCCTAACCAGCTTCAGTGAACAAATTTGTCCTAATATCCAACCTGATAAAGTCATTCCAAATTACATATGTAGAGTGTGAAATACCTGGTCCGCAGTGGAAAGCATGCTGTGGGCTGGTTCTTAAAAGGTGCTGAATATTAAGCATTCAGTAGAGAATGCAAATACCTGCTTGGCTTTTAAGAACTAAAGGAGTTCTGTTACTTACTCATGGTACTGACTCAGGGCCAGGATGTACCATGCAGGAACCTTAAATCTATAAAAACATAATCTCTAGAAGTCTTTAACAGTCTTAAAAATAATTGGAAGAAATCAGTTAGATTAAATGTCCTTGCATTTTAAGGCAGAGTAATGTATTACAAATTAGGTAATACATTACTAACATGATGCTTGTTCTTAATTTTGTTTAAACTCCGCTGTTAAGCTAATATGCAGTGTATCTATAACAAGGAAGGTATTTGTGAAGTAGTGAATTTTAAGTATTCTTCATGGAATAATTTTATTTATATCAGTTGCTGGGATGAAGTATGTATGTACCCTGATTTTTTAATATGTTCCTTGCTTTCACTCAAATGGTTTCTAAAACCATAAAATCTCTAAAAAGATAAATTTTTTTTGTTATCCATCAGGCAGTGGTAAGTGCAAATTAATCTGCAAATATAGTTGGAGTGCATCCTCTCTTAAGCTTTCTGTTTAAAAATTCCATAATAACATCAGATGCATTTGCCTTACTCATTTTAAAATAAGGGAAAATAACTTTTGCCATCTAAAAGATGGTTGATGTAGGTCAGTAACTGAGCCCTGACCATTCACTGGTGTCTTTAGGAGTTGCTGTTTACACTGAGTGTGTTCCTGAACTGCAGCTCCTCTACATAATGTCATTGCCAGAGAACACAATGACTGTGCATACCCATGGGTGCCAGATGCAATTTAAATTAAAAGCCCACGTGAAGGAATACGGTATAGGCAGTAATGGCATGAAAGGGTGAAGGGGGATCAGTGAAGCTCTCAGTCCTCGGGAACTGAAAGTAGGCAGAGGGATAGAAATTCATGGTGGGAATACGTTGCCATGCCAACCAAGTAATTTCTCTAACAGGAGGAAACTGGTAATGAATAACTGCTGAGTGGGAACTTTAAGAGAAAAACATTCTCTTTGCAAAACCAAAAGGTTACATTTTTGATAATCAACCTTCACCATCCCCCAATGAAATTCTGCACTGGCAATCTGTCTGTCGGAGCTTCCTGCTGTCCTGTACCAGACCCTGCTGTGCCCATCTGCTAATCTGGGAAGTGTCCGCCTGTGGTGTGGTGATGGTTTCCAGCCCTGAGCCCGTGCTGCAGGCTGACCTGGGCCCTTTGTGCATCGTTTCTCAAGCAGCTGTGAAAGACAGATGTGGGTTTCACCAGTCTGTCTCCCTTGGTAGCTGTTCTGGGTGTTCCCTTAAATCACTGACTAAAAAATTTACTTTTTGTCTTCCCTTTATTTTCTAACACAATGTGAAAATTCTGCAGAGAACTGACATATTTAAAAAATATTTCTTTCTAAACCTGATAAGCCATGTGTTCTGGAACTTGGACATGTGTTCATGTTTGGTCTGTAGCTCTTGAAAGCCTTCTGATTTTATAAAAGAAAGAATTAAAAAAGACGTTGAAACTTTATCTAAAATGTTGATTTTTCTTTTTGTTTGTCTTGTGTTATGCATTGGAGGAGGATTTATTAGTGCAAAGCACTTGCATTGCTTTACCTCCTGTGCCCTTAAAGCAGTGTTCAGCTTGTGCTGTCACCTGTGTTCAGATGAGTACTCCTGTTGTGAGGGTGCACAACTCCTGTTGTGCACTTAAGGTGATATGAGCCACCTCTGTGATCAGAGGAAGCCAAATGTATTAGTATGTAGTATCTCTGGATAAAAATTTGCCCGTGATGAGTTCTGAGCTGCTTCTGGTGCCTGGCATGGCCAGGTATCATAGAAACGTTGGAATCTTTGGCTTGGATGGGACCTTAACGTTTAGTTCAAGCCCCCGGCCATGGGCAGGGACACCTTCCAGTAGATCAGGTTCCTCAAAGCTTTGTGCAGCTTGGCCTGGATCAAATAGCTGTTCCATGCACCTTCTGTGGATGACTTGTGCTCCTCTGCTGCCTCCTCCCAATTCCCTTCCCCTTCTGTTGGGTACATGCAAATCTCCACTTTCAGTACTTTTGTTTTAAATGTTGACCTTTGCTTCCTTGGACAGGGTACAAGGAGCGCTTACCAGACTTCACAAGATTTAATACTCCTTGTAGTTCTCCTAGTGAAGGCTGGTTCAGACACTGGAAGAGGTTGTCCCATTCCTTTGTTTGTCCCACCATTTTCCTTCCCCAACTCCTCAACTGCTATCCCTGAACTGCAGCTGGTACCCCTGGGATTGCTTAGTGAGCCAGTTCAGCCTGACAGTCTGACAAAAAAGCAGCTTGGAGGCAGAGGGCGAAAAACCCAACAAAAAAATTGCTTTCTGGAGAGTCATGCAAATGCCAAAGTAGTCTCAAAGCAGAAGGAGTGTACAGGAAAGGGGCTGGGTGACAACACATGCTTGGATATGTGCTACGCTAATTCATGGCTCGTGCTCTTAGTCATGCCACGTGGATAAAACACTGTTTGGGCTTCGCCTTTGCAGTTTGCAGGTGCTCAGCGACTGAACAAGGAAGGCATTTTGACTCCAGCAAAAAACAGCTAAGTGACACGGCATGGAATGATGGAACTGCCTAACAGCACAGCCTGTACTTATTAGGGTGTTATGGAGAGCTCCCTGCAACTCTTTTTTTTCTGATGGAATCTGCTGCTGGTTTTTTTGTTTTGTTTTTAAATCTATTTTTCTGAGCATGAGAGTGCATGTGTAAAAGAACAGCAGTTCTCAGACACCATGGAGAGCTGTGTCTGAGGCTCATCCTTTACAGAACCTCGGTGTAACCTGTGCTGTTGCTGCTCATGGAATATTTCAACATTTGGAGCCACACAAGGATCAAGGCCTTTATGTGGGTGATGAATCCACATGCTAGAAGTCTCGGGAACATGTCATGCAGAAAAAGAATAAAATTAAAATGCAGTGGCTGAGATCTCTTAAGATTTATTGCATCATTATTTCACATGAAACAGTAAGATTGTCCTGGCATGACTGAGCAAAAACAATGATATGAGAATGTTATTATTTATTTTGTCTATCTGCTGATAATCCCTAGACACTTCCAGAAGCCAAGGCATCATCATCAGCAAGGTCATTTGTTTCATATAGTTTCAAATATGGTCAGCTCGAGGAGGGAAGCTGGTTCTATATCTCACTTTTCCTTCTTCAGTATGTTCCATGTGATGTGATGGATGTGTTCATCTCTGAGTTTGTGAGACTCCATAAGTGGGAATGGTTTCTCCTCCTAGATTCTGTTTGCTTTTGTAAAACCTAACAAAAAAGCTCCTGAGCAGATGACTTGGAAGTTTACATGGAAGAAACATGAAGACCTTATTTCCTTATTGACCTGGAGGAGAAATTAGCTCCATACAATATAGACCTTCTCTTCTGAGTGTAATGAATCAGCAATTACAGCTGTCCATAAAACCTGGAGACTGCACAGCTCAAGATATACAGCCCATGGCATAATGCTGTTCTGTCTACTGTCACAGGCTTATTTTTTTGGGGATCATTATTAATGAGTAGTAAAGTGTTAATGCAATTGAAGAACTTCCTGGACACTGCCTGAGCAGGGAGGTTGGATCAGATGACCCATTGTGGTCCTTCCAACCTGACCCATTATGGGATTCTGTAATCTTAATATGTTCCTTCCCAGAAAGGACCTTGAAACAATTAAACTCCCTTTTTTGTAAGAGGAGCTTCATAACCTGGAAGTGATGCACCAAATATGAAACTTCAGTGCTTTAACATGGATAGAGCCTAGTGCTAGTGGGATGGCTTAAAAGTGAAGGTCACTGGCAAATAGCAGAAAATACCTGATCAGAATGGCATGGAACATTCAGTGATCAGTACAGATAATACTGTTGGTTGGACATTGTTATTGTTGCATACAGCATAAGGGTTTTGAAACAGTTGCAATACTAGGGTTTTGAGTGTGTGCCTAAGACTGTTCTCAACATGCATTTCTTGTTCGCACTATTTTGTTTATCTATAGGACTTCGTGTATTTCTAGAGATGTTTCTTAAAATTCACTTATCAGTTTGCTCTAGGCAGAAAGTGGCTAAATTGAAGCTTTCAAAATAGCCCTCTTCATATGAGATACAGATGAATGTATTCATTTTGGTCGAGCTTCAGTTAAAGGCACAGTCTAATTCTGAATTCAGAGTGCATCTCCTCCCAAGTAAATCATCTGCTTCACCGCTACCCACCACTTCAAGTCTGACCTTGTGAAAGTCAAAGAACTTCTCATCACTCTCATAAGCTTGGGGAGGGGAAGAAAAAAGAAGATTGGACTCTGCTGGGCCAAGGAAAGCACTCTTGTCACGAATGCCCAGAACATCTTAATCTGGTCAGAAGTTAGGTGGAGAACCTTATCTGAGTTCAGTTGTCAGGGAAGAATGTATGGAGGAGAGTTTATCTGGGCTAACCAGCTTCTAAGTTGAAAGGAATTAATAGATGAAAAACAACTGCTTCCATTGTGCCCTGATAAGAACAAGAAGTCTGTGCCTTTTGCAAAACCCAGGTGTTTGTTTTGTTGATCTTTTTGGAGAGTGAGGTGTATGCTTCTCTAGATGATTTCCGATAATCTTTGTGTCCCTAATAGGAAAAACCAGCTTTTCATTTAATATGTGTGATTTCATCTTTACTATGTTACACTAACACCCATGCCATGTTCCCTCAGTCTAAAAATCACGGTTAAAATCCAGTCATCAACCTGTGTGTTTTACTATTCTTCTTAGATTTAAGTGCAGCTCTTTTTCTAAATGCTTGACATCCTGTTCATTAGATTGGTATCCAAAAGGCATCTGAAGGAGTACACGGCAGGACATCGAGTGGTAATACCCACAAAGGAGCTTAGCTGACACTTAACCTTTGTTGTTATGTGTGCATGTGGTGAAACATGCTGTGCATTAAAGCAGTGTATGGTTCCAGTCTGGTGGTGTGCAGTGGAGTGGTAGCAGTAGCAGACTGATTTATTCAGCATCCTCATGACCACCATGGTGAGTCATGCTGAAGGTCCATTTGGCCACATCTCCAGCAGAATCTCCAACAGGTGAGGAAAACAGGGAGGATGGAAAAGATCTGTGTTGGGTGATCCTTCCTTGGACATAACTTTGATCAGTCAGCATTTTTAGGTGATTTTAACCCCTTTGCTATACTTGAACCATTGTGTTTAATAGCCACTAATAAACTCTTCCCAGTAAAGCTGTAAAATCCATCTTTTAACTCATTTATTCTTCTGATTTCTAGAACAGCTGTGGCAATGTGGTGGCAAATGTAAGCTGCTACTTCTGAGTTATTTTGCGTCTGTTGTCTGCCAGTTGCACGTGGTTTAATGTTGTGAAGAACGGTTCCCATGTCAATCGGGATTTTGATGTTTATCATAGGACTTCAGTCATCATTGTCCAAAACCTAAGCATATTATCTGCTTTATATATCTTTGAATGTTCGTGTCTCACGACAACCTTGTAACCTTTCCTGCTTTTTTTTTTTTCCCCCAGTGCTAGCACAGATGTAAAATGTATGCTAACATACATTTTTAAATATCAGGTTCAGGGTTCTTCTTCAGTAAGTTATTTAAATGTTAAATTTAAGCAGTGTCTGAGCTAATCATCCATAATCTCTAGGACTGGCAAGACAAAAATCCTCTGGCACCTTGATTTTTCACCGCTGGGTAGAATGGATACATTAACCCGTGCAGGTTAAGGTGTCAAACGCATGAATAGCTCCAGGATGGATGTGCCACTGGCCCAAGCTGGGGCCAATTAGAAATAGTGGCAACACCTCTGTTAAGATTTAAGAAAGGAGAAAAAAAAATTATCGCATGGAAACAATTGCAGCCAGAGACGAGCAGGGTGACAATATGTAAGAGGAACAGCCCTGCAGATACCAAGGTCAGTGGAGGAGGAGGAGGAGGAGCTGCTCCAGGTGTTGGAGCTTAGATTCCCCTGCAGCCCATGGTGAAGCAGCTGCCCCCCTGCAGCCAGTGGAGGTCCATGGGGATGTAGAGATCCATCTGCAGCCCATGGAGAAGACCCACACCAGCGCAGATGGGCACCTAAAAGGCAGCTGTGACTGCATGGGAGGTCCATGCTGGAGCAGGATCCTGGCAGGAGCCTGTGGACTTGGGGAGAGATGAGCCCATGCTGGACCAAGTTTCCTGGTAGGACTTGTGACCCTGTGGGGGACTCATGTAGGAGCAGGCTGTGCCTGAAGGACTACAGGTTGTGGAAGAATGACTCATGTTGGAGCAGTTGGTGGAAAACTTCTGGCTATGGAATGAACTCAGTGGTGAAGCACTGTGTCCTTTGGAAAGGACCCCACACTGGAGCAGGGGAAGGACTCTTCTCCCTGGGCAGTTACAGGAAGAATATGCGATGAACTGATCATAACCTATTCTCAGCCTCCCTGTGCCGCTGAGTGAGGAGGAAGTAGAGCTGATGAAGGGGTGGGAGAAAGGTGATTTTAAGATTTGTTATCCTTCTTTGATTTTTTTCAGTAATAAATTCAATTAATATCCACAATTTGAGTCTGTTTTGCCCATTTGGTGAGTGATCTCTACCTGTCCTTATCTCAACCCATGAACCTTTCCTTGTATTTTCTCTGCCCTGTCCAGTTGTAGAGGGGTGTGATAGAGTGGCTTTGGGTGGTTTTCTCAACCCACTACAGATAGGGATTTTCGATGAGTTTTCATGCTTTAGGTTTTGGTTGATTTAAATAAAAAATGTTAACAAAAATGCCACAGCTCCTGACCGAAACAGGAAAGTCCTGTATGGAGTTTGTTCTTGAAAGCTAGGAGCTTATTGCCATTTTGACCACATCTGTCTTCCATGCAGTGTTTAAAAGAATGGATTGCATTTCTTATGCCATAACCTGGCATGGTCTTGAAGGAAATGTTTTGTTTCCCAAGAGAGCTGCTGTAATATAACCCATTGCCACCAGGACAGCTACATTTACATGTCCAGCTTACAGGTCATCCTTGTATATGCACGGTAAGGCTTAGTTCTCCTGCATGCATTTTGGTCATTACCTTGTCACTCAGCATTGCAAGTTCATTCCGCAAGTCTTTATAGACGGATATAATGAATATAAGGAAAACCTCTGAAATGTGATTTAAAAACCAGAAATGTCATATGTTAAGTGTTCTTTAAAGGGCCAAGAATACTGCATATTAAGTAACATGACCTTTAATGCCAATCTCTTGATGTAATTAGCATTGGTCTTCTCAGTTAAGCAACTTCTGTATGTCAAGTGGCAAGTTCTTTCTTGGCACAGTACTAGTGAGTGTGACCCCTCTTGCCTTGGCAGTGTAACTGTGCATGTTTTGCTTTGGTTGTTACTCACTTCACTTTTTCATTGATTCTGGGCTTGACTGGATGGAAAGTATGTTTTTAAAAAAATTCCTTTTTGTGTTTACTTTGAAATGCAAAAAATATTCCTCAGAAATCACAGGATTACATGTCTTGAATCTGGAATGTACTAATGGGTTTATTGGTTATTTCTTTAAATAGGTGCACTGTTCTTTGCAAATACGTTTTTTGCAAAGTCAGTGACACGACCACAGACCATTTGCTGTACAACTAAATGCTGCTTGATTGCTTGTCGCTATCTCATTGTTCTTAATTGGAACTATATTGAACTTAGGATCTTCAGAGATCTTAGTTTGTCTTTAAATTAAAAAATTATACTACTTTTTTGACTTGCTTACCTGTGCCTGCGGATCATTTGGATGTAATACTGCTTAAATGAGACCTTATGAGTTTCCACTGTTATTCATCTGTTTGTCTTTAACTTCTTCAGCTTCTGAAGTGTAATCCTCCTTTTCTTCCACACTGAGCTTGTCCTTGGCTTTACTGCCCCATCTTTTGATCCTTTTAGTTTGGAGGGTGTGTTTTTCACATCCATGGAGCCTCATCCCTGTGTCACTTTCATGTATGGGAGGGTTTCTAGAGAGGTAGGCTGTAACAAGTAACAAGTTTCCTGCCCCTACCAGAAAAGAAGTGGAGCTTATGTACTCCAGGGTCTTGGCTTCTCATGGTGTTGAGGCCTGGCTGGTAGGTGTTCAGCAGTGGGGAATTCAGTAAACATTGAACTTGGATTGATTATTTCATCTGTGACATGAATAAGAAAGCTGTAGTATTACTTGAAGTATTTGAGTGCACCTTCCAGAGGAAGTGGAGCGTTGAGCAGTCACCGGTGGCTGTGGAATAAAGAGTACAATCTGTTGTCTTGTTCACTGATGGTTGTTTGTCATGAGCCCTGAGCGAACAGAGAGCTTTGCACAAATGACATAGTGTGCAATCACATAAATGAAACACAGGGAAAACATTTTAGGAACAATGGTACAATGAAGTTGTCTGTGCATGGTCCCGCTGATCCCTGTGGGATTGCTAACAGGAGGCATCACTGAATGTGAGTTGATGATATGCTACTCTGGCTGCTCAAGCAGATGTCAGTGCCCCTTTTGCATTGCCCTCAGACCCCCATTTCATTTCCTTGTCACCATCCCATGGTATATGCCAGTACTGCTGCCAGCACACATATCCTCCTACCTGTCTTCTTGGCTGCACATGGTTAACCTCAAGCTCCTTCCTTATCACCAACTACAGCATTCATAGTGCATCAGATTTAGGAATGGATCTACAATAAAATTATTAATTTTTCTGGAGGAAGAGGTGATTTTCAATCCACCAGTTCCCTAGTGCTGCTGTGCAAGTCCCTATGACAGCATGAGGAGTCAAGTTGGGGGCTGGAGGGCAGTGGGGTTATGCCCCTTGTAACGTCAGGGTTTAATGTCATTTTGCACTGGTGTGGTACAAATGCTACTGCTGGTTAAAAAGACCACAGTGATGAGTTAATTCCTTACCTGGAGGTAGCTAGGCCAGTTGTTACTATTATATGAAGATTTTCAGGCTGGAGGCATGTTCTCCAGTATTTATATTTCTAAAGTTTGTATGCAAAGCATTTTCCTTTGCTTACTAAGTGAGTTTTGGGTTTTTATTTCCGTTGGAGGGAATAAGATCAATAAACAAAAGAAAGATGTAAAGAAAGAACAGAAAAGGTTACCTTTTATCTGAAAATAGATGGTTTTAATTGTTGATTGAACTCAGTGTTACTTCTGGACAACAATCACAGATTTTTCTGGGGTCTGTGGAGATATTTCCACAGAATTATGTGAATCAACAGTTCAAAAATAGAACCTAAATTACTGTTCGCACTCTAGACTGCCTGACAAAATTACTCTCCTTTTATTTTGAGGTTACAAGGTATTAGAAAAGTAGAGAAAAAAAATTAATAGAAAATATTTTTGTTACGATTTTCTTTATCTGAGAAACTCTACTTAGTGCTTTTCTACTAACAGATACCTTTCATACTAGGTAAGCACCAGCAGCAATAGCTTTGTATTTTAAAGTCTATTTTTCTGTGAATTTCAAGTTCATGCTAAAGAAGTTGTGCGTGCTTCTTTGGCACCAGTCTTTATGATTATCTTCAAAAATCTGTTTTCAGATACTTCATGACAAAAAATAATGTCGCAATGGAAGCCAGTAGGGAGAACTTTTGATTGGTCTTCTGTTCAAATGTTATTGGCAGTGTGAGATATTGTCAGAGTAAGGAAAATACTCAGTTATAGCCTCTGTTATTTTGGAGCAGCAGTCAAAATGCTATTGTTAATTGTGAGCTATCTAACTTTGGAGCTTGGATTCCTCACTCTTCTCGAGATATGGTTCATATCTTAGCAGAATTTAATTTCTTTCTTAATTTATATGAAATAAGTAGACTGGATGCTATGCACTTGTCTGTGTGGGTGTGTTTTGGATGATACCTTAAAAACTGAGATCCCTGTTTATTCTGTGTGGGTGTTAAAGTTGCCCCTGTTATGCTAACAGTGCTTGCAAGTTGCTTAGTACCATCTACCCTTTGAGATGTCTGTGTTTCACCAGTGTTAAGTGTACATAGTTGCAAAATGTTTTGGGATCCTTCAGAGCAATCTTCCACATGAGACTGTCTGTTGCACAGATTTATTGTGCCTGTTGCTGTAGTGTTCCACACCATTTGTCATCATTGTTTATTGCATTTGTGATGGTTACTGCGTTAATTACATAGTTTCAGAAAGAATTCATCTGTTTAATATTTTGAGCTGGCATGGCTTAAGTTTCACCCAGAATTTTATAATGATGTGAAAAAATTTATCTGTGAATTGCTAACTGGCTTTCAGAAAGTGCCCTAGTGATTGCTGGGAGCCTTGACTTATCCCTGTTGCTGAAACAAGCTGCAGACACCTAGGGCTCCATGGAATAAAAGCCATGCAGCAACAAGCAAGTATTCAGTTTTCTGGAAGTCCAGGGTTTTACCCTTTTATGTAGCATTTGTGACTTCTTTGGAATCCCTCAAAGTCAGACAAAATTATCATTTATAATAATCCTATTGGGGTGAGTTAGTCCATAATTTGTACTAATACTCAAAGAAAAGCATAATAATAGGTTAATGCAGAGGTAATGTGTGGAGCTAAAGACAGCTTGGCCTGCAGATATTTCCATGGCAACAGAAAGGTCCCTACAGATGTCTTCCTTCTAAACCTGATGCTGTTTATTAAGGGCTGTCTGTAGTACAATCTGTAATTATCATTAGGTAGAGAAAGGTTGTGAACGTGGGTGTACTGCTTGGCTTGATGCTCTCTGACTGATTTGTTTAGCACAGCTTTGAAATACAGTTACAAAAGAATATTTAAAATGTGAGATCATTTAGCGGTTTCCCTCTGCAGGTAAGCTGAGCCTTCATTTGAGACTGTTGGCTAATCCAAGAGTGAAGTATCCGAACAGCAGTACAGGGTTTGAAATGTTGACAAACTCTTTTGGCACTATGATTATTAAAGATAAATTAACATCAGAAGTATGCTGGACAAATTAATAAATAGAGAGCTGCAAATAGTAAGGGATGTTGTGTACAACAAAATAAGGTTTTGTAATTTGTAGAAAACTTCTGTAAGTAAATGGAGACAAAGGAAACTATAAGACTGTTATCTGGAGAAACTGAGAAAATAATTGAAGACAGAAGAAGCTGGTATACTAATCTCCCTGTCTTCTGTCTTTACAAGGAAGGTTGCTTGGGATCAGCTACTTAGCATGGTTAAAGCTAATAGCAAGGTGGAAGGAACACAGGACAGAAAATGGAAAGAACAGGTTAAAGAATGCTTTCATGAGTTAGAAGCATTCAGGTTTGTAAGCTTGAGGTAGAGTTCATTCTTTTCTACCCGAACAACTAATTGAAGCAGTTTTGAGGCCAAGAGCAGTTGCCTTGTAAAAACCATAAAGGACAGGTGATATCCCAAAAGAGAACACAAAGAAACTATGCTCTTAGCGAAAGAAGGAAGATCTTTGATTGAAGACCATTCAAACAGATTTGGCACCCTGAAAGATGCTCAGGCACATAACTCTTCAAAAGCATGTGCTCATGGGCAAGTGTAAGCTGGATGTTTTTTGACAGGTTTATAATAAAGCTTAGAAACTTTAAGTCTTCTATTTGGTTTATAGTACCGAGGACAAAAATTTGACGATGGAATGTAGTGAGCTTGTGAAATGCGTTTTATGAAATTAACTGCTTGAGAGAGAGTGATTTGGTGGCACTTTAGCTCAGGTGTGGTGAAAGAACAGTCCAAGGATTTCTTCTCTGTTTCAGTAAGGCTCTGATTGGAACCGTATGCGACATCTCCGAAACAATCTGGAGGATTTACAGTGTTTATGAAATGATTCCTATGTGGATGACTGCAAACAGATTAAATGGTAGCAGTAGTTTGTCTAACTTAGGGATATGTATCTAGTGGGGTTATGAAATTAGGGATGGTAGGATGTAGTTGAACATAACCACAGGATCACAGGATAGATGGGACAGGAAGGCACCTCAGGAGCAGGACCACCCAGAATAGGTTGCTCAAGGCTGTATCCAGTCCATGTGTGCATATCTCCAAGGATGGAGGCTCCAGAACCTTTCCTGGCAACTTGTTCCAATGTTTGATCATCCTAATAGTGCAAAAAATTTTTCTCTTATGTTTAGATGGAATTTTCTGTGTTCCAGTTCATGCAATTGCTTCTTGTCCCACTGGGCACCACTGGGAAAGATCTGGCTCCATCTTCTCTATTCCCTCTCATAGGTAGTTGTTATAAACATTAAGATGCCTCTGAATGCTCTCTCCTTGTGGATATACAATTATTATGTTTTAGAAATGGTATTCTCCACTTTAGTGCCCTCACTAAAACTGAGCGCTGCTTGCTCTCCTCTCCTTGCCTAAGGTGGACTGGAGAGAAGAATTGGAGGCACAAAAGGCAAAGATCATGGGTTGAGGTAAGAAAAATTGGCAGGAAGCAGCAGTGAGATAACGAAAGGAATGGTAGCAGCAAGAATATTAATAACAAAAGTGTGCAAAAGAGAGAGTGATTCACATGCAAAAAATGCTCACCGTGATGCTCAACCTGACCCCAGCCACACCACCACAACTCCTCTCTCCAGCTTGGCACCAGCGTTATCCAATCCCTCTCCTGGTCAGAGCCAGTGTTACCCTGCCAGTCCTTCCAGCACAGAACCAGTTACCCAGCTGCTCCCTCTGGCTTGGAACTGATGTTATCCAACCATTCCCTCCAGCTGGGAATCACCACCACACTGACTTGACTGGAAGGAGCCCCTTCTCCCTGAAAGAGGCTCCCTTCTGCCCTTGCCCCTGGCAATTATATGAGGTGGTACAGAATAAACTTCATGTCCTGGCCATGCTTCTTCCCCACTGCTCCAACAATGAACCCCTTCTTAGCCAGAACCAAGACAACAAAGCCTGTGAACTTCAAGCTGGACTGCAAGCATTATAGAAGACCAGATAAGAATTGGTAAGCTGGAGGTGAAATCCAAAATCATTAAGAGGAAGATCAGTATAAAAAAATGACGGATTTTTAGACTGGGAAATCAAGTCAGTAAATGCATAGCATAAAATAACTGGATAGAAGCGTGATGGATAAACATTCATTTAGTCTAGAAAGAAGAAAAAAGGGAAGCATTCAAATTTTTTTAAGGCTGTTTATAGGCATCAAAATTAAATACTTCATATTCTCTGAGAGTATGATGAGAAAGTTTTATTTTCCCAGGAAAATGGTGATAGCTGAGCATTCTTAACAGGTCACTTCAGAGGTTGTGAAACCTAAGTTCCCAAAGTTTTAACATTAGGTTGAACAAACCTTTCTAAACTTGTCTGATTGAACTTCTAAGAAAACAAAAGTCATTATTTTTTACGTTATTATCATGTGCAATCTTTCATTTCTCTGCTGCTGTGATCTTCTACAATGGGATTTTTCATGTTGCAAGGGGTGGGGTGTCCTTCGAATGTGCTTTAGGATATTGTCTGTTACCTTAGAATTTGTTTTTTTAAATATTTTGTGTGCTTTTCACTTAGGAACTGAAGCAAATATGAAAACCTGAGTCAGCTATTGGAATTAGGGTTATCCTGTAACTCCCTGTAGTGTATGCATGTCTGATTAGGGGCCAACTCTGTCATTACTAGAGGAAAAAATTTAGCAGTGGTCCATTTTACAGTGTTAATAAATTATGCCCTCATGAGTTTTGCTCACTTGTTTGCCTGGAACTGACATTTTAAATTGTAGCTCAGTCAGAAGATGTTAGTTGATATTCATGGTAAGGTTCACATCTGCATTTGAAATGTAGTGATTTTGGCAGCTAGGTAAACAGCGAGTAAGAGGGGAGGAGAAATGTGGCAAATGGATTTGTGAAATTTTTTTTTTTTATTATATCTTGCACGAATAGTATGGTACAGTGCTCTTCTGTTCATATTGGTAGAGAGGCATTTTGCATATTATTGTGTGGTACATGATCTCAGCTGAGATGGGAGCAAAAATACACTACCTCAATAACAGAAAATCTGATAAAAACAGAGGGATGTCTCTGTGTACCTTAAGACAAGCATTTCAACCTTGGATTTATTGTTAGCTTGCCTCAGCAGAGCTTTTCCAGTGCCTAAGCAATGTCTGAAACTATCCAAAAATTAAAGAGAAATTCTGACTGCTTGTACAGCATTTAGAACAAGAAGAAAGTAACTCAGACATAGAAGTACAGTTGAGCAAGTACTTTCACCTTCCTCTTCTTTTTCTTTTTGATCATCATTTTAGCATCTCCTGAAGATGATTTTATTTTATTGTTTATTTAATCCCAGATTATATCTGTGGGGAGAAGAGAAAAGCAGTGGTCTTGCAAACATGGGGCTGATCCTTGAGCCTTGTGAGCCAGAGCATTTTGTTTCACTTAGTTTCTCAGTCTTGCAACTATTTTGTGTTTAATTGCTGCTTGCCTTAATTGCAGGAAGATTCCTGGGGGGCTGTCTATTTTATTTGAATTAGACAGTGATGGTTGCACAGTTCCAGAAGTGTGAAAGCAGAGATCCTTAGGTACTTGCTCGAGGCTAGTCAGTCTCTGAGTTGATAAGCTGGTGTATTTACTTTTTAACTATGTCTCATGCTGAATGCACTTTCTTAATGTTGTAAAGGCTGAATCATCTACTAGTTTTTAATAAAAATTAAAACAAAACCCCAGTACTTTATTTGTAAATTAAATGGAGAAGGAAGGAGGCCACAGCCTCTATGCTTTCTGCAAGCATAGATAAAGTGACTGAATGCAGCTATAGCCTTTGACATCTGTAGGTGAGGTGAGTAACATTATGGAACCAATACAGTCATTCCTTCCCTAGTGGTGTTTGCAGTGGGCGTTTGGATTTAGTACTGCCTTGGGATGTAGAAAATTCTGTCACAGAATGGGAGTCCCTTCTTCTGTTTCTGACTCTCTAAGCCTGAAAGAAAACCTGTCCTTTGTCCTGTAGACTAATCAGTGCAAAATCATGTCTGTATTTGAGCACATAGCTATTTTAGTTTATTTTCCAAGTGTTTTTCAGCAGAAGAGTGGCTAAATCCATACTTATTTAAACTCCCCATAGCTTCCGTCAGGTACAGAAAGGGTGCAGGAGGGCTTTTCTGAAGGATTTTGATGTCTCAAAGTTGTACATGACCAAAGCCAAGACATTTGAATGTGACACTATGTGTTACGTTGCTTGGTTGCTTGCTTGTACATCACAGATGTCAGATAAATACATGGTTTTTATGCCCTGTTTCTATATCCCAGTCATAATTATAGTTTAAAAAGGGCAGTGATGTATTTGGTGTGCCTGTTAACATCAGTGTGAAGTTTGCATTTTCAGCTCTGTAGGAGTTACAGACAGTTAGTGCTACAGTCAGAGCAGTGCTGGAGTGTACTGGGGGGTCTGAGACACTGTGGGTCCGCGGATACTTTTCAAGTATTTTCTTAAATAGTCTTTGAAAACAAAAATGCCATGACAGGCATCGTGTTTCACCCAACTCTGATCTGCTCTTGTGTTTTAGATTCTTAAAGCAATGTGGTCACTGCTTGCAAACGAAAGAAACCCCAACATTTTTCTTTCAAGTGCTGTGTGCTGCTGTTTTGCACACTCTGTGCATGTCCAAGTCAGAGAGCTGCTGCTTGGCATTTCACTCTTCCCTGGGTCAGTTAAGGTAACTGTTCAGCTTCAAGTGTTGCAAAGAAAATGAGCTTCATACACTTGAATTTAATGGCTTAGATAATTTCAAAGTCAGTTGGAGATGAGCTGGATTTTAGGATACCTTCCTTGTAGCAGTCATTGTAATAGGTTTCTGAATGGTGTCAAACTGCAAGGCAGCTGTTACCTGAAAGAACTGTGTTTATTACTGCTGGAAAGTAGTAGTGAACAGGGCTGAAAGGAAATTGATAGTTAGCCAGCAAAGGATCAGAGTTGAAAGTGCCTGAACAATGAGGGTGCTCTGGAAAACATGCAATTTTTAGAGGTGTGGGGAGATAACAGGCTTTGCTGTACCATGTGAGTCTGAATTCACAATATAGTTTTTGCAAGGATGTCAACTTCATGAGTGGGGTTCAAGTGTCAAAACTCAAGATACATCTGTCTGCAGGACTGTAGCTATACTACAATGAAAATTTAGCTTAACAGTAGTAAAAAAAAACCCAAATGTTGCCTAATGGAAGGTACGGGAAAAATAACCAGTATGTTTCATTTATGAAAACTTCATATAAGCTTGCTATGGTATGTTGTGGCGGAAGAGGAGGGGGAGAAGGAGGAAAGCCCTAAAGAACGAGTCTGAGGAGTATCTGTCATGACATTGCTTTCTTTTTAAAAGAAACTCTACTTGCTACTGAATAGAAAAAAGATATCTGAGGGTTTCTTTTGCTTGCTTACTTGTATTTTTTAAGACTTCCTATATTGAATGGAGTGTTAGAAGACCACTTTCTCCTCCTTTTCTAACATCACTTTTGATATAGAAAGTTGTGAGAAACTAAACAGGCATAGTCCATGGAATTGTTTTGGCTTTGCCTTTACAGACAAGTTTCTGGATTCTTGGGCTTCTGGATTCTTTGTATATATACATATATATATATATATGCATATATATATATATATGTGCATAATTGTTGAATCCACTCACCAGGGCAAAGGGAATATCTTTTACATTTACATTGTGTTTTTCCTGATTTCAAATATATCTTTGTCCCATGTCTGTGGCTGTGGTTAGGACATTTGATTATGCATGCTAAAGAAATCCGTCAAGAATGTTGTCTAATTTTTGTGAAGTTTTCGGTTTCAGACAGCTCTTTTCTCGAGATCAGAATAAAACCCTGTTGCTCAGAGAGTGTTGGTAGTGATTGAAAACAGCTTCTAATTTAAAAGTTGGCTTCTCCTTGATGCAGAACTTCTGGTATCAAATTTAATCTCTCTCCTGCTGTTCCAGTGGTTGGACTAGCATGTCTGGGAAGAAAGTCCAAGTAAATTTTGGAAGGTGTTGCACAACAGCGTGAATCAGTAATTCTTGACAAGAAGGTAGTTTCAGGGACAGGGGTGGGGAGCTGTGAGAAGACCATGCTTTTATTATGGTTTAAGTATTGAGTGTAGAGCAGGGAGAGGCTGTGCCATGTGATCTCTGTGGGTGGCAAGAGATAATGTTGAATGTGTGGGCATGGCCTTTAGGGACATAGACTTTATAATGGTATCTGATTTAAAACTAAAAATATGACTTGCTGCAGCCCTCTAAGATACCTTGTAATTCTGTGCCCTCACGTCTGCTCCAAGAGCTACATGATGATGTTTGATAGAAATGGATTTAGCTGCTGTTGTAACTGGCAATGCTGTATCTGTTATTTCCCTCAGGTATTCTTTTTTCTTTGGCCTTTGTGTCCCCAGATGTCTTTCTGTGGCATCTCCTGTGAATGCAATTCTTGTCCCTCTGTAATTGCAAACCAGAAGGAGTTGGCTGTAGTTAGCACTACTTCTGTCCAGTTCTGGCAAGAAGATAGGAGTAATGTTCTTTCCAGAAACTTTGTTCCATTCCTCAAAACACATTAAATATTTCAGTTACTTCTGAATTTTTTTCATTTGGCTTTTAATATCGAGTTGGGTAGTGTAGAAGAAATACAAAGCCAGTAAAAATAGGCTATGCTACGAGAGGAGATACTTAGATCCTGTCGAGACTATCAGAAACATATGAAGAAAAAAAAATGTAGACCATGCTTCTCTCAGAAGGACTTGCAGATGACTACATTAAAGTGGCTGATGGTTCACTAGAGAGCTGACGATGCTCCCAGTGCAACTCAAGCCTTTGCTGAGGGATGTATCCTGTTGGACAAAACCACATATGTGGGCCGACTCCTAGGAAATAAACTTATGAACCTGCATTAATTACTGACACATTCTCTTTGAAGACTACTGGAATACCCAAAGGAACAAACTGATGTAAAATTCATGTCAGAGTTTTCTTTAAATGGATCCTTTCCTAATAAGACTGTAAATTCAGTGAATTATGAATGTTGTGTATGGGGGGAGGCACATGGATGTAGTGCAGAGGGAATAGAGCTGAGGTGAGGGGATGTCCATATTTCTTACAAGCCTCTTTGGCCAGTAAATTAAGGAAGCAGCACAGGAGTATTTAACTCAAGTTTGAGATCGCCCTAGAAGCTCTGTCTTTGTGAGTTTGGTAATTTTTAGGTGTTTAGATTTGTTGTCTTAAACTTGCACCTTGTAAAAAGAAAGATTAATGCAATTTGCAAGTATAAAAAGCTTTTGGGACTGAGGATGGTTTATTTCGGAATGCTTTTTAGCTCTTTAGTTGCGATTATTTCAATCACTGTCTGAAGATTAAACTTCTTTACTTTCTCTGGTGGATAAATCAATGACGGGATCAAAACACTGAAAAGTGGGATCAGGAACTGTTTGACCTCTCTTGAAGATTGAGACAGTGCAAAGCTTCTTAGATTTCTCCTGCTTGCATACATTTTCCCTGCTACTTTTTGTGCACCTTTTAATTGATTTATTTCTCTACTAGGAGAAATTCTTGTGCCATGAGTACCAGCTAGCTTTACAAGCTGGAAACTCAGTATCTGTGTCCTATAAACCTAAGAATTTTCCTTAGAAATGCAATCATTTGGTAACTTCGGAAGATTTCTCAAAAGCGGGACACATTTCAATACAGAAGCTTTGCAAAACTATGTTGTTTTGTTTGCAGGTCTTCTAAGCATTTGAAGAGTTTTGACAGTGCTGTACTTCTGAGTCTCAGCTGAGATCATATTTGGGGATATCTGAAGAATGAGAAATAGGGTTGGTTTGAAGGACAGACTGTTTAAGTTGATTGCAATTTTTGTGAATTTTAAATGAACACTGAATTTGCCCTGGGACATACTCATAGGTTCTGGTGAAGACCATTTTACCAAGTCAGTTCATTCACCCCAGCGCAAAACTGATGCAGAGGGTTTCTTGGGAAGTATGTGCCTCTGACTCTTTCCCTTTCCAGTAATCTGTGCTGCAGCAGCTGGAGCAGAATAACCTTCCCTGGTTAACTGACAGAGAAGAAAGAAATGGAAGGAACCATTATTTTCCTGTCAAGATTTCCTTGAAACAAAGAGGTGTGGAATTATGCATGCTGAGGGGTGTCTTTGGTCCTTTGATTAACAGCAGAGGCCCAATTTCACCATCAAAAGCATTCTTAATTATAAGCCCTGTTGAAAAGGCTGCCTTGAACATTGAAGAAATGATATTACAGAGCACGTCTATCTCTGCCTAGGTGATCTGCAGGCATTTTGTGGGAGTGCTTTATTAACATTGGAAGTACACTGAAAGAGAAAACTGGAAATATGTTATTTGTTTCATTTTAATCACAGCAGAAGGTGTTGCATCACTGAGGAACTCGAATAGCTGTTCCTGGCTTGAGTGTGAGAAAGCTTCCTGCTTTGCTGCCTTAGCAAAGCCTGATATTCTCCCCTGCAGCTGGTGACATAATGTGCATCACAAGGTCTTCCTCAAATAAAAGACATCCATCCTAGTTATTTTATGAGTGTGCTGATTAAAGAGATTTTATTGTAATTACTGTGACTAAAAGGCTACAGCAGAAGATGGAAATGTTAATTTACAATCTGCTTACTGACCAAGTGTCATGTGATAATGGATTGGGACAGACTGTAGTTTGCAAATGGACCTGAATATTTGGAGCCACTAATATGAAGTGGCAGATCCGGAGCCATCGTGCAGGTTTCAGAAGGGACACGTTTGATTAACCGGCTGGGGCGCAGCAGTGCTGGTGTGACAGGCTGCTTCAGAAATGATCACCTCTGGTTTTACACTGGTGGTGGCCATGTACATGGTAGAGGAGGAAGAAAGACAGATGAATAGGGCTTGAAGGTAAATCTCTGCCCTACAGTAAGCAGACTGTGCTCCAGACCTACCACAGCACTTACATGTCCAATTTCCATTAAACAGTAGGGATTTACATACCTATCTAGATATGTAGATCAGCTCTTTTATTTTGTCTCTGTATATACATGTGTTGTATTTTTCCAGCTGTGGCATTGGCCCTGCTTTTTTTCAGGGGATTATAACTCAGGATGCAAGATGTCAGGCACCCACACTCTGATATGGTGCCAAAAGATTTGAATGTTTTATAGATGTGGGCTCAGGTGTTTCAGACTGTAATACTGGTGGTAGCCTAATAGCAGTTTGAATGGGTTTTACTGTTTCTATGGAAATTTTGAAATAGAATATTCCATAGCAGAGGGATAATCTTCACCCATTTAGTCCACATGTCCTGTTAAAAAGATAATCCTAATGTGTAAACTTACAAAACAATTCCTACAAATTTTAGTTCTTTATGAGTGTTACTGAAATCTCATGTATAGGTTAATTTATTTTAAGTGCTGTTGAGCCTTTTTTCGGACTCTTAGTAGCTGACTTTACTGAAACTTTAATTGTAACTGCCTTGAACTAACAATAAATTAAAAGATCGTTTAAGTTCTTACCATGAAAAGTGATACTGAATTCCAGAATAGTTTGCAGTGCAGAACACCTCACTGTGTTTGTATTTTGGCTTTAAAGTAAAGCTTTTCAATTGGTCACTATAAAAGCAGTGGTGTATGTCATATCATCATGCAGAATTTTGTGGTTTTTCAAAAAAAAATTACTACTATTTTGTATGATAATTTAAGGCTAGAACTTAAATGAAGATTCAGGACAACTGCTAAAGGGGTGTTTAGGTAGTCATTGTTGCTTTACAGAGTGATGTTTCTTTGAAATCCTTTAAATTATGCATGATTTGTAAATGGTCAAGTGCAATTTTGCTCCAGTGGTGACAGTGGAAAAGGGGAGTAGCAGTAGCCTTGTGGCATTAGGTTTGTTCTACACACTGAAGGATTGCGGGCTGGAAGCAACAAGTGTGTGCTGGATGTTAGGGATTTGTTTCTGGGAAATAGTCACCACAATAGATTGTATATTCAGGACAGAAATACTTCTTGCTGAATGTCATGAGCAGCTACTGAATTTCTGAAGAAGATATAAAAAAATAAGAATCCAGAGCTGAAAAAGGCATCTTAGTGATTGGCCCCTAAGGAGCAGATTCATGAGCACAGCTTGAAGTCTAATGGGATTAGAGCTGATGTTATTAGAATTCACTCTTCTCTCTTTTGATCTTTGACAATGTTAGGACAATATTAGGCTTTTGGTGGTGTCATAAGCAGAAATGAGTTGGAAATTCTCAGACTAAAATATTTATTGAGATATTGAGGGGAATAGTAATAAAAACCTAACTGTCTAAAAAGTAAGAAGTGGTGCTCATTAGTGTTTGTTAGGTTGCTTTTTTCTAAAGGGTTTGCAAAGGTGAAAAAAATACAGAGAAAAAACAGATACTCAAATGAGTATCACATACTCATATCATGAGTATCAGTGAGTTTCACAGAAATTTTTCGGTTGTTCTGCAGGTCATTGAGTAGAAACTCCGTGAGTCAAAGAATAGAACTGGTCTCAAAAAAATTCTCATTATAATACATGTCTTTATACTTACATGTTTTTAAGTACAGATAAATAAATTATATAGCATGAATACAAACACAGGTATCTATATACAATTATTTTAAAATAATTTATATTTTGTACTTTTTGTATGTGTGTCTCTATGTAAATAATAATTGTTGTTCCACTCTTCCTGATGGATCCCAAAATGAATGGCTTTGGGCTGGACATTAATACAGATAGATGCATTCTCAGGCTTCAGCTTACATAAAAGCGTTGTTACTTGTTGATGTCAATTAAAGTCAAAATGAAAGGGACGGAGTAATTCAGTAGGTGGTGCCAAGGCAGATGCTTAAATTAAGAAGTGCCTATTTAGGGAGGCAAAAGGAAATGTACTGCTGAGTTTTTTGGGAATTCTGGTTTCCACCAGAGGAAACACTAAAGCAAAAGCACGGATCTCACCCATTCACTACCCTGAAGTGCATATGATGTGTTTATTGACTTTGTCACATCTCTTAACGTAGAGGCAAAATGTCAATGGATCTGTTATAATTTTATTAGGATGTCATTTGTGATAGAGCTGATACACCACAGAAAATAGTTGCTGACCTATATGTAATTGCCCTGTGACTGAGAGTGCTGCTGTGGTGAAATTTGTTTTTAAGAGTCCGTGGAGGATGTACCAAAAGCCTAGGTCAGTCCTTGAAATAATGCCAAATTCTGAGTTGAGGGAGAGCAATAAATCTTGACAATGCACAGCACTGCCGAAGAGCACGTGCACAGTAGTGCCATATAAAGAAGCTGCACCTCACTGCCATCAGGATGGGTTTGGGAGGTAGCTGGAGTGCCATTTCTAGCCCATGATGACATCAGGTAGGTCTCCTGGCCCTGGTCCCAGGCAGCCTGTGGTGAGGCTGCCAAGGGCTTTGTGGGGAGCATGATTTCAGAGAAGTGCTTCAGCTGAGTGTATGAAAATGTTGTTCAGTCAATTTTTTCTAATTTTCCAATTTTTGCGTGTTTATTCAAGGTTTTGACAGAACTTTGAAGTAGTATTTTGTGATGTGGCTTGGCTTCAATTTCAAGTGACCCACAAGGGAGGTGATGTAGCTTTCTCCCTTGATGTCATTGTGGACACCTTGTGTGCCATCATTGCATACTCAGTCTTGTTTTCACTAGGAGGAAAAAGGTGATCCTTATTGACTATAAACAAACTTTGGGAGATCTCCTGGCAAGTAGTCCCATATTTGCAGAGCTCGATGTGTGACTGGCAAATGATAGTGAGCAGTACTGCACACAGCAGCCTTTGGCCATAAGATCTTCTGGTCTCTCCAAAGCAGTCCCTTGACATGACTCTGCCAGGAGGGGTGTTCATTGTCCTGCCATCAGCCCTTTGCATAAAAGAGGTTTTCTGTGCAGTGAATGTACCAGCACTGTGTGGCTGGGATAAAAGCAGTGATTCATCACCCAAAAATAAGTGCTGTGCTGATTATAGCTGCCAAATACTCAGTCATCAGTTTCCTCCCCGTTAAGCATTTGCCACCTCTCTGACTGTGGTGTTAGCAGATGGTGGGTGGTGAGAGTTAACCATTGATGAAGTCAGTCATTGCTGGAGCAAGTGGTGGTCTTGTAGCTGCCCCAAGGCTTTTGGGACATGTGAGGCTGGGTCTGTAGTCCTCCCCTTTTTTTTGGAAGTAATCTTGGTAGTTCATGCAAGCAAAAAGCTACAGCTCATTGTTCTTGGAGATGAGTTAAATTTAGCTGCTACTAATGGAAATTAAATTTGGGTTTCATGTTTGCGGTCTTCTTCATCAGAAATAATAATTCAAAACTGTAGTCCTCTGGACTGCATTAACAGTGTTTATACCCTTCCTGGGAAAGCCAAGCTGAAGTTAAAATTCAGGATTCTGAACATCCTCGAAGTCTATAAATGGTGTCTCATTTAAAGAAGAAGGAAAGAAGTCTTTCTGAAGCACTCAGTTGTCAGCTCTGGTTTAGTTTGGATGAGTAACATTGTGCTATTTCTACTCCATACTACACTTTTAATATTTTACTGCAGCTTCATTTTGACTCGTGTACCTTTGGCTGAAAGTTAATCTGGACAAAATGAAATAGATATTGGCAAATGGAGGAAATCAGATTTTCTCAATTTCCTTTTATAGAGATACTTTTCTTCCCTTCTTCATTATCTACCCACCCTGCACCTTAATGTTTACAGTTAATAATTAGAAAGGGGCTGATTATGTAGCTCTCAACATGAAATCTTGCTTATCATTTGGAATGTTTTAATTAAGGTGAGAGGTCTCTTTTTTCACCATACAGGTGGACTATTACAAAAATCACCAAGGGGTGTGTTTTCTTGCCTTAGTTTTAGCTTATTTCAATGTATTTATGTAAGCTGGTGGCTGGACCTGGTTAAGAAGAGAGGTTTTTTTAGGAAGTCCAGATCCTATGCTTTGGGGAGACAGCAGCCCTACTCAGCCCAGGAGCTCTCTGGCCTCCTGCTTATCGGCAAAGATTACTTTCCCATAGCTCACCTGTGAACAAGTCTATTGTAGACATTGAAATGCAGAATCAGGAAATATTAGCCTGTCTGAAGCCAGTTTGTGATACCATTATGATGGCAGGTCCTAGTGGATTTTTAAAAATATTCAAAGTGCCCTCTCTCCAGATATTCATACTTCAGTCTAACACATGTTATTGTAATAATAAAATCAGTTTGACACTCTCCTTTCAACATCAATATATTTTCTGGATTTTATCTTGTGTAATGTAGGTTAATAGTTTATTGACTTAGGCTGTAGTGTTTTATTGAGTTTATTTGGTGAAGTTAACTTAAAGTGAACTGAACTCCAGCTCTTGAAACTCACAGCAAGATTTCAAGAGGCTTGTTGACCCATGAATACCATAAGAGTAATACTGGATAACTAAGTGCCTCTTAAATTTTCATAAGCTGCTTGCCTGTTAAGAAAGGAGGTTTGTCTGGATTAATTCAAGAGCAGTAACATACCTGAAATACCGTGTTATGATAATTTAAACAGATAGTATATTCTGGATTTTAAGCCATATTATTCTAGGGGGTTTTTTTGTTTGTTTTTGTTTTTTGGTTTTTTTTGTTTTTTTTTTTTGTAATTTTATTTGCATATATCCTTTTGCTTGAGGAACAGAATCCAGTGCTGGTTGCGGCTTTGAGATCACCTTGCCCAGAGATCTGTTTCCCTCTTTGTACGCTGAATACTCCCCTATAGAGCAAATGCAAGACCAGGAATTTTAAAGGGAGGGCTTGCTTTTCCTAATTTTCTTTCTTAGATCCTCCAGTTATGAGCTAGATTAACTAAATGAGTTAATCTTTTCAAATTCCTCTATGTTTCATGTAATTCTTATTTTTTTTTATTCTCCCTTTGTTTTTACAGTGGTCTGTGTCATTACCAAAAATGTATATGGAAGGAAAATGAGTGACATACTTCTTACTATTTATATACGGTGGATTTGACCTTTCTGACAGATCTGAAATATTGAAGGCAAGACCCAGAAACATCTGTTCCCCAGGAGGATTTGACTGCTCGTTTGAGTACAGGCAGACTAGTTCTTTTACTGGACAAAGCTAATCTGCAAGGGAAATAGTAAAAAAAAAAAAATTCACAACCTTTCATGCAGGAGAAGCCTGTTGAACTCAGCATGAACTTAATGATACCTTTCCAAGCACCACCAGTTACTGTATTTGTTGCCCTTGTTGTGCACAATTGCTATGCAAGTGCTGCATCATCATCCTAAGACTTACCTTGGTACCTTGAAAGAGTTACAAAATAAACTAATTTTCCAGAGGTAGCTGGAATTTAGCCTCACAATGATAAATATACCCCTGTATGGTTGTATCTGTTACTTTAGGATGTGAGGAAGATGTGAATTGAAATACTATAATTATGGTGTGTAATCAGTATTTTTAAGATCAGATGTGTTAATATTCTTATCTGTGTAGAAGTCTTTGGAGAGAGGTAGGATCAAGGCAAAGCATGAATTAAGTTTTACTTGCCAAACTTCTCATTTTCTTAGGTTTACATCTTATATAATACTATAAAAAGATTGGTTCCTTTGTCTTACTGCTGTTGTTAAATCTTCCACTTTTAGGTACATATGGCTAGCATTTTGGAAGAGCATTGATGCCTGAAGCAGGGTACAGTCTGCAAATTCTGGCCTAAACAAATGTTCTTTCTCTTTTGGGATCCTCAGTATGAATAAATAACCTGAGATTTCCCTCAACAGATTCACACATTAGGTTTTTTGAGTTTTTTTTGGCAGGCAGCCGGCCCTACTATTTTAGCTATCAGCCTGTTGGGAGGTATTTTTAATAGTCATAGCGGATCAGTTGGTAAGCTGGCTTTCTTGGCCATTTGGAAAGTGCTTCCCTCAGCACAGGAGTCATTAGTTTGTTCAGCAGCAGCCCTGGTCACTCCAAGCAGTGCCTGTGTCCCATGGGTCTGGTGACTGAGCTGATTCACCATCTAATATTACACTGAACACATTATACATCATGAAATGAAATTAGCCTCCTTTAACCTACAATTATATCAACTTTGTTTTGTTCCTTCATGTAGCACAGTCACTGTAGTAGGTCTTTGGGCTAGGACAGCTGGCTTTGTAAAGACCAAATGTAGACCTTTCACTGTGATAATGAACTTCCTTTGCATTAAATAAAATGCAGTATCTACGACAGATAGTAAAATAAAATTGTTATTTTCATTTCCTTTGAGAAAAGTCACATTTTAAAAGGGAGAGAAGGGGCAAAAAATGGCGATCAATCTTGTAATTAGATTCCAGGATAATAAAACTATTGATTATATCCTATGCAGGCACTGGATTAATTAGTAGTTAAGTATAAAAGGCTGTCTAAGCTGTAAAATCACTGGGTTTGAAGTTGAACAGAGTGTTTAGAAATGCTTAGTGCACTTGAGGAATAGTCCCTTGTATATCAAAGGTTCTTGTTACCATGAAATGCGATAAAGTACTTCATCTGACTGTGAAGACCATTTCAGTTTACACGTACTGTGAGCACTTCTGTTAAGTCTTGTAATGGGATTATAAAACATTTTCACAGCACTGTTGTTGTGTTAAATGATGCCCATGTCAGCTAGCCACTTGGACACCTAGTCATAGGCAAGTGTTAATCTGACTTTCCTTTTCTTCTAATTCTCTGCACAGCAAAATAAATGGGCATTTAGCCTGATCTGTTCCTGAAACAGAACATCAACAGGGGTTTCAGTGACAGAATTCAAAAGTGAAATCCTTAAATCTTCTGTTCGACTAAAAAAATTTGGAGGAATGTCATTGTTTTTGCTAATAATATAATAAATTTCTTGAGGCCTAAAATCTTGTTTATCTGTTTGTGGTCGCCTTAAAGGTAGAGTAGCTCAGTGTTGTGTGCCTCTAATCTGGACTAGAAAGAGAGATGATGTGTATCTCACCCATTGAGGGTATCTGACCTGGTAGTTGATATGTTAAAACTTCCACTTCTGTGAGTCAGACTATGCTTTAGGTTCCCTGAAACCCCATATTTTAAACTATAAAAATAGCAGGTAATGTTCCTGGTCTCTTTTTTGCTTAGAATCGTGGGTCACTGAACCACTAATGATGGGGAAGACCTGAGTTCGGTTTGTACCAGTGCCTGAAGGGATTCAAGTCTGTCTCCTACACATGCAAGGAGAGCTCTATTTATGAGGCTTTTTGTGGTTTATGAGGTGCAGTTATGAGGCTGTTTTCTGAGATGGGATCTTCTGATGCATCTTCTTCAAACTGGTCTGCTTTACAGGTTTTAAGATTTACAGGACAGCAGCGAGAGAGAGAAAGAATATTTTGCTCAGAGTTTACTTGCTAGACAAATTTTCAAGAATTGTTCTCAGCAGGATTTTTCTCTTAGCTGGCTGTGTATTACCTGAGAGGTAATTCATGGTATCCTGATTGTGTGAAAGACAGATGTTTTTAGCATCTAATTCCTGCCGTGTGCTACTCGCAGTCTACTCTCATGCCACAATTTAGCACGTAAGCCAGAGGCTGCTGACAGCTGTGCTAGAGGAAGACAGGCTTATACCATCTCACACATTACTTAAAAAATACACTTCACTGATTTCATTCAGTGATTCTCTAAATAATGTGGAACTAGAACTCCAGACTCCCTCCTCAGTGTCATTACTTTCCTATAAAATGCAAAGTGAAGGTGAGACTCAGTTTTCCCAACAAAACCTTCCTTTTTCCGGAGGAACTTCACTGCTGAAGTCTAGTGGCAGGTGGTGAGGGTGCTGGGTGCACTGGACAGGCAGTGGGATGTTCTGCTGCCCTGAGAAACCACTTTCCTGCTAGCTTAATTAGGATTTTTATTCAGTGTGATTGGGTTTTTTCTGTTGGGGATTTTTTATTTCCTTCATACAAAGTTAGTCTGAAGCATGTAACTCTCTAGCATGTATTTACTGAGGGTGCAGGAAACCTTCTTTGCCATCAGAATTTTCCATACCTGCTTCAGTCTTTCTTTGGAGAATTGACCTGTTAACAACTGGAAGACCTGCTGATCTTTGCTGATGCAGCAGTTACTGTGAAGTTTGTTGCTTGGGAAGTACACAGAAGATGAGCCATGGCCAAAATATCTGTAAAGATGGTCAGTAGCTGTGTACTGGATTGCAATTCACGGAGTAGACAAGCTGTTGAAATATCAGGGAGAGTACTGCTAAAGGGTGTTTCATATACCATCAGAGCATGATTTTCATTTGTGCCTCTAGGATACCAGTTTGGTGGGTGGGGGAGTGGTTGGCTCTGTATCAACTATTCCTATGTTGTGGGATGAGAACATTTTGACCTAGTCCAGAGGAGGGCTACAAAACTCATCAGTGGACTGGAAGAAAGACTGAGAGAGGAGTTGCTCCCTCTGGAGAAGAGAAGGCTCCAGAGAGACCATATAAGCCTTTCAGTATTTAAACAGGACTTATCAGAAAGATAGTAAAGACTTCTTTTCGAGGCAACAGCGCAAGGGACAGTGATTTTAAACTGAAAGTGCATAGATTTAGACTGGACATAAGGAAGAGACGTATGTTCTATGATGAGACTCACGAATCAGTTGCTCAGAAAAGCTGTGTATCCTTGGAAATGTTTAAAGTGTGGTATATTGAAAGATGTTCTTGCCCATAGCAAGGGGGTTGACTAGATGGTCTTTGAAGGCCCATTTTCCAACCCAAGCTTTTCTACAATTCCCTACATTTGTGTGTGTGCAGGGTAGTAGAGGTGAAATAGAGCAAAGGGGTGGGTGTACAGGCATTCTGAAGGAGGTACCTGAACTAATCAGCACAATTACACCGTGGCCCTGCCAGGAGCAGTCCCACAGAGGAACCATGGCTCTGTCTATGCTGGTGTTGTTCTGTGTCAGAATCTGTCTTCTGTGCTGTTTGAAAGCAGAAGTCTTGACTTTCTGAAGCAACGTTGTGAGATGATAAGCCATTTATGAAACAACTGCACTTTACAGCTTTTAGTTGTTTCCTGTTAGATTTTCATGTGTGTGACATACAATTAGATATATATTGAAGCTACAGATACTCTTTTAAATTCAGTGGTAAAAGAGCCCCTAAACCAAAGTGTGAATTCCCCTATTTAATTTATAATATATTAGGAGCTGTCAGTACTAATTAGCGCTGTAAAATAGCCTAAGCATAAGACCCACGTGTCAACAAGAGTAATAGTGACTGTGTCTCAGAAGAAGCAGAAATGTGAGGATGCCTATTCAGAGATGTGTTTGGTCTGCTCATCTTCAATTGGCTGGGCATGGTAATTATGCTTAGTGGAAAAAGAAAGTGAATAAATTTGTTATTATTTTTTAGGTTGTCTCATGCACCTCTCCCAGAGTAAATAAGCACTCTGAGTTTGCAGGTCTTCTTTCCAAATCAGTGCAGCAAGGCAGTGCACAGGTAGGGAGGATCAGCTCTTGCACTTCAAGCAATGGTGCTCATCAAACAGTCAGGAGGAGTGTTTGGAAGTGCTCGGTACCTTTGGATCCTTCCACGTGAGGTGAATCCAGGTGTCTGTGTGTGCATCTGAAAACGTAGCAGTAAATTTTTGGAGCTGATGGACACATGCAGTTAAGCACCTTCCTTCTTTGACCATAACAATAATTTCTACTCAAATATGGGTTGTGATTCCAGTGATGTGGCAGAACATCAGCTCTATAACCAGTACCAGGTGTTGTGTCCTGTTCAGTCTAATATGGGGAAATGTTGTGACAGTGCTTACCCTTATGCCACTGTTGTGATGTTACACAACATCACCTTACAGGCAGTCCATTTTTGTCTGTATTTAAATAAAGAGTATCAGAACCCTTTTCTTACCAGCACAAAGCAAAATATTATTTTTTTTCTTCTGTCCCTCTGTGTGCTTGCAAGAGGTGCTTGTGTGCATCTTTTGCTGAGTTTACATAGGTAGGTCATTGCACAACTGCCAGCATTGTCAACTTGAGCCATCAGGTGTACTCCAATCTACCCTAGCCACTGCCAGTTCCTCCCCATGAGTGTGCCAGAGCCTGTCCCTGAGCTCACTGTCATCTTCCACGCTCCAGGAGGTCACAGGTGGCACCATGTGCCTGTGCCTGGACATCTAAGTTCAGCCCAAATAGTTTTGCTTAGTGAAAGAGCCAAGAGTAAACTTTGTACAGAATGTTGTTTTCCTAGCAAAGGAAAGGGGCGAGGAAGAGGAAAGGAAAGAGGATTTAGGTCAACCAAAAGCTTTTGGGAATTGATTTCAAATGCACTAGCTTGTTATAATCAGTAAAGAAATAACAAAAAGATCAGAAGATACCTGATGTGTTCTTTGACTGCATAAAGTTTAAATGGGTCAATGTGTATCATTAACAATGGTTCAATCTATATTTACTTCCCTCTCTCTTCCTTTGTTTTTAAATAGAAACTTCTACTTGGAAATAAAACTACTTATTCTGTTGAAAAATAATTCATGCACCAAAATAAAAGCTTCCTTTTTTCCTTCTACATTTCTTCCATGTCTTCACAAGCAAGAGAAATAGCTTGTGTCTGGTTGCCTCTGTCACCGTGGGTAGCATATAAGGAGTTTTCTTTAAGTTAAAATATATGTCTCTAAAGGGGGTTCAACTGTTTTGCCTACAGTTTAGTTTTAGGTGTCTAATATGGCATTTTATATGTATTACTTGTTGTCAAAACCCAAGAGTTTTGTCTCTACTAGAATTTAATTTTAGGTATAGTAATATATTCTGAAGTTGATCTAAGCTTAGGAAATGAAAAGTTATTAAGCAGCTGTTACAAACACCTTCTTCGAAAGTTGATATTTCTTCTGTTTAAAAGCAATTAGTTCTTCAGAACAAATTTGGAGTGATGTCATCCTTAGCTAATAATATGGTGATCATAGTTTTGTGTTAACTCTGTTCTGAGAAAAACAAGTAAATACCCAGTTTCTTCTGATGTGCAATAATATCACTATTGTAATATTGTTGACTATTAAAAAATAATCAATTTGAGTTCATTCCAGTTCAGTTGCTAAGATGTTTATTGTTTCAAGATTAAAAGTATAATGAAATATTGAGTGTTTACAGTTGTCTCGGATTTCAGATGTGAGCTCTTCAAATAATGGAAGTTGTTACAGATGCACACTGCAGGCTTTACTTCAGAGCAGAAGTTCTGAGAATAATGATACTTTGTTTTATGCTATTTATATTTAGCTCTTAAAAGAAAGAATAAAATAATATTAAGAGGGTTTCATTGTTAGAATGCATTTAATTTTTATATTGAATATTAAAGTGTTTCAGCTCTACTGTTACAACTCTAAATTTAATACTATAGTATGGGAAAAACTTGAGATTCTTCCCTACATTTCCCTTTATGTAAAGTGGAAGTGGGTCTATGTTAGACATGTCTAAAGGAGATTTCTGAAGACTAATAATTTTGCAGTAGTCAGAAGTGATTATAATTGTCCTAGGATAAGAACTGAAACAAGGAAATTTTCATGGTCAGCTCCAGAGCACTGCATTAAATGATCAGTACTGGAGTATTTGTCGGCTGGTCTATGTGTGGTGTCAGTGGGTTGTCCTTCTCATAATCCACTTAGTGTTCCACTTAAACTGTAAACTTTATATAAAGACTCAAAGTAGGTGCTCAGAGAAGGTCTGGGTTTTGTTTGTGGTCTTCTCTTCTGTAACAATATGTACTGTGATATAGCAGGTTAGTGAATTGAGTCAAAATCCATTCCATTAGGAATGGAATTAGGAACTAATTTCCCAAATATACATGTTCATAGTTTATATGAACGTTCACTTTAAAGGTAAAAATCAGAAATAGCCATCCCAATTCTTTCTACTTCCCCAAAAACTGAAAGAGTATTGGTGAAGCTGTACGATGAAGCAATGTTCCTTTGGGCAGCATTGGGAGGAGGGCTGTCTCTGCTAGTTTTGCTCAGCCCCTTAGTGGGCCATTACTGCAATATGCACTTCTTGTCTTCTATTTTTGTGGAGTAGTGTCGCAGAGGGACAGGATGTTTCACCAGAGGGTTTCTGGGATGTCTGCTGACAGCAGAGGAATGGTGAACCTCAGCACTTTCAGGTCCCTGGCATTTTGCTTTCCTTGGCACAAGCCCTTTGGTGTGGTCACTCCAAGCTTGACCCGCCTCCTCTTCTCCAGGCTGGGACACTCTCCCTGACATGTAGCCAGCCCCTGCAGCCTTTCCAGCCAGCCCCCCACCCAGAGGGATGGGCACCATTTCCTTCCCACCCTCATCTTCATCTCCTAGGCCTCCCTCTTGTATCTGAGGTGACGTCAGGTGACTTAATGCCTTAAGATTTAAAGTGCCTGATTTCTTTAATTTGCAGACTCACTTCACATGACCTCTTGGAGCCCAGGTCCCTTTGCTGGTAATATCCAAACCTTCCCAGCCAAGACTTAGATATAAGTTTCCCCTTTCAGACAGTGCCAGACTCAATCTTTGCATTTTGTCTGCCTATGTAGGTTTTTTTTTTTTCCAGTCTTATTCTTCTCATAAATTTGGCTCTTTTTCCTTCCTTGAGGTCAGCTCATGTCCTCATCACTGCAGTCTCAGAGGAGCGGCAGCAGTGGCAAGCAGGAGTTGGAGTTCAGGGAGGTCAGAGAGGCAAACTGCTAGCACACAGGTTAATGAGCTTGGAGTAGGACTACCTACTCTTGGAGGTTGAGAAGTTTTGGATATACAAACTCAGGCCATGCTCCCTCAGTAACTGTGAACAATACCAGGCATGTTTGTTTTTCTAGGACCAACAATAAGTTTGAGGAGCAGACTGCAAAAAGTTTTAGTTTTAGTAAAACTTGATTTAAATGTTTTCTCTCTGGAGCAACCACTTTTTTTTTTTTTTTTTTTAAAGCCACTGAGAGGCTTAAATTTCAGTCAGACCTAACTGTACCTATCACTACACCACCTCTTTATTTTACTGAAGAAGCACTGACATTGAGTGCGGTCTCAGCTGGGAGGTCAGAAGAACAAAATTAATTTAAACCTCAGTTTGAAGGATAGTAAAGAGAAGGAGATTTATTTGGGAAAATAAATTCTTCTGGTGGAAATTAAGGAGAACAAAGACAAGAGAGGAAAGACATGGAGAAGCTCAGCTGCAGCATATGGATAACACATGAGATGTGAGTTTCAGGCATGGCACCTCCACCACCACCATGAATGTGTCCAGGCAGTGTACAGATACTGAAGCAGTTAGTGGAGGCCTTCATACCTCAGAGCAAGACTGAGAATGAGGAATGATAGAAAAGAAATACTGCCCAGTCTTCTGTGCCTTTTCCACATCAGCTGTATTTACCAGGTGCACAGAATCTTCCTGCAGTATCTGGCACTGCTTGCCCAAGGCGGAATGACTTGGAAGCGTAAGACCAGTTTGTGAGCTCAAAGGCTGGTTTGGTCATGGCTGAGTTTTGCCTGGAACTGGCTGATAGCTTGCAGGTGGTGTAAGGGTAGAAATAATAGTTTCCTGCATTATTTTTCATAGTCCTTTTTGCTCATACATTTCTGAATATTTCAGAGTAAGGTGCAGCGTAAGAAAATGTGTATCAAAACTTTGCATCAAAAATTTAGCTTAAATTGTTGGCTGCAAATTTTTCTTTAGGCTTTCATTTTTTCAGTTTAAGTTGGCTTATGTGGACACATTGAATTATTTCATGTTAGTTTGGTAAAAAACGCAATATAATTTGAATATTTTTACCTAGAAATGTAAATGCTGCTGAGTGAGTACTTTTTATAAAAATTATTTTCACTTAGCCTTGATAATTTGATGGACCTCTCTATCAACAATCCTTCTTGGTAGGTACTTGTAGAAAGTTCCTGACATGTGTTCCATGTCAGCCAAAGTAACTAGTCTAGATTGACAGAAGAAAATTCACTTTAAAATCCCTTTGTATGTCTAGTAGAATTTTACTTATTATTTTTAATGTAATCATCAAGGACTCAAATTTATTAACTCAAGGTTTTGGATAAACAGAATTGTAAGATTCTGATTTAGGACTGGACTAGAGAAAATAAAGTGAAATCAAAATTAGAAAAACATCCCAAAAATATGGGGGAAGTGTTAGAAAGAGAGCTGCTAGGTGATTGTATGAATTCTTGTTATCTAGAATTTTTTTTAAATCTTTATAAAAGATTTTAATTTTTTTAAATCCCCAAAATTGAATTGGGGCAATATAATATTTTTTCCTGGTATTTTACCTTCCCTTTAACAATTATTTTTGGATCTACCATTTATTCAGATACTGTTTTCACAACTAAAATGGATTAGTACAAGGAATACAAATATATTATCAGTATTCTTTTAGCCTAAGAAAGTAATAATCCAAGTACTGCACCTTTGTTAGGCTTGTTTCTCTTCAAGAGTTCTGTCATAGCAATGAGCATAAATTTCTTTCTTTCAATGGATTCTTTATTTGACAGAGCATTCTAGTAACACAATTCAAATATAAATAAAACATCTAAGCTGAACATCTAGTGTTCTGAAGGCATTCATGATTTAGTGAACAAAGGGGTAGGTTGCTTATCAAAATTATCACAGCAGGCCCATGTAGAATTTGAGGTACTGAGAGTTTGTCCTAATTTTCAAGATATGTATCTTTTTTTACATTTAACATACTCGATAGTACAAGGGCTGAATAATTTGTTTGGTGTAGAAATCTGTAATCACTGGTTTATCTGTGCTGTTTTAGAAATCCTTTGGTAAACCTGTCAGTTTGGGGACAGGGCGGTTGGATGCCAAGTAATGTTAATGCTTACTCTGTTTTTGCAAATGTATTATTTAAAAATAAGTAATTTCATATTAGATGTATTTGCATTTATTGTTAAACATGTTTAAAAATTAATGCGGTTTGCGTAGGGATCTCCTTTCATTTTGAAGTATGTTTCCTCAGTCCTAATCTGTTACTAAAGCTTGCAGCATGTGGTACTTTTTTTATGTTGAAGTGCTTGTGGAATAGCATGATAGTGTGACTGATCAGAAAAGTTAAAAGGTAGTGTTGATAGCCTTGGAGCTTGAATTCTGCTTGTGTATTTGTGAATCATTGATTTGCATTTGGTCTCCCCCCTTCTAAGTTAATTCTCTTTTTATTTTGGGGCATCTTCTGTAGGTTCTACACATTTAGCAGCACTCTGCTACAAAGGCCACCTGTGCCTCATAGGATGTGCTATGGGAGTTTCTTTTGCCTCTTCAGACTCACAAAGAGAATAGAAATACTATTTTTAGGGCATGAGGACTGGAAACATCCACTTAGAAATCAAACTTCCAAGTGTTATGCAGAGGTAATGATACATTAGGTGAATCATGAGTATTTTAAAGTGGTAACTCTCAGGCTCTCCTGTTGAATGATTCCAGTTTGGTTAAATACATTTTCATTTAGCCTTTTTAAAAATTTTAATAATTCTTGGACTCTACCCTTTACCTTTCTCAGTGCCAATTGCTGCTTTTTAAAAACTTAAGTGGGAGTCATTGAGTCTGACTCAACTGTACTTGGAAGCGCCATCTCTTAGGGATCTCTTTTCTTCCCTGAAGCACAAATTTTACTTTGACCCCAAGCAACTGTTGGTTGAAAACTGACAGTAAGACACATTTTAATTTGTGCTTCCAGAAAGGAAGTAGAAAGATCCAGCAGTCTTGCATTTTGCCCTCTTCTTTAGCATGACCTCCTGTGTTTCTCCAGTGCATCCAGGCTGAGCTGTTGTGTCAGCCTGCGAATGGCTACAGCAGCAGCCTTGAGCAAAAAGGCAGAAATGCCTGTTCACTTGGTGCTTTAGCATGTGGAAATAAATTTTAAGTGTTTTGCTCAGTTTTAGGTTTCAGCTGTGTACATGTTTGTCCTCCTGCCTTTTTAGAGCTGTCTATAGTGGTGCACCCTTCATGTGCAGTATAATAATAATAGCCTCATCTCAAATTGAGCATAATTGAGTCTTGGACGTGTTATCTTTTCAGAGGGATAACAGAGTGTTTCAAGAATAGGTTGTTTAGTACTTTTTTTTTGCAGGTTGTATTACTTCTTTTTCTGAGACTATTTTGTTGCTTTGGTTAAAGTGGGGATTTTCAGGCAGAAGCGAGTATTGTGAACGTAATTTCCCATGCTGGGAATGGGTTTTGAAAAACATCTCTTCCTGTAACTTTAAAGAGTATTCACTCCTAGATTAGCAAAATAAGCCCTAAAAAAATTCTGAGTAAAGCACTGGGCACTTCAAAAAAACATGGACATTATGGCTCAAGTACCCAGTGCTATTTACCCAAGCTACCTGCAGTCTTTTGTGCTCACTTGGGGTGGGGCAGGACAAAATATGACACAGGCGTATATGTTTCATGGCCAACACCTACAGAACTGCAGTTTCAGCAGCATGAACTTTCTACCTTGTCATAAGAAAGATAAGGAAAATATTCTATTTTAATTGTAAAAGCAAACTGCATGCAAAAGATGAGCACAAAATGTTCTAAACCCAATCCACTTGCTCATCTCATGGTATTAGAGTTGTAAGCACATCTGTGTGCTATGCAAAAGCAAAATTACTCCTTCTAGAGCAAATGGGTTTTGTCATTTAAAATGCATTGATTTTCATTTACTGTGGAATGTTAGAAAATCTGTGACCTGCACAGTATTCTGATTATTAAGGTTTCGCCCTCCAAGCATGACAAGCAGAGCTGGAAGCTGCTCTAGTCAGGCACAAGTTCTGCACTGCCTGCCCAGGAGAGACTGCAAGCCTGCACTGCTGAGCCTTGGCCTTTTGGTGCTGCAGTGGCAGCGATGTGGTTAAAATTGTGGGCAGCTTCTCAGACAGAGTATGATTTTTTCTCATCTCAGTCTTCTTTAACACTGACAAAACAAAATCATCTTGTCTAAAATTGCTCCTGCCAAAGCAGAATGAGGTGGGACAGCATGATGAAAACCAAGAAGGAGTTTTGTATGATTTGACTGAAGAGTTAAACGCTTAGCAATTTATTTTTTAACTTCCTGTCCTCAAAGCTAGCTTATTTTATAAACGCTAATTTTAGTCTGTTCTGTTTCCGTCATCAAGGACAGCTTTTTTGGTGTGCTTTCTTACAAAATGTTTGACCTTGGGAGATTGCTGCCAGAAAGGAAGACACTTCAAAAGCTGACAGCTGATTGTTGGGAGGTTTGTAAACTCTGTTGTGTGGGATCAGTAGAAGTCCACAAAAGCATAAAGACTCACTGTGGCTTAGTACCCTCTGAAGCTGGATGAGCTGCAAGGTGTCAGGATGAATTGCTGACAGCAAAATGATCTTTGCTTTTTCTCTGGTTTTAACCTCAGCTGTCTGGAAACTGTGAGCTCTTCATGGCTTCTTTAGGATGGGAGGCAGTGCTGGTACCATGAGTAGTTACCATGAGTAGAATAAGAATAAAGTCAAAAGGGGCTGTTGCACAATTTCCTCACAAGTAAGTTAAGAGGAGGTGGAATTCAGGGGTCTGGAAAGAAGATGAAGAAGTGTGCAGGAAAGGATGCCTGCCCAGCAGACAGGGTGTTGTCAGCCACAGCATCACTGTATTTTGCTCTGGTTATTGTGGCTGGTTGTGAGGTAGGCTGGTTGTTTTTCCATAGTGGTCTGGGAATAAGGAGTAAGGAATGCTTTTTTATTCAGCCAAAAAAAAGCTTTGTGCATAGGGAAATCACGTGGTATGTTCCTGGCGGTATTTATTAATGACAAGCTAATGAAACAGAGCACTGTAGAGAATACTAGTGTACAGCTTTAAAAGGGCAGGCCCAAAAAGCATGAGCCAGTAGCATTGATTTATAGAGGCTGCAGCTTTATTAAAAACCTTTTTCTAGCAGGGAGCCATCCTACCCTGCCTTCCAGTTCTGGCTCAGCCTGGATCTGAGTGGATGGTGAACCTATAAGGATGCAATAGCAATGTTGCAGAAATATGGCATTGCTGGGATTTGCTTCCCAGTCCCAGCTGGTGGCAGAGCTGAAGCTGTCCCTCTACACTGTACCAGCGGGCTGAGCCCTGAGATGAGGGAAGCCACGTGGAGATGTACCCCTTCATGTTGTATTTCCATGGTCTGGGCTGGTGTCCAAGGCAGCCCACTGAATTACAGGGACCTTAGGATGAACCCTTTCTAAGCCACCAAATGTTCTGAAAGCTGCCAAACTCTCAGCAATAGAGTTTAGACTCCTAAAACCAAAATGAAGTTTGCAAAACCAACACAGACACTTTGGGAGCCAGACAGGAAAAGCCTGTTTCAGATGCCCAAACTAGCAATCCTCTGAGCCCACACCACCACAAAAAGCCCAGTTCACTAGATGAGAAGTGAAAGACAGAACTATTTGTTTCTCGTCTAGTTGAGCTGACAGAACGGCTGAAGGTACACTGAATATCGCAGCCACAGCTTTATTATTTTCACAATTAGAAAAGACGTAGTTCTACTAAATAAAATTAACAACAACACTCATTGTCTAGGGAAATGAACAGTTATTTCTCAGTTAATAACATTAGTAGGAGATGCAAAGAAGGAGTGTTCTGAGAATTCAACCATTCCTTTTGACTTCCTTGCTACTCTTTGTCCCATAGTCCCTCATTCTGGAATAGCTGTCGTCTTTGAGAAAAGTTTACTTATACCATCCATTTTCAGAAGATAATGATAAATTTAATGTTCAAAGTTTTGATTCACATACTGATTAAATAGAGTTTTGGCAGCGTAGGTAAAATCTGAGCTCATGGAGAAACATCTGTAGCACTTGTAGCTCATTGTAAAGGAACGTGCGTTGTTGGAGTAGATCTCTTTGTTGACCACCAGCAGAAAAAAAGATAGCAGTTGCTTACAATTTTTATCTTAAATGTGAGACATACAAACCTGTTTTGGTAAGGATCCTGCTGTCTTTTGTAATGTCAGCTGACATCAGTCACATCCTGAATTTACCAAAGAAAGGGCATCCTTAGAGTTTTGTTGGGGAATGGCAGCTATGGAAGGGCATACTAGTTAGCATCCTGTTTGGAGAAATTCATGAAGGGATTGTAAAAGTTTTGAGCTCAGTTTCACTACTGAAGACTGAAATAGTAATAATATTACTGCATTACTATAGTACTCAGAGACTGCACGGCCCCTCATGCAGCTCTGGACAAGAAGATGGTATACATGGAAGGGTAGATGCAATATAAGGAATGTACAAACAAAAGTAAGTGTAGATGAGCTGTTAAAAGAGAAAGTGATTTGTATAATAGTCTGAAGTTACATGTTGCTTTTTTTTTAATTCCCAAAGGAGTAGGTGTAATTACTATGGTGAAACAGAGGCCTGTTCTCTGCTCAGCCTAGAAAAATCTGTAAATCGTGACCTGTGCTTTGTCTCAAAGACCATTAACTCTATCCATGGAACAAATACTTTGTGTGGTGTCAGCTACAGAACGGTTTGGTGGTCTTTACTCTTCTTGTGAGGGACCTAGTGCTGCTTGCTGCAAAGGCAGGTGGGACTTCGGGGCAGATGCACTCAGTCCGGCATGAATCTGTGTGGATCCCTTGTGTCCAGTCTCAGCAGTATGTTGGGAGTCACAAGGGTACTACCAGCAGTCTGACACATATGCACTGGATACATGAAGTGCCTCGTGCCCTCAGAACTCTTTAAGGTGCTATGAAGAGCAGTGAAGAGAGCCAGCAAGTTGCTGGTGGTTCAGTAGAATTCCATTCCCTGTTGAAGCTTGACTCTAACTCAAAAAGAAGGGTTTTCCTTGGAAATATTCAATGTAGTTGATTATAAAAATCGCAAAGGGAATTTATAGCTTGATTGATTGTTAATTTATTGATATTAGATATATTAAAGTACTTCTATCTTAAATATTTCTGACTTAATATTTTTAGATACTTAGTAAATTCTGTAATCTGGAGATCAAGATAATGCATTTAGAACTGCTTAGGTACTGTAAAAAGATTGTTCATTAGATCTGTATAGGGAGTTGTTGTTTTGGGTCGAGTGAGGTTTGAAGGAGCAATGTTTTGTATTGAGGCTGGGTTTTGGCTGTATGAATGCCTGTCTGTAGAGAATCTCTGCTGCACTGCAGAGCCATGGAGGTCCTGAGCTGAGGGGCTGAGAGCTGTGCTTTGTCTTATGACCAGGTTATCAATGGGCATTTCCATCCTTGCTCTGCCTGGTGAAAATTACTTGAAAAAACATTGTTGAAGACTGTTTATTAATGATGTACTGTCAAAATGGAAAGATATATCAAATGAACTTCTCTTGGGATCTGTCTTTGGTCTAGCATTATTCAAAAATTCTATTTACCTCTTTGATGATGGAAATAAAGGAAAACTATAAAAATAGCAGATGGCACCACCCTAGAATAAATTCAGTCCAACCAGCTTTGAAAGAATTAGTCTGAAGGATAAAATTATTTCATGAAGTCAGGAAAATTGTTCTCAATTAGTATGGGAGAAAAACAGTAACAATGGGGAAGGCTATCTAATAGGCTAGTTCAGAGTAATGAATTGCTATAACCATCGCTCTCTCTAACAGGGCAATGATACAAATGCGTGGCTCTGTACTGACATGTCACTTCATTATCAATGACTGTTCAGAGTCATGGAACTGAAGGACTGAGGGTAGCATAAGGCACCACCTTCTAAAAAGTGTTGTGAACAAAACTACAAAGATCACTGTAAAGAATGAACGAGTGCTAAGGCTTGTCCTTTTAAAGCAGACATGTGACAGAAAGCAGCAGCTAGGTCTGCCTAGTCTAGAAGAAGGCAGACGAGTGGGGGGAAATGATAGCCTTTGAGCATGCAGAAGGTTGCTTGAGGAATGGTGGTAACCACTTCTTTTTCATGTCTGAGTGATGATGACAAAAGAGAGTAATGCTGTGGTTTAAAATCAGATGTTGGAAAAAAATGTTCTGTCACTGTAAATAGTTTTTACTGTTGAAGATATTGTCACTGGTGACTTTGCATAATGCAAAATGCAGGATGATTTTGTACCATTAATCCTGACGCTTCCTAAGAAATGGGAGAAGTTTTTTTCGTTTTAATATTCTATTTAAACATAATATGTCTGTGCTTCCTAACATGATTTTTACTTCAAAATTGTGAGCTGACCCAAGAAAAATGAAAAAAGTCTTGCGGCTTTCACAACCGAGTTTTGTGGTGTGCATTAGCAATTGGGTGTGCAAGTCATCTTTAGCCACATGTGTAACTGTCCCTTTGTTCTTCTTTGCAGTCTCCAAACGCCCACAACTACCCCGATATGGATGCTGTACCCTTGTTACTAAACAACATGAAGGCAGACCCCACAGAGGATTCATTATCTACAGACCATTTCCAAACACAGACTGAACCAGTGGACTTGTCAATAAACAAAGCCAGGTCGTCCCCTACAGCAGCTTCATCCTCACCGGTTTCCATGACAGCATCAGCCTCCTCCCCTTCTTCTACTTCTACTTCTTCCTCTTCTAGTCGGCCAGCTTCATCCCCCACAGTAATAACATCAGTCTCCTCAGCAGCATCTGTACCGTCAGTATTAACTCCAGGTCCTCTTGTGGCCTCTGCATCTGGTGTTGGAGGCCAGCAGTTTTTGCACATTATCCATCCAGTTCCACCTTCGAGTCCCATGAACTTGCAGTCCAACAAAATGAGCCACGTGCACCGTATCCCCGTGGTGGTGCAGTCGGTACCTGTTGTCTATACAGCTGTGAGATCACCTGGGAACATGAACAACACTATAGTAGTACCACTGTTGGAGGATGGGAGAAGCCATGTCAAAGGTAAGGTGGGGCCAGTTTTGTGCATCTGGGGCATCTCTGAAACATCTTGTATGAGGAAAACATAACGTTTCCATACTCACTGTGTTGTTGCTGAAAAGGCATACAACTTACACAATTGGGAGGAACCTTTAAAAGTTGTAAAGTAAGTTTTTAAATGAAGACTGAATTCAGCAGTTGTGTTAGATGCTCAGACAACTTGTAGCAGGTTTTGTCCTGCAATAAATAAATCCCCAGAACCCGAAGAAGTAGGAGAATGGAAAAAAGGTCAATGTATGACATTTATGAGAATATATAAAACATCATAGATGAACATGGAAAACTCACCAGGTGTTTCACATTTAGCAAGGGGAAGTGGGATTGTTCTCCAGCAAGGAGAAAGCAATCATCAGGCTCTAGGAATGTGTGAAGGAAAGGCCTGTGGACCAAAGAGCATTAACAGATGCAGAGAAATAGGTTTTAGTAAGCTCAAGGAATGGCAGTGCAGTGCTTTGAGTTAGGTTTCTTCTTCCAGATTAAACAGGAGGAGGGAAGGAAGTCACTCTGAGTGCTTATGTTGGGAATGAGTTTTGCAGACACAGGACTGAGAGGCACATGGAGGTGTGAGGCACACGGAGGTGTGAGGCACATATCAGAAGGACAGATACACTCTTGAGGTGTCTAAAGAACACAGAAATGGGAGCTGGAAAGCAAGAAAGAGTCAGAACCAAACAGTTCCAAGGGAGCAAAAACTTGTTAGAGATAGTGAGATGATGGGGTTGAGGAAGGGAATAAAAACAGATGTGCCCAGAAACTTTGAAAGCACAGCTTTATACAAGTGGCATTAGTGACAGAGATGGGAATATGAGGAAAGGAATGAGATACTCATTTCAAGGCTCATTGCATGTGAGTGAATAAAATACGGTAATTTTCCCCTGAAATGAGGTATTGCTTGAGGCAGAAAGGGAGGGTATTGACAGATAACCCTAGTTGGGGGCTTATGAGACTGCAGGACATTTAGTCTTATAACATCTCTTGTGTTCCTAATTGCATAGTAAACAGGTCTCAACAACTTGTTTCTCACCTCTCATGTCACTTTTTGATAAACTGGGAACTGTGTGTTATTGTGTAACAGCACAATCCTGACAGTGATGGGTCATTCTGGTGTTTAGGGGCATCCTGTTGTCTATTAGTCTGTGATTCTCCTACTGTTTCCTCACTACCCAAGTGGGGACTGTGCCCTCTCAACAGGCTTGGACATAGGAAATGGACTCACTGTTGATGTGAGTCTAGTTTTAAGCCTCTAAATGATGGTCTTAAGTTTTATTACACTTCATACAATGATGTAATTTTAGCTCTTTGATCCTTTATGTCAAGACATTCTGAATAAAACCAGAACTTAGCACTATGTAGTCTAGGAAGAAACACCAAAACAAACAAATGAAGGAAAGTTTTAGTCTATATTTTAATTTTGGAGCTTTGAGGTGCATCTGACCTTGAGCGCATTGAGAAATTTTCCTGTTTATTTTCCTTTCAAAGGTGCTAGTTGGCTCTGGTAGTGGTCTCTTCTATAGGAAGCTCCTTCTGATCTTGTAAAACTGAAACTTTGCTACCCCAGCTTCATCAACAAAACTCCAGAATTTAATGTGCTGTAGGGATTTCAGCCCATGAACTCCATGCCTTCTGACCTGACCTGACAATATGGTCTCTGTTCCTCTAATTGGCAGAGATCATTAGCCCCTGCATCACCTAATAATGCACAGTTAAAGAAAAGGAAGGGATTAACAGTTCTTCAATTTTTTTTTTTTTTTCCTCAGGAGTTGTACTTCTTTTGTTGTCCAAAAGTTTTTTGATTAAAAAGTTCAGGTAAATTTGAATAAATATGATAGAAGTAAATTGGGCAGCAGTCCACTCTAGGTATTCATCTTTTATCAGCTTTTTCTGGAGTGTTTTTCATTCTTTAATGCAAACAATATAAATAATTAAATGCAGTGATATCGCACAAATTAACCAATTAAATTATTTTCATATGTGTGCAGACTAAATTCCCTTCAATGATGAGCTCTTGTGCCGCTAACAAAAAATGAACGTACACAGATCTTAACAGGACGTTGTTGTCAAATGAAATTAGTTCCTAATCTCCTACCAGCTGATGGACAAAAGTAGGTTTGGAGTCATCCAGAGTCACAGCTTTCAACTCCTACATGAATGTTGATAATTTTCAGAAACAGAAAAATATGCACACTGAGACAGTTGATCCACAGAGAGCATCGGCAGCATAATCCCTGTGTTATTCCTGCATTGGCGCTAATTTAGAGACCACGTGGATGCTCTAGCAGTGCCAGTTGGGAAGCACTTAAAATTATGTTTTACATTAACCTTTATCTAAGCCCTTTTCACACAATTGAGACTTAGGCACTTTCCTGAACAGAGATATTTTTAATGCTAAAATTAATGAAAATTACATCAGACCTGAGTTCAGCCCTCTCCTGTTTTTCTAGGTTTCAGGTGCTGAAGGGAACAAATACAAGAAACAGGGTATAGAGAAAAGCTTTTTCGTTGTTATTCCAAAATTTATTTTTCTCATGCTGAATTTTCCTCTTTCTTCCAGGTTTTACTAGAACCATTTAGTTTTTAGTTTTTTTTGCAAGACCTTCTCAGGTTGTTACCATCCGTCTAATATTATCTCCAGGTCTTTTGCTCAGGTGCTTTCTGCTTCCCCTGACGCTTCCCAGTCCTCCTTTCTGTCTCTCGCACTCTCTCAGACAAAACTCTCCTGGTGGCTGCTTTTTTAGGCAGTTCAAGCAAATAGTTCTTTCTTCATATTCTGTTTGAATTCTCTCTTCCCTCTGGCACAAGAAATGGCTACCTTGTCTTCTGTTTCCCCTTCTTTTTCTATTCTTCTATTTTTTTCTAGTCCTTCCCATCTTGCTTACTGCTCTTTGAGTGCTACTTTCAGTAACTGCTTCATCTTCCCCTTCTCTTCTGTTAATATTTCTTACCTATACTTTCATCTCCTCCTCCGCCTCTGTGCATCTTTCTCCATGGTGTCACTCATCATGGTGTTCTTTGCCTCACCATCCTGCAGAAGAGTCTCAGATCTTCTTTTCTGCCTCCCAGTTTGCTGTTTATTTTTGCTGTCTATCCTGCCTCTTCTCTCCCTTTTTATTTTTTTTTCTTTTCAAGGTTTATCATGTTTTGAAGACACATAGCCCTTGTATATAAAAGGTGCCAGCAGTATCCTGTCAGGTCCTGTGCCATGTGCTGCACCCCAAGGCAGGCAGTGGGAGACAGGACTGTCATCCTGCAAAAGCACCCTTACTGTCAGAGAGATGTGCTTTTTCAGGATAAAAACATAGTCTAAATCAAAATCAGGATTCATGCATTCTTAGGAACTTATTAGCAATGTTTAATTAGAAGGTAATTAGCAAACACTATTTTCAGTATTTACTTACCATTTACAAATCTTACTAAACTTCTGCAGTTGCTGACACCATTCTCTAAGCCCACAGCACTGAGATATGAACATACACACAGAGTTATGTGCAGACTCCCCTGCTGAACATGCTCCTTCCTCCCCTGATGCACCCTTTGGAGAGGACACACTCAGAGGAGATCCCCAGAGGAGCAGGGTCACTGTGCAGATTGCCCCCTCCAGCCCTCTCCTCATTACTTCATACACACAAAGCAGAGAAATGCATGAGGGCTGTTGGCACAGAGGGGAAGGGAACCAGGCACAAATCCTCTCGGACACTGGGGAGCCAGGCTGTGCCCTCTGCCACCCCTACAACATGGCAGAGTCACAGTTCACTTCCTTCAGTGGTCCCTGCTCTTGTCATGGCCTTAAAAAGTGCTTATGGAGTTTTTTTTCTGTGAGGATTAGGTGATAGTGGCTAGGCATTATTGTCCATTAAAGTATTCTGTGAAACAGTATTATAGACCCAGAAAAACTCTTTCCTTGCTTTCTTTTCCGTCCCCATTTAGCAATGGTGGGATTGCTAAAATTAGAGGCCCAGCAGGTAGCAGCATCTATAGGTAAGACTCCCAAATTTGTCTATATGTTAACCATGTAGACTAACATTCTCAATACTGCCTGTGTGCTCAAGCTATTTGTGTTTTTTTCTCGTTTTTCTTCCTTTAAGAGGAAATTTTCAAGAAAAAACCTATTCCACTCTTCCTGAAACTGAGGATAGATAAAAAAAAAGTAGCATTTTCTATTTGAAAAATTTATTCCGTCTTTTTGGGGGTTTTATTTTTTTTGGGGTTTTTTTGGGGGGGGTTGTTTGTTTGTTTTGTTTTTTGGTGTTTGTTTGTTTTTGTTAAAAACTGTAGAACCTCAGTGTTTTTATCACATAAACCTCATCCTTGATTTGACGCGTTGTTCTTTGCTTTTAGAAGATATCCATGAATACTACTGGTAAATCATGTCCCTCTAGCAGCAGGTTTTGCCAAATACAACATCCTTAAAAATTGTTTTCTGTAGTTCAGAGTAGTTACTGCATTCATTGAAGAGCCTTTTAGAAGCTCCCACAGGTGCACAAAGGGTGAGTGCAACTTTGGTATTACTGGGATTTTGGAATCAAATTTATGTATTCTCATTCTTATGGATTTTTATATTTTCAGAAGACACAATTACTTGCAAAATTCAGTAGTCAGAACATAATAAATTTAAATTTGCCAACTGAACTTTGTCTGTTTCCCTTGTACATAAACAAGTGTAATGAATGGACTTGGACTATTCTTATGTTATATCTGTATATAGACCTGGCCATAATACACAGGTTTTGTCTTTTCACAGTGTGTATATGCCATATTCCTCACTGTGAGTATATTAATAAGTAATAAATGCAGTATCTTTTGCTGTAGATTTTTTGTGACTTACAACAGGTAGTTCCATTAGATTATGTTATCCACTGCCCTTGGTTTTTTTTTACAGCCTGTTTTTCTGCCTACTGTAAAGTTTATTCAGCAAAAGTAAATGCAATTTGTAGTACAAAGATAGAAATTAAGAGAACTGTTCCATATGTTTAAAGGTCAAGTTATACGGTCAGTTTGAATAAATTATGCTATAGAAGAGACTTTTAATTAAAACCAGCAGTGTTGCCTTTTTTGTTTCATGTGGAGTGATTATCCTTTCTACATTTTAGTAGATGGTTATTTTGGATTTGAGTTGCATTGAGGCCGAAAGTTTTTACTTTAGCTACAATTATTTTGTTGTTATGCACAAAAATATTTTCCAGCCTGTCCATCTTCCCCCTGCTGCCCCGCAGAATGCTGAATCTCTCTCCCCCTGTTTGGTTGGTTCAGCTGGAAGAAACACTGCTGGTTCTGGGAAAGCAGGAACAGGTTGGCAAGGGCTGGCCAGGAAGAGAAGCAAGCAGAGGAGTGGCTTGTGTTCAGGGTGGGACTTGTGCACCTGAAGAGGCTGCACATTATTTAAGAGCTAGAGGAAACAGTAGTTTTTGCCAGAATGGAGAGTTAAAACACAGGTTGTAAGATACACTGTGGTATTTGAAACCCAGGAAGTTAATTTGAGACAAAATGGATCAGGTTAACCATAGGGACTCCCCTAAACAATCTTCTACTTAAATTTCCAGAAAAGTACTAGTTCTAGTGATTTACTAGTGACATGCTTAGTTTTTTTTTTCCCCTGTAGAAGCAAGTGCTCTTTTAAGATTCACCAACATGATTTGTTCATGCTGATGTTCATTGTTCATTTTCAGCTAGGTGGGATTTTAGGAAGGGAATGAGGTAGATGCATATTCCAACTTGATTTGTGAAGCCTAGCATAAGCAGGATGAGTAAATCTATTTTGTCGTATCCTGAGTCCCTGCACCTTTTGGAAGCTGTTAGTTCCTTGTCTTCCATGCCAAGAATGCCTTTGGCCCTTCAGTTCTGTATTCTCACCAGGGATGAGCTTTGATCTCCTTGCTTTTATCCCACAAATTTGGATCCGGCAGAAACACATGCCTAAAACTTCTCATTTATTTTATCTTTGCCTTGGGTTTTATTGTGCCTTGGACCAACCTGCTGGAAATTTCCTGATGTCTAAAATATCTCTGGACTGTTGTAGTGTATAAGTTGCAGTCTGCTACCATTGTGTAGTAATTTTACAGTATTTTATTTAATATTAAATATATTCTACCCTTATTATTTTCCTGTTTACTTTTGGTGATAGAGTGTTTGTATTCTGGATGATCAGTGAAATGTAAATCTCAGTAGTCTTAGTAGTTTCTTTCTTGTGTAGATCAGGTCTCCTGGCATTGAAATAGCTTAAAAAGAGGAAAGCCCTTTGTTTTAAAAAATGGGTTTGTATGTTTATGTATACAACCCAATGACAAAGATGCTTAAGTATGTGCATATATTATATCCATGCACTCCCTCTTACCTCTGTATTTCTCCATATAGCTATTCTTTTGCAGGTTTATAGCAAATTATTTGACTGTTGAAATTATTTTGAATATTGCCTTTGATTGGATCATAGCAATTAATATTCTCTGGTAGATTAGTTACACTGTGCATTCAATGCCAGTTCCCATTCTCTGTGAACCATAACCACGCTAGGTGCAGTTAACTGCTCAAGCCATATAGTCCCATAAAATCTCAATAAAATCTGAAAACTGTGCAGTATGGGTAATCTTGCTATAAATTGTAATAAAAATTACCCCTGTAGACTCTATATTCTGACCATTACGTTCATGGATACTGCTGCTTTGTACATAAAGTTTTATGAAATAAATCGACCAATTCTGCTGCCCCTACCAGGCACCAAGCTGTTTTGATCAAAAATCTGATAGGTGCACTCAGAGCATTTTTCTGATGCATAAAGCATTTATAATGAACTTTATATAGGAAGAAAAAATGCCATATATGTGCTTCATATAATATGAACCAGCCTAGGATAAGGAAATAGTGAATACCATCATTCACATGCATTTCGTAGGTCTGTATAGACAGGATTTTTTTTCCTAGAATACATTAAATTAACCTGAGCACAACACAGTCTCTGAGGTCATAATTTTAAGTAGCTCCTGTACATCTGCATCTGGAAATGTTACTTCCACTGTTAAAAATGTGTAGTGAAGTCTGTTGCAATCTTCTTTGATGCTCTCCTGCTGAGCAAGTCTGTACTGGTGTCCTGTTCCCTAAAAAATTTCCAAGAAGGAGGATATTCATTTGTTTCAGGCATCAAAATAAGATGTGAGGCTGCACCTCCACAGCTATAAAACCCGTTTTCCAAGACTAATCAAGAAGGATGGAGATGAGTTTTTCCCTCTGCTTCCCGCTGGGTGTTTGATCCGCACAGATGCATTTATTATCAGAGATATTTGAGAAAGTTTCAGTTTAAGAAAGAGCAGAAGACTTGCTCTTGGTCAGCAGCTTTCTTCTTGCAGTATTTCTGGTACTGAACTATGGTGTATGCCAAAATTAAGAGTCCAGAGTTATGGTTTAGACACTGCAGTATTCATAACTGCAATGTTTCTGATGCTGGCAGATAAATTGTGTATTGTGGTAAAACATGAACGCCATACAATTTTCTTAGCCGTATTTTCTATTTCCATCTTCTAGGAATTTGGCAGCAAATGTCACTTTGCTACTTCAATCCTTCATGCTCTGCTGACACAGGGACACACATGTAAAAGCAGTACTAATGAGATTCTTGTAAATGTTAATTTTGGCATGTAGGGTAGTGTTTGGTTTTCCATTCCTAATGGAAGTAGGTGCAAAGCAGCATTTTTTGCAGCTGGAGATAATCTTTAATCTGTTGTATGCCAACATGGACTGAAAGCAACCAGAGAGGAGTTTATTGGAAACAGGAAACGTGATCCTTTCTGGTTTATTTGAGGCACCTCATGTTTCAGCTTGATTTAAACTTCCATCACAATAAAAACCTGTGGCTGTATTTCCAAGACCAAACCCATCACCCATGCATGGATCAGAACTGGCAAGGCTGGAGGGGCCTCCCCACCATCCAGGCTGATGTCTCAGCTAGCGCAGGTCTTGGTGTCGCTGCCCACTGCACAACTATGCCTGCTTCTGACAGGCAGGTCCTGGTGGTGAACAGCAGGACTAGTTGGAAATTGCTTCATGAGCAATCATTTTGATTAGCAGGTTGATAACGCATCCTTCAGAGAAAGCGGAGTGAGGAGTTGAAACAAAAGCAAACAAACTCTGAATTTGGAAATCCTTTCAAAGAGCAGGAACAGATTTTTAATTATTTTAAGAGAGTAATGGTGATTCATTTCTTATTGTGGTGTGGTGTGTTAGCAGACCTACATGTGTTTAAGTTTACAAAGTTCTTAGATGAGAAGTTAAGTAAATGCAGAAAGCTGTGGTTTTAAGCTGAAGTGAGACAGAGGCTTCAGTATTTCAGGATGCTGAAATGTTCCCTCTGCTTTCACACCAGCAAGCATCATCTCATAAAGAGTCATTTCGACATCAGTTAATTACTGTGTGGCTTAGCCATAAATTGAGGCAAAACTCCTAATGGTTACTTAGTTTTCTCCTGCTCTTAAATATTTCATTCATCTTTAGCCCAAGGGACTCATATTTGCCTTTAAATCAAAGTTAGGATGTAGACATAGAATTATTTCTAAAGGGTGTTCATGAGCCTACTGATGGTATGAGTTTTCATCCTTTCACTCACAGGAAATCTGACTAGGAAAGTAAATCAGGTTGCAGTAACTGAGAGCTGCCAGTGGTGACAGCAGTGGGAGTGCGTGGTCCTTTTCATGCCACCTGCAGGCATCCAGATTTCTGACAGTGCTTGGCTTTGTTTGACCAGATCAGACCACTTGAGGTGTGTGTCCCCTATTAATCACTGAAAAGAAGCAAAGATGTTAGAACATACCTGGCTGAAGCCCAAATATGATACACAGGGGTAGAAGATTTACCTAACATTTTCGTATCAGCAGCCCATGTGTGAGAAGTGGGAGGAGGTGTGCTGGGCTCTTGTCAGCTGGGAGTGATTTAAATCCACAGTCCCTTCCTTCCCAAGAGTTTCCAGAATGTGTGCTGGAGCACCAGTTTAGAGAATGAAGAAGGGAAAAAGTGCCCTGATGGTGTGGCTGTGTGCTCAGGTTATTCCCCTGGGAAGGTGGAGGCTGTTCATCTGCCCTTAGCAACCGACAAGCTGGATCCTTCCCAGAGATTGTGCTTCTCTGACATGGCTAATCCTGAACCATGTCAAAACCAATGCAGTCGTGTGCCAGAAAGCACAAATTCATGCAGTGCTCATTAAAAAGCTCCTATGTAAGTTTAAATCTCTTCTAGCATTGTAGAACAGGCAATTTTGTCCTCAGAAGCAGGATCGGGTATTGTCTGACCCCACAGCCAGAATAATTTTAAAGCCCCAAACTGTTCAGTTTGACAGAAATAGAAGCAAGCTTATATCTGATCCAGATCAGGGTTTTTCCTACTGGCAACTGGCAGCTGGCAGATACAATATTAATGATGAAAGTCTTAAGTTGTGTAGTATTTACTGGCTGGTATATGCCTTACACGAGATACGTTTGCACATTTTCCCTTAAAACAAGTGCAGGAAGTGAATTTGCTCTCAGTGCCCAGAGGGAAACTACTTTTTGGTACCGTTTGGTGAAAGGGCATTGAGAAGTGCTTGCATGTATTTGTGTGCATCATGAGCAATTCTCTCTTCTTTCTGTAGCAAAAAAGGACCATTGTTTCTTGAGGCTAACAAGGATGGGAAGCAACGTGGCTGCTTGCAGCCTTCAGCACTTGCAGACGTTCTTAACTCCCCTGGCTCACCAGTCTATTCATCATGGAGAGTTAACAGCTTGCTTCTGTAGATCCTGTGCGCTCATTCAATTGCACCTTTGTCCCATGAAAGCAGCAGTCTCTGACTGGTTTCTTTTTGCTTGCCTTGCCTTAACCTCATTCATACTTCACAAAACCACCAGATAGCTCTGTTGGACAAGTCTTGCCTTTCAAGAGGCACAGTAAGGGCAAGTTAAGGTTTAAGGCTTGAGCTTTATTAATTAAAATGTCTACCTGTGTTTGGAACGATTTGATTCAGACCCAGACAAGTCCCTTCTGGATTCATGGTCCTGAGTTCAAGGAAAAGCTTGGTTGTTAGAGCAAGGTACAGTGTGAAGGGAGGTTAAAATGTACTGGCATGTTTTATGGGCTTTCCTCCACCTTGCTTGCCAGTTGCATTCTGTTACCCACTTGTCCTCCACGTTTTTTATCTCATTTGCTAAACTATCTCTTGCCTGCATCTCTTCATCCTCTCCAGTTTGATGTTCATTAGGCCAGTAATTACTTCTAATTCAGTGCTTATGAACTCAGGCTGGTATTCATAAACCGTGGTGCCAGGAGTTCAACAGTTGTTCTTAGATGTCCAAGAGAAAGTCAAAGCTGTTGACATAAGTAGGAGTCATGAACTCTTAATGTGTAACAGTCCTGTGCTGCAGTTTGCACACTGCTCAGAGTGGTGAGGAGGAGATATCTGTTAGGCTTTCGGCCAGTTGGTTTTTCACATGGCTCATTTCAGGGAGGAGAATGGCTTTAAAAGCTGTTTTCCCCTAGCAGCTGCAGCCATGCTGATGAGAAAACAGGGCAGTTTACACCAGCTGGCAGCAGCAAAACTCAGCCTCCTGGTCAGTCACCTCAGCTCGCCAGGGCCTCAGCCACCCAAGTCTGCAAGGTGGAAGGAAGTGACAAATGGAGAGAGAGACAAAAAAAGATGTATATGTGGGCTGACATAAAAAGTAAGGGAATAACCCCTAGAATATTGTTTTATTTACTTACAATCTTTAATTGGGTTTACTGCAAATATATAACTGCCTGCCTTTGAATTTACCCACTGATACATTTCCATTCCTCACCTTTTGTCCTCTCCATGCCTGTGTGTGGCAGCGCCTCATTATGTGCCCAAACACTGGTGTTTGATGGGGCACACTGTACCCAGTGGGCTAAATTGTCCCTGGGTGCAAAAGTACAACCCTATTAGCAGCTTTGTGTCCAAGAAGTGTACAGAGTAGGACTTAATCACAAACAGAAACAAGCAGAAGGAAATTGAGAGCTTTCATCCTGGTACATTCCTGAAGTAATCTAAAATCAATACCGAGTGTCATAGGAGTCTCAATAATGTCTTAAGAGCCAGCAATCTGCAGTAATAATGAAACAATGTGTCTTATAAAGAACGAAAGAGGGTTCATATACATTTATACCATCTCTTTTTATGTAGGTGTGTTCACGCTTAAGTGATCAGAATTCACGTATAAGAACTGTGTTACCGACTCAGTTGTGTAACAGCTTCTGTCGAGTTAGGTTTAGTTTCTGAGCTAGCTACTTATAACCTCTGCTGTAGTGCAAGTCAGATTAAACCTCAGTTAACACACATAGTTTTTTATTACCATTTTTAATTCTGTGGACAAATAACTAGCTTTCACAATTGCATCACATGCAGCACATGTAAATATTGAGCAGATACAAGTATGACTTTTTGTAATGAGATTCAATTTAGGGGGAAAAAAAAGCTTTTCTTTGAAGTGAGTAAGGCACTGGAACAGGTAGCCCAGAGAAGTTGTGGATGCCCCATCCCTGGAATTGTTCAAGGTCAGGTTGGATGGGACTCCAAGCAGTTTGGTCTGGTGGATGGCATCCCTGCCCATGGCAGGGGGCTGGAACTAGATGATCTTTAAGGTCCCTACAAACCTAAGCCTTTCTATGAAAAAACTGAAGAATCAATGAAATACCTAGTAATAATCTCATTCTTTTAAGAAGGAACATTAGGGAGCAAGGCAGAAGTAGCACTTTTTTCCAAATAGTTTTCTGGGGCTAAATCAGCTGACTAGATGGTTCAGTTGGTATTAAATAAAATACTAGATTATCCCTAGTGCTCAGGTTGAGGTTACACATTGAATATCATCATGTGAAAGTTGTGATTTTAAGGAGCACAGTCAGAATGGTGCCCATTTTGCCTAAAACAATTAAATGTTTCAAACAGTTTCTGTGTTGTTGTGTTTGTCTCACGTAGGTCATTGTTCATTGTCAAAAACCTTTGCTTTGATAAGCAAAAGGTGTTTACCATGCATGAAGAAATAATCAAATGTAGCCAGCATTACTGAGACACCTAACCTGTGCCTGTAGAAAACTAATAGAAGTAGTACTGTGCAGTTGTAAATGCACTGTGGTTCCAGGAGGGTTTGTTCCATCAGCTTATGAACATATTCTATCAGTATTTTCCTTGTGAAATTCTGTAACATAAAAACCACAGCTGAAGGTTAGTTTATAATCCGTGTTCTTTTACTCACAGGTGGTTTGCAGCTAAGACATAAATTAAAATTTAAGACCAACTTTCCCTGGATTCATCACTCATTTGTGGAGCGCTTTCTTTTCAAGAGCCCAGCTATTCATCAGTCCTACTGTTACGGCTGTACAGCTCCTGAAGTATCTTCAGCCCTCCCATTTTTCATTATAACTCAGTCCCTTTTGTAGAGTCAGTAAACCCTGTAACATAAGAAAGATGCATAATGGCAGATTTAACTACGACTTTTGGAGCTGGTCCCTAGCTGTTTGCGATCTCTAAAGGGAGCCTGTGATACCTTTTGTCCAGGTCTGTGGTTAGCCAGAGTTGAGTAGGAATTAATACCTTTCTCAAAAATCATGTTGCAAGATGCAGAAGAAAGTGTCCTGTCTCTGGTAGTGCAATACAGGAGAGCACAAGCTAACAAACTGCAACAGTTAGCTCTTTAAATAAATAACCATGAATTCCCCTATTTCACCAGAGCAGGCAAAATAAACACATTTTTACACAAACCTCTGCCTGTCTTTCCCCTTCCTATGCCTCCCTTGCAGGGTCAGACATCTATCCAGTTTTGCTCTCTTCTCCAGCTGCTTTTGGTGTGTCTCAGCACTTACTAATCCCATGTGGTATTTAATGAGTAAGGAAAAATGCCTCTTTCTCCACATCACCTCTGAAGTTTGTCTATGGGTCTGTTCCCTGGCACAAGCAACTCCTAGTTACTCTCAGCACTATCCCAAGTCACAGTTGTGCCCCTTATTTCCCCTCTGTGGCCAACTCTGGGTTCCCTCCCCCTGTCTTGCTAAGTTGGGCTTTCTTCCCTTTGGAGGGCAGCAACCAGCCTTGGAGGGAAGGCAGGTCACCTGTCTCTTTGTTTTCCTCTCCTTCCCTATTTCTTTTCAGCAGAAAACCTAACTCTGGTGGGTAGATCTTAGCCATCTGCTGGGTGCCCACCCAGCTGCTCTCACTCCTCCTCCACAGAACAGGGGGAAAGATAAGGTGCAAGAGCTCAAGGGTCAAGATGAAGTCAGGGAGATCAGTCACCAATTACTTTTGCAGGCAAATAGGACTCAGCGTGGGGAAGAGTAATTTATTGCTAATTAAAAGTAGATTAGGATGATAAGAACAACCATCCCCAACTCCTTTTTCCAGGACTCAACTTTACTCCTTGACTCCCAGTTCTTCTTCCTCCCCTATCCTGGGATGATGGGGACTGGGGACTGTGGTTAGCCCATAATTGTTCCTGTCAGCTGCTCTTTCTCCTCACACTGTTCTCTTGCTCCATTGTGGGTTCCCTGTAGATAGTAGTTCCTATCAGGACAGTCTCTTCCAGGAACTGCCCCAGGGACTTCTCTCCTCCCTCTTCTTGCACGTTGGTGTCTGCAGAGCTGTTTCACTTGATCCCAGAATTGTTAGTGTTGGAAAGGACTTCTGGAGATAAACCAGTGCAACACCCCTGACAAGCCAGGGTCACCTAGAGCAGGTTGCAGATGAGCACATCCAGGTGGGTTTTGAATGTCTTCAAAGAGGGAGGCTCCACAATGTCCTTGTGCAGCCTGTTCCCCTGCTCTGCCACCCTCAGTGTAAAGTTTTTTCTCACACATGTTTTTTTCCTCACTTCTCTCTTGGTGAGTTGTTTTGGCTTTTCTTAAACCTGTTTTTCCTGAGACACCCCCATTTTCTGCAGGGCTCAGCTGTGCCCTGCAGTGGGTCAGCTGGAGCAAATTGATCCATCTGTGTCTGGCATGGGGCAGCCCTGGCTGTTCCTCATAGAAGCCTGTGCCAGCACCTGGGCACTTAATGCATTGCCATGCTGTATGGATACTGTAAGCTGTGGACAGGTAAAACATTCCTACAAATCCTGATCTTCAGATGTTTGTTAGAACTGAAACCAGGTAACTTTTCAAAAAAATTAGTCCCCCGAGACTGGTCACCTAAATGTGGGTTGCCTGTGTGGGGTGAAGGATCCTTCAGAGGCTGGCAATGGTGCTAAATTGTGTCAGAAATCAGGATGACTGCAGTTTTAGATGCCTTAATTTTATCTGAGTTGAGTGACATCACATTGAACACTCAGAATAAGAGATTGCTCCTGAAATTTTGCTTTTAGATGTACTCTTGGGTGTTCTGTGTTGTACAAAGCAGATGTAACCCTTTCCCTTCACTTTCTGAAATCAGGCAGCATAAGCTACTTGGGGGTAAATTGGATTTTTGTCGGATGCAGTATGTGCAGTTGTATTTTGGTGCTGCTGAGTGCATTGGTATAACCTCTGTGAATTCACAGACCTGTATGCCCCTGGAGGTGCTCGCATCCAGCTATGGCACCACTGGGTGATTTAGGAAGCTCAGCACAAGTGGTGCTCTCCAGCCAGAGCAGGCAGATGTGTTGTGCGCCCTAGTGTTGCTCTGGGACAAGATTAATTTCAGCACGCTCATATTAATCCATTATATGTCTCTTTCCAGCACAAATGGACCCCCGAGGCCTATCTCCCAGACAAATTAAAAGTGACAGTGATGATGACGACCTGCCAAATGTGACCTTAGATAGCGTTAATGAAACTGGATCTACAGCGCTCTCCATAGCCAGAGCAGTCCAAGAGTAAGTATCACATTCCCAGACAAGATGAGTGTTGCTGACATGTTCCCAGGCTGACAGAGGCACTGGTGCTGCAGGGGTGTCCTCCCACCTGCAGGCAGCATACCTGCCAGCACCTCTTCCATGGAGCTTGGTTCCCTTTTGGAAGAGTGTATCTCTTGTCTCTCTCTCATTCTCTTTTCCTTTCTTTCTCTCTGCACTCGTTATTAGGTTGAGTTTCAAATTGAAATTGTTTCTTCCCCTTTATTTACTTGAAAAGCTTGCAATGGTTTTATATCCTCTCCAAAGGGAGACCAGATTAGATTACCACTCAAAAAACATATATTTTTTTCTTGACTGAAAGCAGCATCTGGAAGTTGATTCTAGTTGCTGTCAGATAGGAACTAGGAACATTTCTCCTGAAGGACAATGTCATTGGAAGAAAATTACTGAAGGGCTTCGTACAGTTTTTCCATTGCTGTTATTTTTCTGTGTACTTTTGCTAACTGAGTGGACAAATAATTTCTTAATGTAGTGCCTGCACTGCTTGTTTGAAAAGAAAGAAGCAGTTTATCATGAACATTAGCAATTCTCTAGATGCATGAGCTTGTTCAGTCACCGTAGCAGCTGGAAGGGAACCAACTGTGAGGTAAATAAGTATTAATATCCCCATTTTATAGGTGAGGAAAATGAGGTTATGCGTAAAGGTCACCCTGTAGGTCTGAAGCAGAGCTGGAAATAGAACTAGAGCCTCCAGGCACTGAAGCCTGGGCTAGACCCACAAAACATGTTACTTTATCCGAGAGGTTCAAAATATGGGCATTCTGGACATGATTAAATAAGAATGGGTATAATAAAGAGTGTTAGACGTTGCTATTGTAAAAATTATTATAGATGCATTTTAAATGTCTTAATATGGTATCTAAAAACACCATTTTTCTTTTTTTCCTGGACATCAACAGCTAAAAGAGCTGATGTTTCTAAGCCAGATTTGGGGAGGGACTGGTTTGGGTTTTTTCTTTTTTTTTTTTTTGCATTTTCACAAGACATGTACTACCTCATCTTCCAGCTATGCCCTGTAACAGTGAACCTCAAACTGATATTTTCCTTAAGGAGAGAGAAAAGACTTTATGGGCAAGGCAAGGCAAGGTGTTGGTTCTGTGATTAGCAGGCTCCCTTTCTAACAGGGATGAAGGAGGGGAAGGTTTCTTCACCAGTGAGGCTCTTGCTTGATAGACAGGTCCCATATGTATTTTCAATTTTCTAGTCACAGCACCAGGCCCTGAAGTGCTAAGTAATTTTTTCTCAATTTATAGCAGACATAATAAGCCAGAAATATAAAACAACACGTCATGATTTTGCACTAAATGATTTTGCACTGTTTAATTACTGAAAAAAGGAGATATGGAGCACTAGCAAATAATTGTAGTATTTGACTGTCAGGCAGATACTGTTCTCTATGATGGATATTGCTTGAACACTTAAGAGAATTCATCAAACCATGGGAAGCTTTTTTAGCTTTTGCACGATGCATTCCACAGTTTTTGAAAGTAAATATGTTGAGTATTACTTCGCTGGCTCTGTAGCTTAAGAATTGAATTAAGAAATTTAATAATATAACATCAACTCATTCTTGTTACAGGTTTTATTTAAACAGTAATCTGTTAGTTTATTTCAAAAGGCTCATTAGGAAAATCTAATTTGACTGTGATCTGCAATTTGTCATCTTTACTTCATTCTCGGTCACAGACACCACACATACAGCTGCTGAGTTGAAAAGGAATGCTGGCAGTTCATGCCAGCTTCACTCAATCTGTTTCTTACTTGGTCTGCAATATTGTGTCCTACAGGCAAGCTCTGTTTTGATTTTAGGCATCTAATATGTACCTTAATATTAGATGTTTAGCAAAGGAGTCCACTGAAAAAGACGCTCTCATTCTACATACCCTTATTGCAGAGAGGAAAGTGCCTCTGAAGCCTTCCAAAGGGAGATCCTGTGTGCTCAATTTCAGCATCTAAACTTAGCAGACAGGAATTTCCTCTGAGGACGTGGAAAGGCACCTACTGTTCTGCTGAATAACCGGGCAGCGTAGGGACATGCATAGAAAGACTGCTTCAGCAGTCAGTAAAGCCTAGGTCAAAGCTTAGTGCCTGAGGGGAGGCAGGCTGGCCCTCGAGTCTGGACGAGTGTCTCACAGTGTGTGTTCTTTTCTAAGTGAGCTTGTAGGCTCTTTCTGGTGAGTAGTTGCCCAAAAAGTAACTTCTTGCAAAGAGTTGCTGGGAAGTACACCACAGTACTTCCAAAGCAATGGCAGCATCCTTTTCTTCAGTACCAGTTGGTGTTCTACAGTCTTGTTTTTCTTAAACACAACACCAGTTTGTAGGTGCTTGGTAGCAGGTGCAAGACAATAGCTGACCTTTTTCCTGCTTGTTTTTTAGATGTGTTTTAAGTTATTCTGCATAAGGATTATGAATATATATATATATGTGGGTATATATATATATTTGCCTACTGCCACCTGTTCTCCAAGAGCAGTAAGGGGTTTCAGGCTCCGGGGATTTCAGTATGTGGTGGAGGGCATTTGCTTTGGGTTGATCCTGTACAGTGTGTGGGGCTCAGGATTCACCTTGCCTGTGTGGTATGTGCACCCAAGCCAGTTACCTCACTCCTGCATACGGGCTGGGTAGCTTGGCACGTTCAGGCAGCGATCCTTCTGCCCCATTTGAGCTGTCTGATTTAGGGACAGGGAGAGGGAGGCTCCAGCCTGTGAGCTCCTGTGCTCTCCATCGCCCAGGGCGGTGCTGACAGCTGCCTGGGACACACGTCAGCACTGCAGATCCCTGGTGTGAGTTGAGGCCACAGCAATCCACAGCCCCTGACTGGGGAGCCACTGTGCCAGGAGCTGGGACTGACAGGATCAAACTGAATGCCCCTGCATCTTCCCTTGTACCTCAGGCTGCCAGGTTTCCACAAGGAAATCAGCTCATTGTTTTTTGGGGGAGAAAATGTTGTTTTAATATAGCCACTTTTAAGCTTGTTGTTTTGGAAATGACGCTTACCTAGCTGGGTCACAGGACAGTTTGGAATGCCCACTTGAAAGCTTTGCTGTTCATGTCCTCTTAAACAGGATGGCACCACTTACGTTGCTGCTTTGTTTTAGGTCCACTGTAGTCTTACAGGAACAAAATTCTTAGGAATAAAAATTGTGACAATGAAATGCTAAGAGCCACGTGTTTGGCATTAGTTCTTATTTACACAAACAGAATGTAATTTGCTTGCATATTTGTAAAGTGACCAAGTATGACTATTTTTTTCAGGGAAATTGCCTTCTTGCTGCAAGCTTTATGTTGGCTGAGCTTCCAGTCTTCTTTCTCAGTAGTTCTTTTGGAATGAGTTCATAGTCCTCCTTCAGTTCAACAAATCCAATCAATAATGTAAAGTTATAGATAAATAAAGTCATTATTTCAAGCAGGGTGCTTTGGTGAAATTTCTTCTTGTGACAGTGCTGCTTTATGGAAATTGCTATGCCTTACAAAATATGAACTAAGAATATTTTATTAATCTCACATAATATGCTCTGGCTGATAATAAATATTGCAGCATTATGTAGATTTCAGTGGGCTTTGCATTGTAAGCAGCATTTTATCCTTTTTGTGGCATGTTTTACAAACTCATTTTGACATGTAACATCTAACAAAGAGCAAATTTGCCTCTATATGCCTGACACCACTGATGCTTATTACACAGTAAGAATAGGATCATATATTCAGGGCCAAATCTCGGATACGTTCCAGAAATCTTTATGAGGCCAAGGGAGGAGAAGGCATTAGTCAGCCCCTAGAAGACCAGTAAAACTTCCTTAGGGTCCCTCAAAGAGGCAGCATGCTGTTCTCTCAGCCTGGCAGCCTTTCCATCCCTAACTGATGCAGCAGGCCTCAGGAGCCATCTCCATGGTACATAGTAATGCAAACTCTGAACAAAGCAACAATCTCCTTATTTCCTGCACAGTTGTATGGTAAATGCATACAGCGTGCAGCTCTCCCTCTCTGAATATTCATAACTTAAGATCTTCTTGTGGAGGCTGAGGGGAGAAGCAGCAGAAGCAGAGGGTGATTTTTGGTATGAACTTTTGACCAGTGTGTTGGTAAAAATCCAAAGATGCAGAAATTCCTCTTTCTATCTAGACTTTTTTTCTCCTTAGGTGTTGTAGGTGGAGGAAGCTCCTTTGATGGAACAATTTTTTCTTTCAAATGTCAAGGAAAAGAGGATCTGTGCATATAAACTGATGATGCTTCAGATAGTGTATTGTTTTTCTGGAGTAAGGGAGAGAGAGAAATTTCAGAGAGGAAATCCTGTGTACTTGTAATTATGGCACTTGTCATTTGTATGTGACTGTTGTGACCTTTAACATTAACTCCTCTTTGCACTGAGCTGGGCACTGGGAGTGCTTGTATGAATATGAGATTAGGGGCCCGACCACTGTTCTTTTTGGCTACTCTAAGTGATTGATACATTGATGATAATGTGATCATCTTACTTTATTTTTAAATTCTCAGACATCTATTACTGCAATAGAGTAGGAGGTAGTTTTGGGTACTGCACTAGCAAAAAAGAAATTCCACAACAGATAGACAGCATAGCCACCGTACCAATGTACTCTCTGAAATTAGATTACACATTTTTAAAAATGCTTTTTAAATCTGATTTCTTTCCCCCTAGATCTCTTTTTTTTCTCCCTCCTCTTCTTCAGTATAAATCAACTTCTGTGGTTTATTTCTTTTGAATTTTGTATCATTGTTTCCATCATCCATTCATTTTCTACACTGGTGTAGTTTGTTTTCCTGCTTCAGTTGCAATCATTACTACTATTATGCTATTCATTATAGGGAACTCTCACCTCATTTTTTTTTCTTCCACTTGCAGACAAAATACTTTGTCCCAAGTCTCCAAGAAAAATAAGTGAGGGTATTTTGGCAGTGCTTGTGTGAACTTCGCTTCCCTCTTCTCTGGTACATCTGCCTGCTGTGAACAAATGCTCATTTTAAAATTGGCACACAACTGGATGGTGGTTTTACAGATGGAGAATTGGCTAGTGCTGCTCCAGAACTCCTCAACAAAAGATTTTTTTTTTCACTGGAGAATGATAATTGGTTTGAAGTGAAATTGTGGTAATATATCAATTTCAGTTTTACTTGTCTCATGAAGAATACCCAAGTCTGGGATGCATTTTTCCATTGCAGCAAGACTTTAGAGGAGAAGGTTGCATAGTTGCTTCAATTGGAGGGAAATTGGACCCACACTCAGAAAGAACTATGGGCCTCTGACCTCCCCAGGCTGTAATATGCTGAGGCATCTCATTGGCCTCCTCCAGAGCTGTTCTACAGACTGAACTGAGTTGCTAAACGTGGAGAGGCATTTATGCAGATACATAAGCAAAGACAGTGGTGACATAGAGCCCTGCAAGGCATCTGTATTATGGTTGGTGCCCCACTGTGTCATTATTTCAGGGATGTTTCTGTTCTAGTTTTGTTTTATTTTTTGTCAGCAGTCTCAAGAAAGTACCGTGTGTCAGAAAAGAAGGGATTTCTGTGGTAAAAAAGTGTTGCTGGGTTGGATGCTGGCTACTGACTCAAGGGCACTGCTGAGCTGGCAGAGGGTGCTGTGTCTCAGCTCCCTTAGACAACCTCTGGGCAGTGCTGGACTGTCCAGTTTGACATAACTTTGCAGCAAAGTTCACTTCTCACAATGCAAGCTGTCTAAAAGTTAGGCCTCAAGTATTTTCAGTTTCTCTAGTGAAGAGATACTTCTAGGTCCAATCATCTTATCACTTATGGTCATCTGCCTTTCAAAAGGTATCTGTCTTCCCCAGCAGCTGTAAAGAAACCTGGGCAAATGGTTTAGGGGGAGTGATAAAACTTCACATTGCTGAAGTTATATATGAAGAAAGTCCCTCTATATAATTTTCTAAGGCTGTGCTGGAAGTCTGTGGCTTGAGAAGAAGCTGAACCAGTCCATCTAAACTTTTACTTGCTGCAACTACCATAGGTGTGATTTCTCCTACCTTTGTGCACTCCCTACATGCAGTTCAGACAATTTGCTGAGGAAGTACTGACTTCTTCTACAGTGTGCTTATATGGCATTTTATAAAGTTCTTTCTAGCAGAATCTGATTTTTCAGAAACATCTGGTTGTATATAAAAATTAATTTGCCTAAAGCTCTATTAAGGACTTCAGGAGCTTGAAAAACCTGTATGCTTTTGGGAATTGCTCTTTAGGCATGAAGTAGGAACCTGGGGTTTCAATAATCTAGTAAACCCATATTATTTTCAAAGGGTTCTTTAAAAAAAAAAAAAAAGTGATGTTTGACAAAAGAAAAGTTCAATAACTTGACAATTGGGCAGTAAAATCAAAGGATGTGATCCTGTGCATGCACAAGGATTTTTGGTGTGAAAGTTTTCTGCTGTATGTCCCAAGGCCTTTTGCCGGGATAACAGATTTCCCATCAGTCAATGATCATTAGAAATAATGGCTATGTGAATGGCAATTGTAAATAAAAAACAGAGAAATTCACATCACTGCCTGCTTTGAAAGGACCATATTGCTTAAATGGAAGTGTATCAGGAGGTAGGGGTATTGTCATGAATTGTTCCCTGAAGAAAGCAAATTTGAAAATAAGAGTGTTTTTAGCTTGATCTATGCAAAATCACATCTTCCGTTTCTCCTCTGTAAGAATAAGTTTCCATGCCTGTTGAGCAGGTAATTCTAAAGCTTTTACCACATAATTGGTAGGAGTAATATTTTCCTTTTGAGAGAAATATTTTAATTAATTGCATAAAAAGCTTGAAGAACTAAGTAGTCCTGGTTCTCTTAAAGTCCAAAGGAGTTTTGCATTAACTTTGTTTGGTCTAATGATTAGTCCTGAAACTAACAGAAGTCTGGATGCTAAGAAAAAGAAAAGTAACTCAGCACTTAGGCTATTTGGGGGACAATTCTCTTGCAGTGGAAGAGTTAGCTTGTAACATGTATTGGTTCATTGATAACTTCAGTATGTCTCTTTCACTTCCTTTATCACACAGAAACTTTCAAAGATCTTGTTTCCCAGCTTCAGTTGAGTATCTGTATTGAATATATAAATGTCTTCTTAAACATAAGTTAAATTTGTTAATTAATTCAAATTTTAGTCTAAGAGGTGCTGATCATTTCAAGATAGTTGTCAAACTTGGCCATTACTGCCATTTTGCATTTCTAAACAAGTTTACACAAACGTGCTTTGAAATTAAATGCTATGAAACAATAGTGTATGATTATGATTCATATAGCATTCTTTATCTTTGGAGTGCTTTGCAAACATTAACTAATTAAATTGTACAGGTCCCCTGTGTGTTCAGATATTATAATTATCCACAGGTTAGTGACTTGCTCAAGGCCATGCAGCAAAGCAGAAATGAGTTGGGATCAGGTACATCTGCCTCTTACTCCCATGCTTAATCCACTAAAACGTGTTGCTCCAGAGTGAAGCTGAGTCATTAGTTGTTAGATATGTGAAATGCATTTTATGGGTAGTGAGGCAGGCATTCTGTAATTGCTTGAAGAGCATGACACCGAAGAATGAATTATAAATAACATTATGAATTACTACTACCCAGTTAGCACTTTGTACACCTGTTTGGCATCTCTTTCCCCAGTGGTTCATTATTCAGCTTTTTATGTTTTTCCTTTCTAAATCAGCACAGAAAGCAAGGGCAGAGCTATGTGCCTTAAGAAATTTAGAGCTATAGCAAACACTCACAGGTGTGGATTGGATAGCAGAACACTGCCAGGAAAAGCCACAATAAAACTACCTCCGTGAACTGCTACTTTGACTTACTGATAAGAAAAAGAAAGAGCATTGTCCTCTGCTGTCACTTGAGCCAAAATTACTTCTTGTTTCATTATCTAGATTAGATAAGTTTCTATCTTTCCTTTTCCATAAGTCAGTTCCTGTGATTTTGTGACAGACATACATGCAGCGCAGTTAAATCTTAATACCAGTGCTTACACTGATTTATGGAAATATTGTCCTGCGTGTTTAGGTCAATGCATGCAAAAACACAAAAGTTGTGTAGGTCACGGGTATGTAAACTACATGTAAAGGAGGGAACTATTAAGAGGGGAACACTGTTTGGCAAGGCATAATTGAATGAACATGTTAATACAGGAATAAAAAAAAATTAACCTTTTTTTTTTTCCTGCCATTTTCCTTTCTCCTACATAATGGGAGAAGATTGTTATAGGTTTTCCTGTCTGTTAGTTCAATCCTCTTTGATTAGTTGTGATTTCACCACAACCTCATTTCTCACAGTGCGTTCTTTTTAGGCTGGAGATAAAAGAGGAGTGAATGGAAGTTCTTGGGTGATGGATATGAAGAGAGTTTTTTGTGTTGAGCCTGTGCCAAGGAGGTGTCACTGTCCATGTGTATGTGACTTAGAACACGAGCATTACTATTTTGAATACATTGCAGAAAGGGTACTTACAGCTTACAGCTACCACACATGTAAAATTACTCTAGTAAAAATAAAGGAATTGAAGGCTGAAAGAAGGAGTAAAGCAGCACAATGGCTGATATTATATCATCTAATCCTGAAGTAATGACAGTCACAGGTTTCAGAGTCAAACTCCACACCTCCATCATTAGAGCAGTGACAAAATATGTGTCAAGCTTGAGGTTCTGGGTCATATTTTTCTTTATTTATCCTTGTAAGATACACTGAGTTGCCACAGGATAAAGTAGTGCAAGGAAATAGGAAAGCTGAGGCAGGCATAAAATAAGGAAGAAACCAGGGTGGATCAGAGGAGGCAGCAACAGCCAGAGCTCTCTTGTCTGGCGTCTGTTGCTGGCTCAGGGGGACATGGAGCAGGCTGGCAGGCACTGAGGCCAGAGACTGCCCTAGAAAGTGCTCACCCTAAAGCATGTATACACTGTCTGCTGCTGGCTGAAAAGCCCAGCACTGCAAACAGAGCCTGAAAAATAAATTAACCTGGGAATGACCAGGAGCTGACATCAGGCAGTGAAAGAAATATTTGGTTTATGTACTCATTAAAAGTCAGCAGTCCCAGTCCTGTCAAAATATGTCGCTCAATTATTTGCATGAAACGTACAATATTTAGCATGGTGCTGGGATAATGCATAATAAATTAGGGACACACAATGCTGTCAGATAGGCATATAAGTCACCATGGTGTTTCTCTTAAGAACTGATGACCACTGCTGTTTCTGTAATCTGTTGCTTGTCAGGGCCAAAGAGTCGAATCATTTATAAATAAGTTCATAGGAGGAACTGGAATAATGACCAAAATTTCAGTCATAAAAGTTTCAGAAGCACAATAACAGGGTAATGTTGTATAATAAATTGTTTGCTGAAAATTATTTACCATCTGAACAGGTTGATTCTTTCTGCACTCAATTTTTGCACTTCAGAACTGCTTGCTGTCTGTATCACTACATAATTTGTGAGATCCTTTGCCATTCCTGAAGTATGATCAGAATAATAGAATGTGGTTTTCCTTTTGCTTGAGAGGAAGTACAAGTACATGCAATTCTGTAACAGGTAATCCTTGTCAATATATGCACAACACAGAGGTTGCGCTATCTCTAAATGCTTGCGGCACACATGAAGTACTGCAGGTGCCCAGGACCAGGATGAGCCACAACATCACAGGCACTTGAGACAAGATGCAGATTTTCTGCTTTGGGGGAGATCTGGTGAAGGTGTTGTGAAGCTCTGAAATAGGTGATTGGCTCCAGCTGTGTGGCAGAGCTCCTGCACAAGGCATTAACACTCATACTATGTAGTCAACAAAGATTTAAAAGGCTTTGAAGTTCAACAGGCAGAGAAATCAGCTTCCTAGAGCTGTCTCCACTTACATCCTGGGTGGGTACTTGGATGACAGTTGTCTGCTCTCTTTGGAGCCTGGGCTTCTGAACTGTAGTAGCTCATTGAAATAATTTGGAAAAAAAAAAAAAAGACCAGCTCACATTCCCAACTTTCCCTTGTGGAAATGAAGAGATCAAGTTCTCAGTTTGCCTATTCCTGTTGTAACACCCAGAGCATGCTGTCCTCTTCCCTTCAGCAATCTCTCTGTGTAAAAATGTGACAGCCAGCAGTGGTGCAGCCACCCCACCCATCTGTGGCATAAAAGCCTGATTGTTAGAGCACTAACTCAGGAAGCCAGATGCCTACATTTGTATGCAAAAGATACCCGGGAGTAGTCCTTTCCTTCTTTTTTCTACACTTACATTTCGGATTGGAAAGTGATTGTTGCAGATCCTTTTTATTCTGACTATGTTGTCTGAGGTGTGTTTTGGTGTTTTCGTAGCACAGATAAGCTTCAAGCTCCAGAGACGTGGGTTAGGCATTTCTCTACATGGTTTCTGGGTTGGAGAAGAGACTGGGTGGGAGGCCACAGCCTTTACTCTTTCACACCAAACAGAGAGGAGCACAGTAAATTTTAGGTGTCAGTGAGGTTGGTTGGATGATGCCTGAGTGTCTTTTGCTTCAGTGCTTGGATACTGTAGCTTCTATACAGATTTAGTTGTCTGCTAAATTTCCCCACTGTCAAAATTTCAGCATGCAAATACTTAACCTCAGCAGCTGTATTTTGGTCTGCCCTATTGCTTGGTTGTTAAAAAGGGAACTTTATGAAAAGGAGTGTCCAGAACTTAGAGTTACTACTTCTGGGTAATGTATTGCTGTTTATATCACCTGTGGGAATAAATTATTTTCCAATAAGTCAGAGATGATTGCAAATTAATTGACATGGAAGAAAACCATTGTTGTTAATGGTTTTTAGTAACCATTTTTCCAGTGCATATTGCTTTCAGTTGGAGGCTGATGGGGCAGAGTATATTCTGTTGCAGTTCTCTTTGATTAGGAGTTGACACAGTTGTAAAATAAAATCTGTACCTATTTGAAACTGTAGGACAAGTACCTGATACATATTTCTGAGAAGGAAAAGACTCTACATGGAAAGTGGAAAAAGAATATGGAAAAAAAACCCAAAACAGTGTCAGACAGTGATGGAGCTAATAACTTAGACTTCAAAATTTCTTTACATCATTTTGTCATCTGCATAGCTTACTTCTGTCATTATCAGAAATCTAGCCTCTAAAAAATGGCAAAAACAGTAATGAAAGCCAGTACTGTACAGTACTGTACACTTAAAGCAAGGAAATGTGACAGGTTCAAAGTATGAAGTGCAAAATGTTGAGAGAGAATAGATTATTTTTGGTTTCCAAGGGCCAGTGGAAAATGCAATTACATAAGTCAATCAAAGTTCTTCTGAAAATTTTCTTTTCACCTTCAGCAATTCCTGTGCCAACCTAGACATCTTAAGTGAGCATTATAAAAGATCAGAAACTTTTTTGGTGCAAATGCATTTGTCTGCTAGTGTGTTAGAACTTTGTTATGATTCATATTGTTATTCTAGTATTTTGCTAGGTTCTTGGGCATTGGCCTCAGACTTTCACAAAACATTTGAGGTCTCAACCACAGAGAGAAAGACTAAAGGGGTTCATGTTCATGTTCTTGGCTTTCTACAGGTTTTTCTTTTTTTCCCCTGAACTAGGTAGAACTTTTTTCAAAAAAACATCTGTATGATGCATCTTGTTTGAGCACATTCAGTAGATCAGAATTTGTCAGTGAAAAGGAACATTTCATGTAGTCCAAGTCTCAACCAGCACAGAAGTTTGTACAGCTATGGCAGCTGTGTATTTGTGTTGTTCATTATTCAAAGTAGAATTTTGGAAGATAGTATTTTCCCTGGAGTCCCAGTTCTAAGTAAAAATGTTAAAGCATAAGTTCCTTAGTGTTGTGTTGGGAATAATATTACTGATGAAGCAGAATTCTGGGAGCACATTCACTCCAGCCGCTATTTCCTTTTCATGCAATGTCTGCCTGCTGTAGAGTCTCATTCGAGTTTACCTCTTTGTCAGTGATTATTTTTTAATATGAAAATATGATTCATCATGACCCAGAATTACCAGAGTGAAATGTGGGCCCTAAAGCTTTGACTTTGCTCCCATGAAAATTAATCACAGGGCTTCTAATGACTTACTTATCATTAGCTGGGACATCTACAGAGCAAATTTAGCTTGAGAAGAGTTTTGAGTGAATGGGAAAATCCTAAAGTGCCTTCCACATTGAGGCTATGTGCCTTAATTTGTAGTAAGTGTTCCTCAAGCTTGTCTAAGTCCCCTTCGATTATTTGGGGTAACTTAAAATTCCTAATTGTCTGTGTTCAATTTCCAGAGAGAGCATGTGGGGCTGTGCCAGGTCAGCTGTTAACCCTTTTCGTTTTTTCAACTCCAGGTATGAAGCATTTTATTGTGTATTATATAATATTCTGTTTTATTGATAAAGTCTAGTAGCAGTGCTTTTCAGGTTTCTTTCCGTCTTTATATCATGACTGGGGGATATGTGGGGCTAGGCAAGATCTGAAGTTGAGTTTTGCAATTGCTTTTTTTTATCTTGGGGCTCAGAGGGTGGTGGGAAAGCTGCAATTTTTTTTTTTTTCAAATCCCAGTGTTTAAAATATGAGAACAGAAAATATCTTGTCTGATGTTTAATAATGTAGTTTAAATGTTCAAAATAGTCTACTGAAACTGAGCAATGAAGTTCATGTGCATCGATGTAGCTCATGTTATAATGGGTCATTGCCAGTTACCATGAAGCAGAGCTGCAAAATGTAGGAAGAGCTCTTTGCAAACATCTTCTTGCTTTTATATCAAGGAGGGAAAAATTTTAGAACATTACTGTGTAATGTATCTGCTTTTGGGTGCAGGGTTTACATGGCAGTCCACTGGGGGTAACTGGGAGGTTTCAGCAAGTGTTGTGATGCCATAAGGGCCCTCGGGCTCTCCCCACTTGCCCAGGCAGAAATGATGTCAAATGCCAGAAGGATGTACCAAAGCTGGTAGGGCTCCTGTATTTGTGGGATTCGTTGCTGTTGCTTTAGTGGGTTTTAAAACGGTGTGTAGTGAAATGTCCACTCTTGTGGACATAGTGTGCTTGCTTGCTTCCCTGCCCTTCTCCCCTCTTTTGTTTGTTTTGTGGGCCCCTCAGAAGATTCCTTTGGAGTTGTGTTTATTACGGGACAAGTGTAAACCCATCAACCTGCTTTGTCTGCTCTTAGTGACCTGTGTGCCCTCTGTCTGTGGAGTACAGAAGAAAAAACAACTTCACACATTCAATATACGCAAATATGTTGCAGAATTAATCAAATTCTTCACATTTATAAGTACAGTTAAGCCTCGTAATAAAATTAGGAAGAAGGCATGCTTAAGAGCAATTACACTTCCAAATTGCTAATGAGTAGTCAAATACAGAAGTCATTCCTCAAGACTACTCCTATCTCCAATTTGCAGTTAATTACACTACAACTGGTATATTTATATTAAAAATTTGCAGGATCTTATTACTCAAACATTTTCAAAGTAGCATCAGCAGTAATTTCTCTGTTAGAGCTAATACAAATCTTTTACGGAATCCTTGGCTATGAAATTGAAATGATACATTTATTTTTAAAAATCCTTAGAATTTTCATGGCTCTGATTATTATCAGTGCAATATCAGTGCAGAGTATTATCAGTGCAACCTCAGAAATTATACTGAAGAGCCTACTAGTCTCTCAAAATACTGTGTTTCTAAAATATATGCATATTTTGGATGCAATTTTTAACGCAGGTTTCTTTAGCCTGCGTTAAATTCATTATAATATTCTGTGAATTGGCCTCTATTCTGCAGGAACCATTTTCAAGAAGGAAGCTTCTGTTGTTAATTTTTTTGCTCTTTTTTAATGTTGTCAGTATTTTGCTTAAAAAACCATTCATGAATTTATGTGGTATTTACATACCATAGTAATGAATATGAGATCCTGCTAATGAGGCCCCCTGAAAAGCATGCATGGTTAGATGTAAAGGAAGATAGCACAAGTCATCTCATGCAGCAATTCTAAACTGCTGAAAGTTAGTGTGGTCTGACTGGAGTGAGATGAGAGTGAAAGCTAATATTTGGCAATGCAAATAGGTTATAATAAAAACAGACCTTTGGAGAAGATCTGTAGGGTTTTTATGTCTTTTTAAAATAAAGAACTAAATTGGTCAAGAAGTCACATCTGTCAAACCTCATTTGGGCCATGTGGACCTGCCTGTAGATTGAAGGGTGGAAATGAGATCAATGAGATTAACATTGAAGTCAGTGCCTTATTTAAAAGTATGAATTCTTATGGTGCACTTAAAACTGCTGAAATTGCTAGGACTACTCCTCACAGCTGGTCCTGCTTCTTGGGGTATGGCACTGTTGGAGTTTGGGAACAGTAACTGCTTGTCAGAAGTGAATTCTGCTACAATTAAATGCAGCTATATGAGTGGATATATTTCATTTGAATTAAATTTCATGCCTACCCAGGTCTGGATATTTTTCAACTTTGTATTACTAAACTTACCATTTTCCACTAAATTGCTGTTTGAAAGTTACCCTTACATAAAATTCCACTCAAAATTATGGTATTCCGGTTATGGAAGTCCAGAAACGATCTTTGATACTTCAATTTCTTTGTGGTGATGGAGGAACAGAGCTGATCACAAGTCTTGAAGAAATTTTTTGGTAGGTGTTTTTTTCCCTATTTTTTCTTATTGGGTTAATGAAATCTAGTAAAAGTTGTGGGTTTTACTCAAAACCAATTCCACACAAATCTGCATCTGCTGACCTCTGTGAATGGCCAGAGGCTGGGATGGTTGCCTCAGTTCATGCACATCTGACTGTTAATTTCCTCTAAAACATGGAGTATTTTGTCCACACTGCCTCTCTGACCCACTGGGGACAAAGTGATAATGTGCTGAGTTTCACATGTTGGGGGCACAGTGTGCCTCTTCATCTTTGATGTCTTGCAGAGGGTACTGCTTTTGCTCTTGTATAATCTCCCTCGGTCTTCTTTTTAACACCTCATCCACAGGCTCAGCCAGATGGGACATGTTTGGCAGCTGGAGGACCCAGATGCCGAATTCTGGAATACAGCTTTCCTGCCTTGGCATGTGGGTTCATGGCTGGCTTCTTGGCTTGCACCTCTGCTAACTTCTTGGCTACTGTCTAGCTGGCAGCTGTGGCACTGCCCCTGGGGCTGTGTTCAGGTCAAGCTGCTTTGGAGCTGGATGGCTTTCCTGATCTGCATTACACTGCTGGACACAAATTTTACCTTATTTTGCCTTGACTCTCCACTGTTCAAAGACGAACATTTGCAGTGTTCTCTTGTATTCCTGTCATTTGTAAGACTAATTTGAAGCAGTCATTCTCATTTGTCACCAATTCAAAAAAAAAAAAAAAAAGCATTGCAATGCAGAGTACACTGTTTTACTTGTTAGCATTCCCATTAGTTAGTAAGAATGTGAAGGCCAAAGTCTGTACTTGCAATTCATCTCCAGGACCAAATTGTTAACTACAGAGCACAGGCTTTAAAAGATATATTTCTTATGTCTAAACTTTGATTGCTTTCAACCGAAGGTGAATCTAGCATCTGTCAAACAGAAAAAAACTCCACACATTTGCAGAGGTAATCTGGATCATTTTTAAAGAACAGGATAAAGAATAATGATGATGATAATAAATAGGAAGTTACTGGTAATAATTTAGAGCACTGCCAGCACAAAGTGCTTGATCTTCTCTTTGGCTGATTTGGAGTGTCCTCATTTCACATTTTACTTTCACCTCAGGTATTTTTATTTGGCATTTTTTGTTAGTTTGTTGTGGTTTTGGGTTTTTTTTCATAAATGAAGTAATGAAAAATTAATGCATCTAGGATAGCCAAAACATTTGAAGCAATTCCCTAATCTACATGTTTTCCTTCATGCGCCTCAGTGCATAAACATTACTTTCAGTGGGAAAAACTGCAGAATCAGGAGGTCACTTACACTCTTCATATTTACAGTAAAGTTCAAATTAGTCATACCTACTATGAAATTTTCATTCCCTCTCTCAGCTAGAGTTGGGACTATGTTGTACTACACTAGAGGCACTGGTATCTCTGATACACTCCCATAATTTTTTTTTTTAATGCTTGAGCAAGTAGCACTTGTGCTTCACCGTGAACAGAAACTTCTAGCTGTATGTTAAGGTTAAGCTTTGCAGGTTGATCTGACCTCTGAGGAAAAGCACCTGACTTCCTCATTATAGTCACTAGAGGGAATTGTGTTTCTCAGGAACAACCAAAGTTGAGGTGTGTGCTTTGCTGATGGCCTAAGGAATGTAAGTGCTTCTCTGGGAATACTGCCCAGTTACATCAGATCAATCATGGACTATACAGAGAACCAGTAGGAAATAAAAGCATCATTTTCTCTCAGATGTAGTCTCTGTAGCCCTTTCTGGATTAAAATGGAGCAGAGATAAGTCTTTTCTCAAACAAGCTGGCAGCAGCAACAACAATTTTGCTACTTTTGCAGATGAGCTTCATTAACTAGCTTGTCAACTGCATGTGAGACCTGAGGTGTAGGTTCTGAGCACAAGCTGATCTCATTGGGAATTTCACTGCAGGCCTAATCAGATGAGGTGCAAGGGGAGCAATGTCTCATCTCCCTTCTTGCTGAATGTGGGCAGTTGTATGGACAAGGACACCAAAATTATGGGATGGGTAAGGAGAGAGGGCAAGAAGAACTTTGCCTGAGATGAGCAGGACTGAGGCTGAAGGCTCCATTCCCTGGAGCAGCACCAGGTCAGAAACAGGTGCAGATATTGAAAGTTCAGAAGAGGGTTCTGCCTGTGGGTGGAAAATGGGCGGCTGCCAGAATGAGTGTATGTGAACATGTGCCTAGTGATTGGTACCCAGAGAAGCTCCAGCTTAACAGGGAAGGACCTCATAGGTTGGGGGAGGCTGCGTAGAACTTGTTCGTGGGACACTGGGTGGGGATGGGGTCATGGACCTAGGCAGGCTTCTGGGTGTCTGCCCCCCAAATCAGGGTTTCAGCATGCCCATTTTCACACTTCACCTCTTTCCAAACTGTATTTTCTTCTTACAAATTAGCAAGTTTTCAGTGCTTTTTAATGTAGTAGAATTAAATATGTTATTTCATTATCTAGGCAGTTCATTTTCCCTGTTTACCTGTTTCTGCCCTTTTGACAATCAAAGGATGGGTCTGATTGTTCTTAATTTTTTCACCTCAGCCACAGTTCTTGCCCCATCCAAGAGATTCTTGTCACTTACTGTGTCCTATGGGCTTTGGAAATCATATTCATATATAAGATTTAGTTAATTCTCTTTTTTTTTTAAAGGGCCTATGATTGTTGTCCCTTATGCATTCTATTCGAACAGAGCAACAATGTGTGGTGTTAAAAAGGGAAAATAAGCAGCCACAAAGATGTTTTTCCCTTCTCTTGCCCCTCCAGTGCATTCTGTAACCCAGTTACTGTAATTGTTTTTAAGGTTTTTTAAAGCATGCATACTGTCAAGAGATTGCAGTAAAACAAGTGTTTCTCATAAGGCCAGTGGGACTGCAAGGGATGAAAAAAGTTGACAGAGCAAACAGAAAATTCCATGTTTTGTTTGTCAGCCTTTTTTTGCCTAATGCCAGATTCTTGGAGAAAGGATCTGTTTACTTCAGTGGAAGACTAGCTTAGGGTTTGCAGATTCCCAAGGCAAAAAGAAGGCATAGTTTCCAATTTGCAATCTATTCAGTGTGTGTGATGAACTGAAGTCATTTGTGGATTTGTATGTTGCATTTTGACGTGATTAAATGTTTTAAGTCTATTGATTTCATGCTGGGGATTAATGATGCTGAATGAAAGAGCATCAAAGAATAAAACGTGTTTACATGCTCGATTAAAATACTTTTAAAAAAGCACCGGAGTGCCTGTTATTGGATAGGAATGCGATAAGAGAAGCACAGGGCCAATCACGCATCCTGTGTCAATAGGAAAATGCATTAACTTCTTTAGGCATAGAAAGAAGAAAAGCAAAGATTTGATAAGGATTGACTGTACCTTTCTGAATGCTTAACACTTGTGTTGGACTCGGTTTTTTTGGAAGAGGGGATTAAAGAGGTTTCATTATCAGTTACTACAGATCTGTTTTACTGAATCAATCAAAGCATGATGCTTAGCTTCTTGGGATTAATGAGATGATCTTTTAACTGGAGAACTTGTTGGTTACAGCAATGTTAATAAAGGACAAGACCTAAAGATTCTCAGTGCAGCTGTGGACATGAGATACAGCAAAGATGGTGTTTGGTGCCTTGAATTTGCATAATACTTTTAGATCTGTTTTCCTTAGCATATTAGCTCAAAAACATATCATTATCTTAAAATGTTCATAGTGCTAATTGGTTTATATCTGCTCTCTGCAAATGTTCCTAATGGCTGTCTAGATGCATGGGTTGTATCTGGAATAGCAGTTAGGTGTCACATTCTGTTTACCAAGATAATAGCAGATGGAGGTGAGAAAGACCTATGTGCTTGTTAAATTCACCCTGTTGCAAGCACAATATAGGCTTTTCCAATAGTATTAAACTGTTAGCACCCCTTATGTCAGCCAGAATGCCAGACAGAGAATTTATTTGTGGTGTATCTGGGGAGAAGGATGCCTTAATGATCAGGTTAGCCTGTGAAATACTTGATGCACATGAAATACTCCCTACTGAGCTAGGGAGAAGTTTAAATGTGCAATTTAATGCAGCTGAGTAAATGTCTGACAAGACCAACTCAAGCACCCATTCGCTCTTTCTCTCGTGATGCTCTGATCTGGATTAGCATATGTAAGATAAATTCAGCATCAGTCTGATACACCCTACAATTCTTTTGTCTCAGAACAGTATTGAATGATTATCCTGGGTTTGAGGCAGGAGAGAGGGGGTTGACAACGTGTGGTTATTTTTTTCTCCCCTCCCATTTCTATTGCTTAATACAAGACCTGAAGCCCTTGGTTACAGAACAAAGTGTCTGAGCAGTAACCAAGCTTGTGCAAACCCAAGAGAAGAGTAATGACTGTTCCTCGCAAGCTTCCTGCCTCAGTGCAGGTGCAGAAATCAGGAGGGCCTGAATAATTCATAAGGTGCAAATTAGCCCCAGCTTGCTCCCACTGCTCGAATTTTGCTTCTGCTTACCTACCTAGTTGCTGGAAAGAACAGAATAAAGAATGCTTGGGAAACCAGGGAGAGAAAGAGTGTTACAGTTTAAAGGCCAGAGTCACAGAGACCGCTGAATGCTGGGTGTGTTTGAAGGCTCAGTGCTTGTTGAAGAATTGGACTCTACATTGATTATTCATAGAGTGTTTTCTCAGGAAGAAGGAAGCTCTGGGGACTCATTCCATTGCTCTTGGAGAGGAAAAAAACTTCCTTTTAAGAATTAGGTTTTTCCTGCTTTTATTGTTACAGTTTCTAAAAATTATTGGCTAAAAAAATGGTTAAAAGTTCATTTAAAGCCTATTAAGGTATTGGAGAGAGTTTATATTTATGGTGTCAACTCAAGGGTGCAGAGAAATTTGGTGAGAGGTTTTGGATGTTAGGATAGTTACTGCTTTGTGTAAATATGGATTTCAAGGGCTTCTATGAAACTAGTTACATATAGAAATGCAGTGTATAATTAGCTTGTATTTTTATCATTTTAAAGGCAGCATTCATCTCTTTTAAATAGCTAGTGATGGTTAACTTTTCTATTGGATTACTTACCTGCTTTTTATGGCCAGAAGACCAAAATGAAAGGTGAGTGGTGTTTCTGCTGCACAACATTGCAACTCACCCAAACATCAAGTAAAAGGTTTTGCTAAGCACTGTTGTAGAAGCAGGGAATTCCTGACACAGCTCTTGGAACAGCCTGTGTGTCACTGTGCAGTGCAGAGAGGAGCTGGCCTGAAAAAGGCAGGTTGTTTCTGCTGTGTACTTGAATATCCCCTTGACATCTCTCATGTGGGAGATGAAAACATCTGACAACTCCATCAGGAGCAGGAACAAGGTAGCTAGTTTTCCCTAATGGCAGGTGTTCAGATGGATTAAAACTGTCCTAATGTTTTTGCTGTGCTGAATATGAAAAGAGAACAACAGCAGGAAAAAAGCTTCCCTTTAGTGGTTTTGGAGGTTTTCTGTTTTCTTCATTTGTTTTGGGGTTTTTGTCCAACATTGACCCTTTTTTGTCTAGCCTCTCTACCCCACCCCCTCCTGGCTCTCACGTGCAGCAGCTAGATCACGTTGCCATCATCTGGGTTTGTATTTCCCTCATTTGGGTTGCTGGAATAGGAGCTGGCTCTCATTTCTAGCTGATTCTGTCATTTCCGCTAGGCCCCAGCTTGGGCAAGTGCCAAGACCAACAGGTGATCCTTGTAGCTGCAAAGCAGCAGGAAGAGGGCTGTGCATAGAGGAGACAGTGCACCAGAGGGGCTGCCTGGCCCTGCTCCATCTTGCTGTATAATTAATGCCCCCCTCCCCAACCCCTCATACTGAGCAGAAAATCTGTGCAGAACAGCTCAGCTGTAGGGAAAATGGTAGTAAAGAGTCCTGGAAGAACATAGGCTGTGTAAGTGCAGAGATGTCCTCCCTCTTGGTGAGAAACTGTAGCTGATCCTTTGTAAGGAGCAAGGACAAAATTGTATTAGCTTCTGTAAAGTAATATGCACTCCATCAACCAGTGCAAGAAAGTAAGCAGTTCAATAAATTTCGGTGTTATGCTCATGGGACTTCTATTTTGTATAGGAGCTAGTTTGGAGTGAGGTGAAAATTTAGTTAAGCTTTTCTCTATGAGAATTAGCTTGCAAAGTCACATGGAAATTATTTGAACAGGGAGTTAACTCTGGTTGGGAAGGACCACCTCAAGCTGTAGCACTGGGGGCACCTGCAGCAGGAGCTGTACAAGCTCTGCATTCTCTGGACAGCAGTGATGGGGAGGCATGACTGTGCAGGGCTTCACAGGGATGATTTTTACAACACACTAAAAAATTCCAAGAACCCTCAGGATGGCCCCAAAGAGCTATTTTTTTCAGAGAAAACTCCTAAAGTACTTTTTTTTTTTCCTATGAAAACAAAGTTATGTTTAGTAGATGACAGTGGCTTAGCAGAACCAGTTTTAAAACATACCTCCAAGGCTTAGGTTAACCCTGTGGCATATACTGTGAGGTGAGATAATGTGTCCCTGAAAACTGTAGCTCTGTTTGTATTTGTGAGGCAGGCTGATGTTTTGAGATAGACACATGTTAGCTTTAATCCTTTGAAAAATAGATGGTATCTCAAATTCTTTCTGCTTGGTATACATGGAAGCCAAATTGCTTCTTCCATGTGTGGACTCCTGCTAGTAGTTTGAAAGCTGAAGGTTTCATACAGACAAGGTTAAAGTTTTCTGTGTGTACTTCCATAGGGAGCTGGGCTCTCTCAGTGCACCACAGCAAGGGGAGGCTGTGGGGAGCAAGAAACTGGGGAGCCTGGATCAGCTCCACCAGTGAAACTGAAGTGCTGCAGCAGATCTGCACAGCAGAAGCATCACCTTGACTGGCTCTTCCTGCTGTGCACAAACCAGAAACACAAACAGCAGTGAGATCAAACTGTTATGAAACACCAACATATTTAGTAATGCTTCTAGCAGCTATCTGTCTGCAATCCTTTTGTGTAAGCCAGCAGTGGTTTTTCTTTGTGTTGTTCTGCAGCTTGTCAGCGATATGACGGGGTGGAAGTGGGGGAATCATTGCTTCTCAGGGATATGTTGTGTGTGTGCAAATCTAAGGGTGCTGCAAGACCTGGACTGGTAGCAGATTGTTCATGAATACACACTTTCCTTGGACATGTCTCCCCATTCTAAGTGGTGCACCATTGCTATGGTGCCATGGACTCTGACTTCTCAGTATTTTTTTCTTCTTTGTCTCCTTTCCTTTCATGCTGGATTACTGCTTTTGCCCCCCTTCCAAAACCACTGATATAAGAGGCTTTTAACAGGGAGTGAGGTGTTTCTGTCAACATTTTGTGAATTTTTCTCTTCTCTCCTCTCTGTCTTGGGAGACCATCCTAATCCCTGCATTTATAGTGGGTCCTGGGCAAACCTGAATAGTCCCTCTGGCAGCCTCCATTGTTACTCTTGCTTCCCCTTGGGTTACAGGACTAGGGAGAATGATTCCTTTCTCAGATGCTCACTCATGATTCTAGTGACCTCTGAAAAGCCCCATGGGCATGGCAGGATGTCATGGAACTGGAAGCTTTTATCTGTAGGGTGGTGAAGGATCCCAGTGCTGTTCCATCAGGAAGCAGCAATACCAGTTGGAGGGGCTGGAGAGTGAGCAGGGATACTTCCCACCTACGGTATGGCCTGGTCTGGACAAAAGCCCTCCAAAGAGTACTGCAGGCAGGAGAAAAGCATCCTTGGGTGGCCTCTGGAAAGTCAAGTTTTCCAGTGCCTTTGGCAGGCAGCCTGAAGCAGATCCATTCCTTATGCCAGCCCCGTGGAGCACTACCCCTCGCGGTTCTCCCTCCTGCTGCAGCACATACCTTACTATTATTAATGTTCTGGAGGCGCCAGCAGCATGCTTTGTTCTGCATGGAATGTGGCGCCCAGAGTGCAGGGACCTGTGTGGCCATTGTTTTAGTATTGGTAGATTTGGTAATGAGCGCTATAGTTTTTCCTGGTCATTTTTTTAAGTTCACTTTCCTGTATTCTGCCTCCTCTCTGGGCTGTCCCCAATGCGTTCAGCCCGTGAAGGATGCTGTAACCCCTCTGGCAGAAGAGAGGGACGAGCTCTTGGAACACTAAGGTGTGTGGTAGGGGCAGCTCACACAGCATCATAGTACTTCAGTGGGAATAGATCAAACTACACCAAGTGGTCTGCATGGTTTCGTAAACCATGAGCCCTAGAGACCAAGAGTGAAACAAGTCAGTAGCAAGCTGTTCTCATGTGCACTGTGAGTGTGCAGAGCCCCTCAGTGTGGGTTATACAATGTATAGGGAAAAGAGCTGCTCCTTTGCATCTTGGCCTAAAGTCATGGACTTAATTTTCACTGTAAAATCAGTGAAAGCTTCAAAATCTGTGGGCTGCTGCTGCTGAATCCTTAATAGGCATATTTACTTTGGAACTGATGAAACTTTTAAAATGTGTCTCCTTTCAGGCTGCAACACCTTCACATATAAAAAGGTTCAGATTAGCATGCAAGCAAACAGCACTCTAACAAAATGTCCAGTAACAGGGATTCCTGTGAACTCAGTGTGGAAGAAGAGACAGGGTGCATTGAACCTCATGTCCCCAGATTAGTTTAAGGTTATTCCTGTAACCTGTATACTTCCTCCTGTTACACCACCTCCTCCTATTTTTCCGCTCTGTGTAGTTCTACTGTTTCACTGAGTATTAGCCCTTTGTAGCACATAGTTCGTCTTTTTAACTACTTTGTGAAGTACCTAATGCTCTTTTGGGTGCCACATAAGTGATAATAATAATAATAATAATAATAACAATAATTTTCCAAGTGTTATTTATCAAGTTGTGTTGTTCGTTGCACAGGCACAAAGTAAGGGTGACTGCTGAATGCTGATAACTCAGCTGTAAGGTAAGCCTCTAACACAGGAAGGGAAATGCTCTGGTTTATTTATGAGTACACTCAGAAGCAATGTCTACCTTCCAGTATACCCATACTTTGTAGGATAGCACATTTTACTTGGATGCAGTATTGCCAGAGGTCAATAATAATCAAGGCTAAATTGCTTACAGCGCAAAGGTAATGAAACGCTCTCATTACACTCCAGTCCTTGTTTTCATTGTTAATTCAGTGTTGTTCAACTTTTCACCGGTTTCTCCCTTACAAATGTGGCAGTGAGACAGCCAGGCTGAGCCATCTGCTGCTGATGCTTGGGAGGTGCAAAGAGACACCACAAAGAAAATTGATTGACTGCAGTTGACTGTATTAGAGAGAGACCTTATTTGAACCGGCACTAACTGGAGGGAAGTGTGAACTGGCTTTAATTCTCGAGCAGACCTCTGAATATTAAGGATGTACACAGCAGTTGGGAGGATACATTCAGAGTCCAGTCATGTTCAAGATCACATCCCCTTGGCTTTCTTATTGTCGCTGTGGCTGTTCACAGCTGAGGGGAATTCTCTAGCTTTTGGATTTAATGTTAGATATGTAATTGGGTGGAAAATTAATGTAAACTTAAAATAATTCGGTTTCACAGTGTTAAACCGTGTTAAATTATTAAGCTTTGTGTCTCTGGTATCTCCCAAAAGCCCTGCCATTACCGATCGTCTGACTGTCTTTATTAGCTTATATTTTTCCCTAAAAGCAAGGCCTCATGTACAGTGTAATTATCCAGCAGTGCTGATTAATGGCATAATTCCCTTCTTCTGTAAAACTGCTGTGTAAATTATTTTCATGTCATAAAAATTACTTATCAGACAGTTTTGTGGAGGGTTTTCTATTTTGTTTTTATTTTTAGGTTTTTATCCACCCTCTCTATCACTGTGTCATGGTAATATCATTAAACACTGTTGTGTTTGAGCTTGCTTCAAGCACTAAACCCTGCAATGATTTCAGTGTAAAATATTTAAGTAGTTTCCATAGTATTGTTACTTCTACCACCAGATCTGATGAGCAAAATTAGCTAAGATACCCTGTTCTGAGAACAGGAATGTTTTTGGAGGTACCTGTCTTACCAGCGATATAAAAGAGACTTGATATGTTAAGCCAGCTGTTGAAATCTCTGCCACTTCTCAACCTTTCAGATTTCCTGTTGCCACTCACAGTATGTTTTCAGGAACCTCAGCAGCCTACATGTCCTTTTTTTTTTTCACTGCTGTCCTTTCTCTGTTTGCCTTGACAATGGCTCCTTACCCTTCCTCCAGCCTCTTGCAGTGGGACTGAGAAGCCCACTCACCACCTTCCCATGCCCTGCGATTTCTTCATGCTCCCTACACCTGTTTCCTGGGCTACATGATACTGAGAAGATTCCTTCATGTCCTTCCTGGCCTATGAAATGTGCTTGAATAGGAAGTGGTACTGTGCTCATTGGCTTGTCATCTGGGTTTGATGTTAATAAAACAATGGACAGTGTGCAGGGAAGAGCCCTGCCTTGCTGGGCTGCAGGACAGCCTGGGTATTGCAAAGTAAACCTTCTCCTTTCTGATGAGCATGTTTCCTTTGGTCTGCTGTTTTTAAAGCTGTCATTTTAAAGCTGCCATGTATTTGTAAGCACTCAGAGCAATGTGGAAGTCCTCCTAGTCCTGTTGGCCTAAGAACTAACAAACCTACTCCTCTGATAATGGGAGTCCTTCACAAAAGCTGGTTTCAAAAGGGCAAGTTTCACTAGTGTGTGTGTGTGTGTAGAAACAACTGACCAAAGTCTAAAATCCTTCCCACTGAGGTCCAAATGAACCCAATAACCTGGGTAGTGTTTACCAAAAGAGCAGAGAAACAAGGTTGTGATAGAGCAATTCTTCCTCTGGAATACCTGCGTCCCCTCCCTCTATCCATCTTTTTTGCCTTACAACATCAAAAAATTCTGTGGTTTCTGCCTCTCAGCCTCTGAGAATATTACTTGACCTTAATGTTTAATATCCATATATGGCCCTGCCCTTAGTGAACTTGTCTAATCCTCGTTTGAGCTCATCTATATTCTTGGCCCCTGCAGTATGCAGTGGCAGTGAGCTCTTAGAGTGAATTATGTGAAAGTCACCAGTTCTTAGAAGAAATAATCACTTCCTATCTTTACATTCTTGACTGTGCAGAACTCTACTATCTCCCCCCAGTTATCTCACAAATTTGGCATTCTCAGGGTAACATGGTTGTGGGCCAGCTGTCAAAGAGGTAACCGAAATCATTTTCCCAGGGAGCCTTTTCCACTCTGCACTCTCTTCTTGAGACCAAATTAATCCTAGATCTGCCATCGTTCGAATCTATTACTAAGAATAGGATAGATTAAAGAAACATGCTTACCATGGACTGCTCTGTCACTCACTACATTCAGAGCAACACTTCTTCTGGCACAAATAATTACATAGCATAAAACTGCTGAAATACCAGTCATTTATCTGCTCTCACCGTTTGCTTCTAAAGAGATGGTAGTTTGTTCAACTCTCATTTTTGGGTACAAAATTACGCTTGTTGCTCATTCAGCTGCTTGGCCTGTTGGCATATCCCTACAGAGCTCATTTCTGCACTGCCAGGAAGAACCAGGATTACTGTACCTATTGGTGTAATTATTTTCAAATATCTCTTTAGCTTGTATTTCTGGAACTAATTTGTTGTCTTTTTACATTATTTTATGTCTTTTTCTGTTGTTGTTTAATCCCATGCACCTGTGCTTGTATACATCCTTTCGCTGATGCTCTGCTGCTGTGAGCTACAGCAATGAACAGATGGAGTCAGTGCAATCTTTTATGACGTTAAAAAAAATATTTAATGTGTTTAAAAATAAAAATGTGTATTTTGCATTACATGTTCTCCTGAGTTATAGGCTTCAGCTTGTGTTAAAGATGATCCTGATATATTTTTCCCTGGTTCTTCTAGTGTCAGTGACCATAACAAACAGTATTTTTGTTGACACATGGCTTGGCAAATAAAGGCTGAAATAGTAAATGGACTGTCCTCTCTGATGTGTTTCATAACTGTTTTCATCAGGCATTTTCAATACTGATTTAAAATGTTTGATTATACTCAAAGTCATTAGAAATCTATTACATATGTCTGACTTGGAAGTGAGTGAAGTGTAACCCCTTCAATAAACTTCTCCCCCTTCCCCCAATTTCACTATAACATTGTGACTGATAATATTTTCTCATTATTAATTAGTTTTATAGAGATCATTGTCTTTAAGTCTCCCTAAGGCCTTCAGCTAAGGAGGCTGTTGAGGGTAGGTGTTTGCAGGGCATTAGGGAGCATTATTGTTCAGAGCAGCATAAACCTGTGTTACAGTACACCTCCATACTATAGAAGGGATTTATAGCAGAATGTGTCCTAAACACTAGCTCTACATTAGCAGTCCTTTCCTTATAATTGAGGGAGAAAAATAAAAGGCAGAAATCTGTTGCTTTGCAGTTAGGCTCTGTTTAATTGTAACGGAGGTAGGGCTGCAAACCATGCTAAGTCATAAAGGTCACAGCTTCTGTGAGAAGTTTCTCTATTAATAGTCTATAAGTATTTTGTTTCTGCCAAGCTAGTGCTTAGAACCAAATTAGTCCCTCATTACAAGTCTGTTACATTAAAGTCAAGGGTGTATCAGCATGCCCTGTGTTGCCTCCAGACACCTTCCACTGTGCCTCATGCAGACTGCATTTTCATAAATGCACACATGTGTAAATATAAGTAGGCAAATGACTTAGCAATTTGCTGAGCAATCAAACAACTTCTAAACCAAAGAAGTTTGTGGTTTTTTCCCATTCTGTTTTCTCTGTTCTTAACAATATTTTGCAAATCACCATATTTTTTAATCAGCTGTGTAGAAATAGTTGCCATGATTTCCGTGTCACCTGTTGCCTTCAGCAGAGCAGCTAAAGGTACTGCCATGGATAAATGAGAAGCCTGTATCCTTTCATCATTAGAGTTCATTCTGCATTTACTGGAGGGAGGTAGACTTCTCCATCCCATTTGAAAACATTTATGTCTAAGATAAATGAGGTGAATTATCCCAAGAATTGTTTCTCCCGTGGTCTCTCTTTCCTTTGGCCATCAAAGGAATCTAAGCAAACCACTTAACTAAGTGAGAACAGGAAAGAATAGTGAATTTTAAAGAGAAGTAACGAATGGAGATGTAAAGATATCATCCTGGAGGAAAAAAAAAATCCCTCTTTGAAAATTATGTGAGTTCCTAAATGGCATTATGTGAGTTCTAATCCTAAACAGAGCATCCAGTGAAGGGCAGAAAAACAGAGTTTGAAGGATGAGTTACCTCAAATCACACACACCTTTCCATTCAGTAGGTATATGGGATTGTGACTAAGGATTTCTTATCTGCCAAATGCCACCCTCATTATCAAAGATTTCATATGCCCTGATTTTTAAGGATGCCCTAATCACCCATCTTTTTCATTTCATTCTATATTTCTATTCTATTTCTATTGTAAAAAAAAAAATACAGAAGAAGAAAGAAGGAAAAAAAGGGCAGTTAATTACTTTGTGTGTCATTCCTTTCTCTGAAAAATGGTAGTAACATTGTCCAACAGCCTCACTTGGGTATTAAGAGAATAAATTCATATATCTGAACTGTGTTCAGATTTTATGTTGATTCTGATAGTAAAACCTATGAATTATAGATAAACCTGAGAATAATTGAGAATAAAGGGAAGATGGAGGTTTACTGCTTTGTTTGCTTTCCTTTTGCACTCTCTGGTAGCACTAAAATGAATTGTTTATTACTGTCGTCCTAAGGGTGAGACCACTGGTGATTTCTACTGCTCTCTTAAATTGTGTTGGGCCCTTGAGATGCAGTTTTTAAAGTGGCCATAGTTCAGTTGCCATTTCTGAATTGTAATTGTGTTAGACCCAAAAGCAAAGATTTTGATCCCAGTGGTGCAAGTACACTCATGCAAGCAAGCTTTGCACCTTCAGAGAATATCTTTCATTTTTGTGTGGTCCCACATTGACACAAGTTTGACCATTTAGATTCAGTTGAAGGATTTGACGTTTAGATCCACCAGTTTCAGGGTTTTTTTACCCACACACAACACAGAACTATTTCTGTCAGTGTTGGGTAGTTGGGGCTTGCTCCTTAAAAAGCATTGGGATAGTGTGAGTGTGGTCTTCTAGAAGAAGCTTTGTGTCTGGGATGCCTCAGTTGTGATGTGACCAGGAAATCACGTTTTGGAATACATGTGAGTGGAAGTCTTCATTTGTTGATTTAACATTTGAGCCTTTGTGCAGTGACATAACTTGGTGATGTTAGTTCCTTTTCCAAAGGTAGCAGGAATAACTTGGTCACACAGATGAATGGACAAATCTAACGGGCAGAGTCCAGATCCTCTCCATGGGTATTCGTCACTTGTCTTGTGTGGGTACCCAAGTTCAGCTGAGTTCTGCTGAATCATGCCAGGGAGGGCACTGGCACATGTTAGCTCCCTAACCTGCTTCTCCATAGTGTCTGTGGCTTGGGATGGACAAGGTTAGGCTCTAGGGATAAGGTTTTGAAAATAGCCCAAACGTAGCATGTTGATGCTCTAAGGCTCCACATTGTGTCTTCCATCTGTAACTATTTCAAAGGGCTGTTCCCTTGAGTGCTTTCTGATGTCTCTGTGTATCTCAACCACGGCCACACATGTATGTAGGAATCATCAAAATTCTGATAGTGTCTGTGAACTTAAAGTCTAGTAGCTTGGTTTTTAAAACACATTTATTGGAAACTGCACAGAGGGGACCGATCCTGCTGAACTGGGATTGTTTGCCCAAATAAAGTGTCTTGTATGCTCAAGGGCTCACAGAATCAATTCTGTTTGCAGCAGTTTACAGATGTTATGGAATTATGCACGCATGGACTTCTAGAAATCTCTGTTTAAGATATTTCTATGTTTCAGTTTCATTCATGTAAATGTTGGAGTTGTGATTGTGTCAAAGGACACATGAGAAATACTAACGAGCTAGAGGAGGAACAGTATCCAAGCTAATATATAGTGGGGGGAAAGACACTAGCAGCAGGATGGGGCAAGGACATGCTTGCCAATGCTAGAGGCTGAGTGCCAAAGCTAAAGGTAAATATTAGGAGAAATGAGAGGGATTCAGGCAAGGTGTTTTTCCTTGAGCAGTAGCTTTCTTTATGTGTTAAGTTTTATGATACATAAAGTGGCCTTGGCTCATCTAATAGACTCCACTAGCATAGTGTCAGTATACAGTGTCCAAAGAGAGAGAGCTGTAAAATTGTTCAGTGCTTTTGTTGTTTAGGTAGAATTTCTTCCCAGCTCAGATTCATTACCTTTTAGTTCCATTTCTTCAGTGTCTCTTTTCCGTTTTCTCTGTCCTTTGCCCCTTCCATTCTGAGGGTCTGTTGTTAGCTGAAAAAAAAAGCACTATTTTTCAATATTTCTCCAGGTGACTGATAGGGAAAGGCGGAGGGGAAGAATCGTCCTTTCTTTTTTCCACTTCAGGCCTCAATTATTCTGTATGCTTTGAAGAACCTTGTAGCTTAACTGCAGGAATGGCCTGATTTCTTTTATTGAAAATTCATTCCAGTCATCTTCCCCAAACTGTGCAGCTTGGAGCACTGAAGTCTTTATTTTGGGGGAAGAGAAGGAAGTGTAGGATTATTTGGGGGTTAAGGAACAAAGACCAGGACTCTAGGGAAGGAGAAAACCAAAATCTAAAGGAGGCTGCTGCCATCTAGAGTCGAGACCTGACGCTGTTTTCCTTTTCGGGAGTGGCTTTCAAGTAATGTATATGTGAAAACAATAGTTGAGGAAAACCCCTCAGAGCAATGGAACTGCTTTCTTTGCTTTTCATTGCAGTAGGAATGATAGGAACCTTTAAAGTATTTTTTTTATTAAGTGCTTTTTATTTACATTATTTATTTAATCTAAGTATATTAATTTCAATTAAAATGTTCTCATCATGTGAAAATTGAGATTTAACATAGTGCTAAGAGGAGGACAATACTCCTACAATACAAATACAACTTATACTAAGTACATGATCAGAGGAGTCTTCAAAAAATCTTGGCTAAGCTGGGTACAGATAAGTAGGTCTGGAAACATTCCTTTCAGTGTTGTATTCATTATGATGTAGTTTTCATTCATATATATGATATTGCTAGGATATGGAGAAATACCTACGTTTTACTCTTTTTATCTTTTAAAATGTTTCATTTTATAATACCATATTGAATTCCAAACTTTGCCTGATGGCCAGGTTGAGTTGTAGAGGTGTTTTGAGTTTCCTTTAAATTTTAATTTGGAGCACATGTGTAGCATGACAATAGACCTGAAAGTATGTGTGTAGCAGGTAACCAAGGTGGTTAGGAGATAAGGTGGCATGGCCTCTTACTGGCCAATTTAGCATTTGACCTGAATTTTAAACCCTTCTGTGGTTGTATTCCTGTAAGTAGTTGCACTGAAAGCAAATTAGATTTAGAAGAGTACATATAAAGATGCTATGAGAATTGTGGCCTCTGTTAGGACACTAACAAGTGTCTTTTTGCTTGATCTTGCTTGTTTAAAATATTTTCCAAGCTCTTTGCAAGGGCTTGCAGAGTATCTTGGGAGTATGGATGAAAAGGCAGCCGGTGTGTAAAAGGGTGCATACAGAGGGGCTGTTCCCACTGAGGTGTTGCAGGGCTTTTCTCATCTCCCTTGCGCCCTCCCCCTCAGATTTTTCTCCAGCTACAGCTCAGACCTTTGTGTAACACCATACTGGGAAGTTAGCACAGGAGGCATCTTAATGGCGAAGATGGAGCAATGAAGGTGCCCAAAAAAGATCTAGTGTGGAGCTGATTGGACTAAGACTATGGCTTTTGACTTAAAAATCAAAAAGAACTGCTTGTTTAGTTGTCTTACACTTTCCCCTCCCTCATAATTGCACTTAGAATTAATGACCTTAGTCTGCTTGAAGACTTGCACCTCGAACTGGGACAGTGGCAGACACATTTTGTCCTGTGTCATATTTGATGCCTTCACTTGTCTTTGTCTCCTTTGCTGCTCCCTCTGCTTCTTATTGTCCAGTTTCACATCCAGTGATGGGTCCTTTTGGGGAGAGAACCTCTCTTGCACAAGGCCAGTCTCTCCCATCAAGGCAGCACCCTACCAAAGTCTGAGCTTGCAGAACAAGCAAACATTGTTGATGAGACCAGGTGCCTGTGCTCTCCTGCTGTGGGGCAAATGGAAGCTCATCTTTTTATGGGAACTGGGAAGCAAGCTACCTCATAGCACACCCATAGCATAAAGCAGCACATCCCATCCAGCTCCTGACGTGAAGTAAGGCATTTCAGTCAGACTGTTCTGACTTGAATGTATGAGAATGTCCCATCCCTAATGCATGGCGTGCAGGGTGGTGGAACCCACCTCATTCTCTGCAGTGGCTCATTCTCTGTAGATGGGGCCAGGGGAAAGAGGGCAAACATCAGGTAGAGCAGAGCAGAACTGGGCTCAGCAAGGCATGCACAGGCTTGAAATACTGTGCCCTAATACTTGGTTCTGTGTGTGCTTTCAGAAAAGATATCTGTTGCCATTACAGGATCATTGTGTCTTTTCATCTCTGGTGCATCTTACTTCCAGAGCCTGGATATAACTGTTAATTAGAAAAGGCATTTTGAGTAAGTTTGCATATTTTCATTCTCTGTATATTTCAATTACCTTCCTTTTTACTTGTGTCATTGAATACTATTTTAATTTTCAGCTATTCAGACTTTGACCTCTCAGTTTTAGTCAATTAAATGTGTAAACACACTCCGTGCTCGGGGACCACATTTTAGCTAGATTCATAGAGGCACTTGTATATATGTGCAGCACTCCCTAATTTAAAATCAGAAAGTGCTCAATGTCCTTTCCTTTGGTTCTGGCAGCATATCTTTGACCTACGAACAGAAGGGAATATGATTCTGTTTTCTTGGAAGTTCAACTTAGGATCAAGCATTTCACATACTTTGATAAATCTGCTCAGCCACTTTTTTAAAAAGAGGGCTGTCAAAAATTGCTTTATAGTTTTACTCTTCCTTTTTGTTCTCAGTTCTTTGAATTATCCTATTCTGAGTCTTGAAAATAACTTCACATTCGTTAGTAGTTTTGTCTTTTTCCATTTCCCCCCGAATGTTCTTGCCTTGTTATGGCAGCGCAGACTCAACTATTAAGAAGAAGTTAAATTCACAAAGTACATGAAGTCTTTTTTCTTTCATGTCCTTTGAACTTCTTGATCTCTGTATTTAATTCTGAAGTCTAAAACCAAACTCTGGTACTGTATCTTTGTCTACCTTGCTCATTTCTCCACAGCTCTGAAAGGAGAATTAGACATATGACATATTACTCATACTATTTTTCTTTGTAGTTGCTGCAATTAAAAAGATTCACCAAAAACTTTTTGAGTATTTGGGGGGATTAAAGTTCTCTACTTGCTGGCCTAACATGATTCCCACCTTCAATCTCCTCTTCGTGCTTCTGATTTAATAAACTTCTTCACTAACACAAGATTTCTGTTTACTTTCCTTTTTGGGCATAGACATCTCAGAATTTATGAGCAGGACCTTGGTTTGAAAAAACAGGTAAATTATTTTGTTTGTATTCTCTGACAGATTGAACATTTAGTCATTAAAAAATTCATTACATTCTTCGAAGTAAGAGCTTACAAGGTAAAAAATATGGAGAGGAAGAGTACTTCACAGCAGGTATTTACCTGGATTTTAGGTTTCTGCATGGTTACTTCATTCTTTATGCTGGCCACCCATGCTCATTTACAATGGCTTTTCATACACGACATCGACACAATGTAATATCATTAGATTATGCATACAGCACACGAGTCTCATCCTGCAAATGTTCCTGTCCTGCACTGGCTGAGAACGTGGCATTATTTCAGGGAAGGGTGAGGCATGCAGTACACATACAAACCTGAACAAAACCTGAGAGGAGCAGCAAACTGCTTAGATTGCTGGAGGGTATAGCTGAGAGGGCAGAGTGAAAGTGTTAAATACATCTGGCAGTTCACGGCAGTGCAGCCTCATGTCTTGGAAATGGAGAGAAGATGGAACAAGAAAGAATCAATTAAGACTGTACAGCAAAGTATTAGGTGAAAGCAGTGACAGCAGATTAATTCAGTCAATTTAACCCTCAATTTAATAACTTTCTGTTAGCAGAAAGTTACTTTTAAATCACAACATATGGAGGAAGAAAACCAAAACCTTTAAGTTATTTAAGAAAAGTAAAAGAATACAAGGGTCTTTTATGAGTGATCCTTGTAAGTGGGAAAGAGGACAGTATGACAGTGAGCTCTCAATATGTTGGGTGTTAAATTTGAGGGAATCTCCTAGTAGTGTTGTAAAGAGTAGCATGTGTGGCTGCTGCTTCTTGAATGGTTTATATTACATCCTCCTTTCTTCTGTCAACATTTCCTGTAGGACCTTTATTATCACAGATGATGTCCCTATAGAGCTTCAGGAGAGAGGATGAAGTGTCAGGTGAAGCATAGATGATTCAAAACTCTGCAGCCTTGCAATGTCTTGTCTGTGCAGGGAAAAAGAGCATGACCCATGCTGTGTGCATGGTTCCCTGTACTCCCATCATGTTAATCCATATTCCTGTGTCAGCTGTCATGCTGATAGTCATGGCAGTTTTAGCTATAGACCTAAACCCAGGCAGAGCTGCAAAGGGAGTGGAGAGGGATGGCTGAAATGATGGCTCCATGGCAGGAGTTGTTAGGAAGTTGTTAGCCAGTGTGACCAGAATTTCACCCCAAGATAATGAAGTGTTAGTAGAGTTATCTTCTTTTAACTTGACGCTTCTGTGTTTCATAATTGAGTCATTTGAGATTTTAATATTTTAATTCCTTGTTTTTCTTCTGATATTCAGTGAACAGTTCTTCATCATGATGCCCTGTTAGATTTTGTTTAGCTCAAGTAAAAAAATATTTATATTACTGTGTCTCCATTTAAATAGGCACTACTGTCCTTGAAATGTCAAATAAAATATGACATGTCAATTACTGTATGCCAAGCACATGATGTATTTTCCGTCACTGTTGATTTAGATGGGTTTTGATGTGTGCTTGACATATTCTAATGGTGCTTCTTCAGTTCAGTGAATGTCTTGAAAACAACATTGAATGGCACATAAATCACAGCACCACCTTTTTCAGGGACTTCTGCCAGAACATGAAGTAGCAGCTTTGAGTTCCTGTGAATATTTGCTCTATAATGGCTCTTTGGTCCCAGACTTGGGAGCCTCTAGTTTCTGACAGGTTTGCCAGCAGACCAGAAGCAGTCTGATCACGAAACTGTTTTATTAAACTATTTTTTAATAATTATTTTAGAAAAAGAAACCTATCATTTTCCTAAGAGATATTTTATAAATCCCATACCAGTATTTGGCTTGCATTTTGTCTGGTGATGTGTATATGGTAGAAAAGCATGAAGTAGGACCACGGACATTGTCATCATATAATGTCAGTAAGGATTTCTTTTAACCATTTTCACCTAAAATGTGCACCTACATGAAGGATGAAACACTCACTTCTATCATTGCAAAAAGTAGCATTTCTGACTTGCAGCCCAATCAGAAATGAGGACAGGTTATTTTCTGATCTTTTCTACTACTTCTAGCATTTGCTGGTTGCTTTAGCGCTAACATTGACTCTTCTGCGTGGAATACATGTGCATTCATACAGCGTTGTGGTTCAGTCAGGTCCCAAAAAGATGATACACTTTGATACTATGGTGGCAGGAGGAAGAGGGAGAGGAGGAAGGGGTAGTATGCCCACAATTGCCCCCCACAAAAATCATATGGAGCAGCACTAAGAATACTCAGGAAATCATTTGCAGTGCTCTGGGGCTCCAAGCCGTGTTTTCCTCCTTTCCCTATCTTCACTCTACTATTATGTAACACATTGCTTTAATCAGAAGCTGTGCATTTAATTTTTCTGTGCTTTCAAAGGGTATTGTTGAGTAAGATGGGCTTCGAAATAATGTGAGACTTCATAACAGAGTTGTCTTTCAAAATGGCTTTTAAATGCAGTGCTTCCAGATGGGTAGAGTTAGACTTCAGCCCTTCAGAAATACAAGCTCACCCATGGCACATCATGTCTCTGCTCTTTGAACTCAAGAGGTTGAAATAAAAGCAGCCTGTCGCAAAACCAGATGAACACTGGACAGTTTTTTGTTATTGCTCAATTTTTTGTCACAGAAACAAGACAGTAGGATTTACCATCCTGGTGTGAAACAGAGCAGCATACTATGCACCACTCCTTTGGGTGATAATCTGTGATTTTACACACCATCTCCCTGCGTGCTTTTTCCAGAACACGTTTGTCAAACTTCTAGTATGAAAAGATATAAGAGGTCCACCTGCCAGGCCATCAGCCACTGAAAAGGTTAAAGATATTTTGAAAATTACTATAATTTACTGAACATAAAACATTGAAATTCAGACAGTTTGTTTTTTGTAGGAAAGACCCTAACAAGAGCAGGAAATAACTGGCCAGGGAACACAGTCCTTTAGCTACCTGGAGCAGATACACTGGCAGAAGTGCTACAGCTTTATTCTGTGCCTGCTGTGGGGCGAGTGCATGGCAGGACAGGGACTTCATGGTGCCACAAGATGCTTCTAGGTCATGCTTAATTAACATCATTACTATTAAAAAATCAGTTTTATCACTATTAAAGTCTTCTCTACCTACGTACATGTAACTCATATGGTTGCATTTGGTGGCCAAGTGTGAGAACGTAAATGAGAAGCAGATTTTGTGGTTGCTGTTGACAGCTAATATGAAACTCATCACTTACCCAGGCAAAGGGGGAGAAGTTGGCCTTGGAAATGGGAGCGTCCAAAGGTGATTTAGGGGTGTAATTGAAGTGAGTGGCTTCCCAAAAATAGTATTTCTGAAAAAAAAATGCACATAAAGTTGTGTGTCCACATTGTTGTTGTCTTGTGTCAAGCTCTACTTCAATCTGCAGCAACAGTCCTCTTCCCTCCATCCCTTCTGTGCAGGATAAAAGTATGTAGCAGGGTCAAAGAAACGAAAAGTGGGGTAGAAAGGAAGATCCTTGCCCTTTCTGCCCCCTGAAATGTGTTTCTTCACCTCTGAGTGGATGTCACAAGGTGCCTTGAGCTGGCACCCTCACGTCCAAGGCAGTGGCAGCAGGGACACCTGTCCATAGTGGAGGTGGCTCTATGGGGGGCATGGGAAGGGGGACCCCATTGCCAGGCTGAGATGTCTGGCTTGTCTTATTGAGGCATTTGCTTGTGATGGCCCTTGTTGTCTCATCTGATCCTTTGCTGACTGCATCTGATGCCTCCCTCCATCTGCCTAATGCTTTCTCTTATTTACTGCAGTTACAGCGATACCATTCTGTTGTGCTGGGAGTTTTGGATTTGGATTTTGTTGGTTTTTTTTTTTCCTGTGCCTCTTCCAAATGAACAATTGCGACAGCAAAGTGCTTTGATAATTACCCGTTTTTACTGCATGCAAAGGCTCCAAATGTTTTAGGAAATTATGGATGTTTTTTGATCTTTAAAGTTCTGGTATGTTCCATCCCATTTAACAAAACAAAGCAAAACAACATATGTGCAGAGTTGAGTTTTGCTAGATTTTAACAGACTCCAATTTCTCCCGTAAAAGCTTGAGTGTAAGCACACTAGTTGTTCTTAATTACTATATTGGCAGCACTAGCTGATGCTTTATTTGGTGACTGATACTGTTTGTAAAAGCTCATATTGTAAACAGGCAGAGATTTTAACAGATTAGGAAGGGGAAAATACCTAGAAATGGGTGTGGGGATTTCTTTTTCTAAAATGGAAATTTAAAAAATAAAACTAAATTAGTCCTGATGAGGGTTTAAGTTATTAATCGAAACGACCTGTTGGTGAAGATTTGGGAGAATAAATGTTTTCAGGGAGGTAATAGGAATTCCAGAGATGATTTAATTGAATCGTGGATCAGCGCAACTGATTTGGAGCTAATATATGCAGGAAAACTGTGACAAACCAAGGGACCACTGGGTCTTAGATCAGTGCTGCTGACTGCAGGGTTAAGATACTTGAAATTCAGAGCACTGTCTTCCAGCCACTCAGATCTGTTGACCTGTGCTAATGAGCAACATGCATAAATTAGCAAGGTGAATGGAGTGTCCCATTGTTACCATCCCTGGATTCTCAGCATTGTAGGAGATGCATTTGGGAGGGATATGACAGCTTCCAAGAGAGCATATTCCTTTTGCTTCTGTGCAAGGTTTCCTTTGTATTGTGAGTGTGCTCCCAAGTGTGAAAATAAATTATAATGATGGTAGTGTAAATAATAAATACATCAAGTATTGATAACAAGACATGTGGCACTAAATAGGACAAGGAGCATCGTGTGGATGAAGGATGTCTGATCTCTGTTACTAAGGTGACTGCAAGAAATTCTGCTGGTGACAGGATGATTTTTCTGCATAGATGGAAGCTCGGTTCCCTCCATTGTCCCTGAAACAATTTCAAGTCAAAAGAAAAAAGTTTGCTAACCTGAAAAAGGGTGGCCATTTAACCTGTTAAAAAATGTTCATTAACTACTGTACTATACAGCTATGAATTTTCTCTCTTCTGTTGGGCAGCATTGTTTCCAAACTATTAACCTAACTAATTCTTGTGGGATTAAACAAAATAAAATTGATTTCATAAACCCTGTTGCTAGTATGTAGGGAAGGGCCAGGTAAAAAATCTGACAGTTGTTGAACTTTGTATGTTTTTATCTTTCCTGAACAGAACATTAAATATCTGTTGGAAATAGCAGAATAATTTCCCTCAAATAATTGAATACTTGACATCCCAAGGGGAGACATACTCCCTTTTACCAGTGGGAAAATATTCCTTGCCAGCACAATGCATTATGTTGCATTTCAAAAAATCTGAAGAGACAACTTCATTTAAATCTTACCCAGTTTAAATCCCTGCATAAATTCACAAAGTAACAGTGAATATAAACACCCAAGTCCTCAGTTCAGTTTTTGCTTTAGCAGAGGTGGAGCATGCTTACACTGAAATCTTGACCTTTATTTTCATGGCAAAAAGCCATTAGGATTTTGTTCTTGCCTTTCTAAAGAAGATTATTGTCATCCTAAAGATGTTTGTAGTTTTCCCTGGCAAGAGAATAGTCACAGTGAAGACCACCTAGTTTTTCAAGTGGATGACCGTGAGAGCAAACTCATGAAGCCCCCTTGACCCAGTGAAGCCCAGAGGAGTGGAGTTGCTTGGCTACCAGCCTAATCAAGGCTCTGGAAAAGTGTTATGGTGTATTTATCAGGAAAAATAGACTTTGTACTCTGAGTGCAACTGGAACAATTTCTTTGACAAGCAGATGTGTTAAAGATGTATTTCCTAGTACAAAATGTACCCTATGGCCATATGCTTGCTTACAGAAGAAATTTTGATCTTAATCGAACCTTGCCTTGCCCATGAGACTTGAGATCCTTAATGCAATTCTGCCTTTGTGAGAAAGTGGTAAGAGGACAAGTCCATGGAAACAATACTCTGGTTTCCTCCTTCTGTTGGGAAATCCTGTGTTTGACTCCACTGAAGAGAATGGGAGCTTTGCCAGACTTTATGAGGCCTGTGTCCAAGCTGGATATCTCTGTGGCTGCTGAGCTGGTATGATGATAAATGAGGAATTGTTGAAATTTGGCTTTTTGGTATGCGTGAAAAGTACATTAGTGCTCCACTGCATAGTTAATTACAAGTGGAAAAACTCACCACAGGCTGACTGATGGGTGGAAATCAGATTGATTTTAATAAAAGAGAGTAGAAAAGGACTGCTGCTCACATGATGCAACAGATCTGTGCAAGGCCAGTTAAAAGATGCAGTAACTCTTCCAGCTCATAGATGGTAATCTTGAGTTGCCCTCTCCCAGAAATTGTATGTCTGAGTGGTTTCTGCAGCCTTCAGGGACACTTGCCATCCCAGAGTGCAGATGAAGCCACTAGAAATTTTTCAAATACTAGCAAATACAGTAAAACTACAAGTGTGTAAATTTCAACCTCTGTGAACTGTGGCACTCAGTGACAAAACCTGGCCCTGTGATTCTCTAGAGAGACAGTTCTCAGCTGGGGAATTGGCAGCAACTCTGGGGGACTAGTGGAAAAATTAAAGGGAAGAAAGTGAAAAGAAAAGTCCTTGGGAAAGGACTATGAGAAGCTTGTCCTGATAAAGCCCAGAACATTGTTTCAGGTGAGACTATTACTAGAAATAACTGTGGAAAACCACAGATACAAGGAGAGGTAGTGGGTTTTCTTCCTATTGCAGTAGTGTATTAGTACTCTGTTCATATACTGGGACCTCACTATACTTGCTTTGTTTTGCAAACACAAAACAGCCATAAAGATGTGGCAAGGATCTCTTAATCTAAATGAAGGAATACATCATTGATATGCATGGCTGTAAAGCCAGGTATAAGGTAGCATATTGAACAGAAAAGCTGACTTCTTGTTTGAAATAAATATACCAGGGTTCCTTGTTGTTAACAAAAATGCTTAGTAACACAATCTGTAATGGCCCCTGAGGGGTACAGTTTGGATCGATAAGATTTTTTTCTCATGTTTTTGTATAAAAAATTCCTTTTCATAGGAGAGAGTGCTCTGGAAGGACAAAACAAGCAAAACTATAAATCAGTATTTATTGATTAGAAAGTATGTTAGGAAAATAAACCCAAATCCTGAGTATGATCTTACACACTGCAACTTTTTTGTCCCCCAGTTGAATTAAATTATTTAGTCCCTTTTTTCCTAGACAAATGAAATAGGTATGATACTTATATTATCTCTGTAATAGATTAATACTTGGCAATACATACTCTTACACAGGAGCTTGTAGAGGCCTGCGGGGCATAAAAACACTGGTCTTCTGATATGGCTTTCTTTTGTGGATGGCAGGCTGTCTTTATATACATATATGAACATCAAAATGCACATTTCAGTGTGGTCAACCATTTAGTATTTAACAAAATCTGCTTGATGATACAGAGTGTGACAGATGACCCCCCATAATTGCATTACACATAGGTATCTAGGGTAATCAAATATTTAACTTATCAATAATAACTCTTCTGAACAGGAAGAAAGTAAAGGTCATTCACATGAGCTTCAGTCCCAGTGGAAACAATGTCCTCATTTAGTATCACTGACTTGGCAAGACGTTAGTGGCAATTTTGTCAGCTACGGATACAGAGCAGGGAATTTTTAATCACCACTGCAGTAATCAGTTCCACGTTTGTTACTCTGACAGGCAAGAGAAGGAGGATGCACAGGCAAGACTTATCATTGTACAGTCACTGGGACTGACTACTGTGTTGTACAGTGTGAAAAATCAGAGATAGGAGAAGGAAGTGAAATCTGGAGAGCAAGGTAGAAGATTCAGGAAGTCCTGCACTAGAAAGTGGACTGTTTGTGTTCTTTGAATAAATAACCAGAACAAAGGTGAAAGACATGAATGTTTGTACATACTCATCTTATTTCCATGATGAAAATTTGAGCTCAGCCCATGTCTGCAACAGAGTAGTTTTTATTTCCTTTTTAAAATATTTTTCTGCTGAGATTACCAGTATTGACAAGGCTTATTTGTATTATGTGTTGCCAGAAAAGTGTGGAGGAAAAGTATGAATCATAAACAGGAGAGGCAAAAAGCGGGGCCCTGTGATCTCAGAGCTGAGTTACCCAGTCTCAGTTACCCAATTTTCTGCTCTGTTTAGAAGGGAACAAAAAAGAAAGAACAGACTCGGCATTGATGCAGCCTCCGTCTGGAGGGAGAGTTAGTGGGGCTAGTGCTGGAAATCCTGTGAATTATCACTGCTGTTCTGCCAGCTCTGAAAGAAGGGAGGGGATGAAATAAGATGCTTTTTCTCTGCTAGACCAGGTTCAGCTCCCGGGCCTGAACTAGCATTCATCAAACACCTGTGGCATGCAGGATTTCAGGAATTATTCCTGCTTTCAGGAAGATATGCAATACCTTGTCTTCAGATCCAAAGGACAGACCCTTGTACTTTATTCTACCCTCAAGTTCATTAAGTAGATACGTTTCCCCACTGCTTGGGGTATCCTTTTTTCATGAATTTTTACTCCGGCTCAGGAAAACATCAGGTTAAAGCAAAGCTAATTTTGGAGCTTTTTTTACGAAAAGTGAAGTTTTATGCTAGCTCATGGTCACTTAGTAATTTTTCATTATAATGTGTAGATACATGTATTTATAAATATAAACACTTTGTAGGAACTATTTAGAAAAAAACAAGCATTCATTAGAAACTCCCTTTAGAATATGAGCATGGGCACTCGCTGCCCAGATAAATGCCTTTTTTTTTTTCCTATCTTCAAACATTTTCAGACTTAAACAGGACAAAACTATGAACAACATGGTCTACCTCTGAAGAACCTTGCTGAGCAGAAAATTTGTAGTTCCCTCCACAGATGAGTTTTTCTGTTAGTCTTTATTTCATGATAATACACCATGTTACAAAAAGAGATGTTAACATGGGCTGTGACATCCAGAGTACAGAGTACACTGTGTTAAGCCATCCTGATGAGCTGGAAGGGTCAATATTGCAGCTGTGCATCCTCTGTAACATGCACATGTTAGAAAAAATACTTCCTAAACATATGTAAACTGCTGTCATGTGTCACCTCAGAATCCCTGACAAAGTCTAAGGACAACTGTCTCACTTATTATGAGTCCATCTGTCAAACCAAGGGAAAGGCAGAGCAGTGAAATAGAATTTCATTTAATATTACTGAGTATGTTAAGTCTGTGTGTAACTCTTGATAGCCTTCCTGTCAAATGTTTCTAAAACCTTTACAGGTAGAAACTCTGGCATGTCCTGGCATGGAGAAACAAGAAATTCATCCTTGTTAAGGAGCATCTCAGTAATTCAGTAGGGCTGGTCTGGGAATTGCTGTTGCCCATGTTTGGCTACTGCTGGATGTAGTAGTGCAAGTTGTCATAGAGCTGTGAACTTCCTCAAAACCAGGAAGAAACATTTTCATAATGTGGGCAATGCCTCAGTGTAATGTAGTTAGCATGTAATTCCTTTGCTTTTTTACACAATGGCTCTCCAGGGTAATATTTTGTTGGTTATTTAGAGTAAAATTGATGGAAAGGTTTTGGTGGTGTTTTTTTCCAGTGACATTTCAGAGTTCATAATCGATTTGATCAATTGGTTTTCTCTGTCAGAAGTGCTTTGCAGTCCTCCAGTCACCAGATTTGGGGGGCGTGCTGGAGTATGTCATGGATGCTTACTGGCCCAGCTTCCTTTCCTTAGAAACCCAGAAGAGAGGAGCAGCATGAAAGAGGAGAATAGAGTGTGCATTTGGGTCTCAGCCCACAATGGAGCTTGGATGTACCTCAGAACACACCACACTCTAAGAGCTGGAAAGTGCTCCTGGATCCCACAGCATGAATATAGATCAGGAGGATCGTGTCTCAGCAGCAGCCATCAGTGGAAACCTAAGACAGAGCATAACAGGAGAAACTTCCCATTCTCCTACTCTCATCTGCCCATCTGCTCCTAGTGCAATTTTGCTCTGGCTCCATCTCAAGCATTTTCTGAATCAAATGTTTTCAAATCATCTTTTATCTCTGTCTTGTTTATCTGTGCAATTTGCTCATTTAATATGTGTGCTGTTTGTGGATGCTGACAGATCCTCCTTTCTTCCTTGACAAAAAGTATAATTTCCAGTATAACATCACCTTAAAATACTGTGATTGAAGTAACTACTGTTAATAAAAGAGTAGCACATATTTTCCTTTTATGATTGCCTTAAGTACTGCCTGATATGTTTTAATGTCTAACATTCCTAAGGCAGCTGTTTGCCTTTCATGAAACATTAATTAGAATCTAAAAATCAAAGAGGAGAAAAAATACATGTGTATATACGCATGCGCATCTGTTTATGAACAGGAGACAGTAGTAACTTTGTATTTAAAAAAAAAGTAACTCTTTGAGTGAAGATTTTTATCAAGAGATGTCACTGGTATTTAAGCATTTTATAGCAAAAAACCTGCTATGTTTTTATATAGTAGTATTTTGTTGTCTGACTACTAGAAGGAGTTCTATAAACTGTAATGAGAAGTAATCCATGTCATATTTCTTCATGTTGTAGTGTGTAGTGTTACCATTATCCTGACTGGGATGGTGACATTAAATGACCTACCCAAAAAATAAAATAACATTATGCGAAAAGCTGCTACAAAAGAAAGTAATTGAGAGCTGGAATCTGGGAATTGTGATTCAAAGCCCCTTTTCAAAAGGCACAGAGTACCCACATGTCTGTTAGCGTGTGAAACTTAAGGTCTTAACTAATAGAAGATACTTTGTCTTAAGGGACATTAGCTCCATGAATGAGTGCTGTGCTGTGGATGTGTTCATTCAGAAAGGTGGCAGAGGAGCCAAGCAAAGGTGTTGGGAGTGTGGTCATCTCTGCTTCTGAGGGTCCTTGGTGGGGAGCTGCTCTGAGAACCCAAGGAGGACTGACAACTACCACGGGAATGTGTGAGCTGCTCAGTGTGCTCAGGGGGTGACATCCCACACTGAATCCTAAGGCTAGGATTTAAAAACAAAATTATCTATAGTTAGTCAATTAACAGCTCTAGTTTCTAAAAATGTTATGCAGCCAAAACCTATGATTCTTCTTTCTGCAGCCCTGGTTCCCTTTGAATACTGAACAAATACTAGAGATCCAAGGATTTTCTTCAACTGCTCATTACCATCTGAATGCAGGCGTGTTGTACTCTAGTTTTCTGCTTTTATTTAATTTGCCTGCACTTTTAATTACTATAACTTAACAGGTCGACCCAGAACCTTTGCACGTCTCATAAAGTAAAGATTCACATTGCTAAATTTATACACTGTTTGTATATTTGAGTATTGTATAGTTACCTTTAAAAACGTAAAACCTGTAAATATCTGAATGTCCAAAATTGATCTGAGGGTGGAGTATGAGTGGTTCTATCATGTATTGCCAAAAACATCATCAGCTCATAGGTTTTTGACATGGTCATATCTCCTGATTTTTGTTTTCAGCCTGTCTATTTATATGGTTATTTTTCTGTGTGTTTCATACTCAAATATTACAAGAAGCAACTTTTCTGAGGAGAAAAAGGTGGATTTTCCAGTTGTGCTTTTTCCACTTCCTGGTGTTGATTGCTTATGTTCATGTTCTCGATTTCTTCACACATATTCTAAATTTCCATGGAAGCTGTGGTAGTCACAGCTGGTTGCCACTAAAAGGGGTGATAACACTCCCCTAACCCATAGCCACAGGTTCCCATCCTCTGTCATATGTCAGTGCAGGTACTTGGTGGACTCTCCTACTTAGGGAGTCAAGCTACCAAAAGCTTCTCAAATTTTTTTTTGGCAGATTTTTCTTCTCATCATTGGGGGTCCTGCACTGGTTTGCTATAGAATCAGGCAAGTGCCAGTGCCAGCACAACAGAAAGCAGCTGGAGTGGGACTGTCCTGGTGTGCCATCTCAGCCAAATCCTGTACTCCACCACCCAGGGGCTGAGGAGCACAAGAGGATCACGACTCGTGCTACGCATTCTGGCCTGCTGAGTCCCTCATCCAGGCTGAGCAGGTGCTGCACGGGCCTGAGCCCCATCTGGTTTTTCTTCCCATGGTGGCCAGAGTGGAGGGGACGTGGCTGATACCTCCTGGGTCTCAGCCCAGAGGGAAGAGAGCATCTGTTTTTAGCAGCCATGGACTGTTATTAGGGTGCAGCCACAAGTCTCTCAATTTACTACGGGGCCAGCTAGGGAGGAAGGTGATGCTGCCTGACTGCTGTAGAGGAGGGACTTAGCTGAGGTGACAGGGATGTTGGGCACAAAGCAGCATGACCTGCTCGCCCTGGGTCAGTGCGTTTTCCATGATGTCTTCGGAGGCAGGCAGGATGTGTAGCCAGAGTCTGAGAGTGGAGAGGCCAAGGAAGAGTAGAGGTGGTAGTCACAAGGATGAAGATGCAGCACTGGGAACTGTTGGAGTTTGTAGAGCAAAGAGCAAAGTGTGGCTTGCTGCACGTGCCTGGCTCCTTGCTGGCCATGCCAGCCAGCCCTTGGCCGGCTCACTGGGATGCCAGCAGCACCCAGGAGCTCGTGCTGGGGTGGCCGAAGGTAACCCTGTGTGTTTGCCACAGGGTGAGTGCACTGGAGCACACTGTGAGTGGGGAGCAGCCGGCGTGCAGGGGCTTGTGGTTTGTCACGGGACTGAAAACAGTTCAAGGCTTTAATAAACAAACTGTGTTTCCTAGACAGGTCTGCTCTGCATATGGCTCAGAAAACTCAGGATCGGTGTAAAAACACCCATTACATGTGGTTTTTAACAGTGTTGCTGCCTGTGCCAAGGGCTATTCACAGTCTGCATAGAACAGAGGCAAACCACCTAGGAGGTCATGGGCAGCATTTGTAGAAAGAAAAAATAATCCTGCAACCACAATTGTTATAATCCACACCTCATGCAGTGCAGATCACGTTCAGCAGAACTTGATGGCCATCTAGTGGTGAAGCCCCAGGCGGTGTTAGGTTTTGCAGACTTCTTAATATCAGAGACAAACACTTGGCAATGTGTGAGTTGGAAGGATGCATGTTTTCACTTCTAACTGGAAGTAACACGGCTGAATTTTTATAAATCACCCTAAATGCTCACATTGGTTTTACTCATTTCACCCTACCAACCATACTGACTACAGGTGTTGCAGCTGCTCATGGAGGCAGCCAGCAGTCTCCCTGGATTCCATAAGGTGTAACAATTTCTGTACCAACATAGAAATTACACTGGTTTTAGAATTACGTAGCTACAAATAAATAAACATCAAGCTGACAGGTCAGAAGCCAGTTTTCTTCTTTGTTAATTTATCTTTCAAATTTCGTGTTTCAGCAGTAATTTAATACATCCTGCTGAGCTGTTACGGCATGGCATCAGTCCTACTGCAAAAGCCAACCTTGGGCCTTAAAGGCCGTGTGAGGTCATGGCCATCAACAGGAGAATTGGCAACTCCTCCTCAGGGCACCCTGATAGCTCTTGCAGGTGACAGATTTCCAAATCTTACCGCCATGCAGTCACTGGAGGGCACTTAAATTTGTGAGAGGCTGCTCCAATATGGCTTGTTTGGGTGCCACCTTCATAGCACTGCTCGGTGCCATCCCCTTCTGTATAGATATCCAGGAAAGCACAGAGCAGTTCCCAGCAGTGAGATCACTTTCTTGTATGTGACGAATAGATTTTTATTAGGTGCTGACTCTTCTCAAGGTTCATTTTGTCTTGGGGCTGGAAATTGCAGCAGCCTTTTAAGCTTGATCCTCCTCCCATTTAAATGAGCTGTATCTATCCAGGATCTGAATGCTCTGTTACAAAACAGGGTTTTAAGACAGCTCATAAGTTACTTGCAGCAAAAAAGATGCACAAAAACTTATTTTTAAAGATCAGGTTTTTCTGGTCTTGAGCACTGGATTTTGCGTGTTCAGTATTGAGCTTTAATATTTGATTTACACGTTTGCTTTTATTTCAGCTGATGGGATGTTAAAAAAAACCCAACTGAGAATAGTGAATACTGAGAATAGTGAAACCATTCTCAGTAAATCGTCTAACCCAAGAATTTTATTAGTTCTGAGATGCAGATGATAAAATGCAATTCCTGGGCCATTTCTGTGAGAGCTAGACATATTTGTATTCCAGTCATATAGTTAAAGTGCTAATGTTTCTTACTCTCTTGAGGACAACTTTTTGCTAGCTAATGTTGTTGTTATGGCTCTCTGTCCACTTCTTTCTCCATTTCAGGAATTCTCTGCCCATCTGTTTACATGCATCATATTACAGGCAAAAATAATTAATCTGCAGAATCTCTTGCCTGAAGGTGAAATATGAATATATGCTAAAGAGTACTGTTTAGAAAGAAAGTTCTTTTTTTCCCCCGTCATTAGAGCTTTAAATTATTTTACTGTGAAAATATTTAAACAAAATAAAAATGCATAATTTGAACTACCACAAATTCAAGGCTTAGGGATTTATGTGCAGAGAATTAGATCAATGAAATCACATGCTAATGGTGTGAGATACTTTATGCAAACTTTTAACCCCACATGAATAGTCCTCAGCGAGTCCTGGAAAGCTCTAGGAGTTCAGTGTGTGCCATAACAGCTGTAGCTGTACAGGAGCTCCTTTAACAGGTGGAGCTTGCAGGTCGGTGTTGATAGAGGCGCTTCCCAGCAGATGCATCAATGTCAGGGCTCCTTCCAAATTAGTACCTTAGCTTCTCCAAAGGTTCATGCTTTTCATTCACATTGATCTTGAGAGTCTAAAAGAGCAGGCTAGTGAATCAGTAGCCCATTTACCTTGAATGTCAATAAACCTGGGAAGCCCAGAAACCTTATGAAGGGCAGAGTTGTTCCAGTACTTGACTGAACAGGCTGGTGTAGCTGTGGGTGGCTGTGATTGCTGTGCAGTATAATCACAGTGAGGTTGATAAGATGATCAGTTAATAATGATTTGTGGCTGGGTAGTATAATTACTAGCAGTCAATGAGGGTTTGGATCTTGACCTTCCAACTTGGTAACAATTTATCTAACCAAGCCAAATGCATTGCTATAGCAAGGCTTTCTTCAAGTATTAGGTCCAGCACACACTGTACTTAGAAACTCATGCAACATGATTTCAATGCTGTATTTTTAATTGCTTAAAATTAGGATAACTGATTGGCCATAGAACATTGCTGTAAATATTTGATAAGCATTTGTGTGTTTCTGTGGAGATTGCTCTTTGGCCTTGTTCTAATAAAACTCATTTGTCAGTAGTCTGAAAGAAAATAAATTTCATTGGCTTGCACGTGATAGATTGAGAGTTGTTAAATGAGAAAGTGAATAAATCACTTCTTCAGGGTGATCTGGATCTGTTAGCAGTCTGTATTCAAGCAAACAGGTGCTTGGCCTAATGTGAGGATACATAGTTCAGATCTGGGTACTGGAAACACTTTTTCATAAAAAGTTTCAGGCTTAAACTTGTCAAAGAGACATTATGGAGGCTATATATAACTTGTTTAGAAAACAATTCAGTGAGCTTGTACCTGGACACATGTCAAATAGAAACAGACCTCAGATAAAGTCAGGCTGCTTCATTATTGGAGCAGCATTTCAAGGATCATGGTTGGTTTCTTGGGCAATAAGTGCTTCTAAATCAAGACTTCAGTTATTTCATACTGCAAAATATGTTGTAGTTCAAGCATTAATTGTGTCAAAATATAGAAAGGGAAATAATTAATTGTTTATATCACTTCTGGCACAATCACTTCTGTTACAGCTGATTTTTTGCAGCCTGGCATATGCACCACACTCTTGCTTCATTTTTGCTTCTGTTCTGTTTTTCAGTTCAATTTCACCATTCAGTATTGAGAGCACAAGGCGTCAGAGAAGGTCTGAGTCTCCAGACTCCAGGAAGCGGCGCATCCATCGGTGTGACTTTGAGGGATGCAACAAAGTGTACACAAAAAGCTCCCACCTGAAGGCTCACCGGAGAACGCACACAGGTAAGATTTGCTGGCATGTACACTGAGGTTAAGACAAGCAGGTTCCTTTCTGCCCAGTTTAGGGCATAATGACTTGTCATCCTATACCAAGAGCCAAAGGCCCGTACCTGAATAACAGAGATATCTGTGAGTGCATTGGCATTCAGGTGCAGATCAGGAATGTGCTTTTGAATAGAACTTCCCTGTCATGCCCTCTTGGCAGCACAAGACCAGGTTCAGCACAAACCAGACTCTTCTCAGATGAAACTAAACAGAGAAGTGGCCTCTAGGGACACATTTGCTGTGCTTGAACAAATAAAGGAGGGTCATTGCATGGGACCAACCAGAGCTAGTCCAGAAGAAACCTTCAAGAAGAGCATATAGTGTGGTCATGAATCTTCAGCAGCATGTTTTTGACTCTACAGACCTGTTTCTTTTGGAACTACTTGCGTTTACGGATGTAGCCTTTGGATGCCAGGAGCTCCTGAAATCCTTCAGTTCAGTTCAAGTGTAAACTCAGGTCCTCAGTATGTCTTTTTTGAGGCTTTCAGAGGCACCTACCCCAAATGGGAGAGGGAAGTTATCACTGTATGAGAATCTGTTGCACTAAATCCCTACAGCAGGGATGGAAGACAGGTGCCTAGAGGATCTGGGTCCCGTTCAGGGGTGAGCATTCTTAACACTCAATCAGTGCCTGGTGTCATTATTAACTTTGTGGGCTGTTACTGGTCTGCATGACAGGCATGTAAGGGTAGCTGAAGCAGTGAGGTGTAATAAATGTAATTTTATTGTGGATAAACTCAGGAGCAGCAATTTGAAGTTATCAAGAGCAAGTCTAAAAGGAGATTGATTGGATGGCTAGAAATATAGTCAACAGAACACTCTGAGCTTCTGTTCCTTACTCTGATGCTGATTTGCTTAAATTAAATTTATTGATCTCTCCGCTCTTAATGGGCTTCAGCATTCCTGTAAGTCCTTGGAGGAAGGATGGTGTTTATCCAGCATGTAGAACAATGTTGTTCTTTGCTGAGAATCTGCTGGCACTTTCTGCGATCTGATGTACTCTAAAGAGTATGAGATATTATTTAAAAAATTAAGTGAAGGCTTCTCCATTTCAATTGAGGCGACATTGCCATCACTCTTTCCAATAAGTCTTTTGGCTGGTAGGACTTTCCGTTGCAAGGAATTCTGAACAAGGCTGCATCCTAATATCCCCTACTAAAACAATTTCTATAAGGTATAAGTCCCATTCTTAAAGAACAGAAATGTGCTGGTGATCTGGAAATTTTATTACATTTCTTTCCAGGCCAATTTTCCTGGTTTCTTCATATCTTCCCATTAAGATGGGCCTTCTGCTCTCTCATTATTTGTTATGTCTTGTCTTAATTCTTTTTTTTCCTCCCTCTTCTTTCCCGTCTTAAATGTGGTCTTTCATCCCTACTCTTCTAACATCTTTTATGTACCCTTACGCTTTCACTTTTTTCTGTCATTCTTGTTTTACTTCTTTTATCTTAGTCTAACCCTAGTCTGTCTCTTTCCTTCTCCCTGTCTGGATTTCTGTGTTGTTTCTTTTCTTGCTTGGATTGCCCTTTGAGCATTACATGGCTGTAACAGATTAAAGAGTCAGAGAGTCCAGCAGAGAAGAGCCATAGAGTGTTTGGTTTGAAACAAAAATACCATTTATGTGCTAACACCACAGGGAAGTCACTCTTCTCTATCCTGCCAGACTGGCGACCAGCCCAGGAGTATAAGCTATCATCGTGTGTGAGTTACCAAACTAGATGTGAGCAACCTCAGAAATGTCACACCCAAGTCAGCCCAGAAACAGAGGATGCTCTTTTCTGCCGTGACATTGTAAAACACTGAGAATTAAATTTGTTGGACATCTGTAATTCTTCAGTGATCTCATGGGGCAGACCAGCACTTGCAGGTAATGCACCCAAATCAGTGTTAGATAGTCAACATCAGCTGAATCTCGGGCTGTGCACTCAGGGTGCTCGGAGATAGGCACTGAAGGCTTGGGAGGATGTAGGAATTCCCAGTTTAAGCATCTATAGCTCTCCAACAGCACAAAAGGAGTTTGTCTACCTGCTGTAATCGTAGGTTCCATCTCCCCAGCCATGATTCCCTTGCAGCTGGATGTCAAGGCTGTGTTATCTGTCTGGGATCTCTGGGTAGTGAGAGAATAGGGATTGGCACCTCTGGGGCATGTTATTCCCTCTCCAGGTAGACCCAGGGATTGGCTTCCAAAGGTGCTTCTCTTTCACTGATGAGTACAGAGGAATCCCAAGTACCTGCCAGGCTGTGAGTTTGCTGAAATGAATTCCCACGCCAAAAGACAACTGCCTGAACCATTTCGTAGTCATGCTGGAAGTTGGTTTATCACTTCAGGGGAAAAGAAAACTAACATCAAATCAGAAACCTGCATTAAATGGTCAGCTGATAACTGCCTTATATTGGCATTACAGCAGGTGTGGTGAAAGAAGTGTAGTCTAAAAAATCGGTCAGTGTTGAATGTAGCCAGTGGATCCAGTGAGAAAATCTGTGTCATGCTGTTAAAATTAAATGTGTTTTACAGGACACTTCTGAGGTCTTGATAAGAAGTTGGTATACTCAGATTTACATGTAGCATTGGCCATGAGTGTACTCCATCTACTAATCTCATCTTGCATTTTTTATCTTGGCCTTTACTTTTGCTTCAGGCAAAAGAAGTTAATTATTCACGTATGACCCACAGTAATTAGTGCAGTTTGGGATAAGTATAAATGAAGTATGACAGCTATGCACGCAAGGGTGAGCAAGTTTCAGTAGGAAACTTTCTGAGAAAAGATCACAGAAACTCAGCATTGCATAATCTGTACCTTATTTTTTTTTAGGCAGGCTGATCTTGCTGACAATTGTTTACCTAAGCAGTATGTGAGAACTTTTGTTTCATTTACTCGATGATCTTAAAGGTATTTTCCAGCCTAAATGGTCTTCTGTGCATAGCTGCTGAAATCTTCACAGTAGTTTAGACACAGGAGGAAAAACAATGTGGTATTTTGACAGGATGAACAGATTTGTTGGTAGGAAGGTATAATTCTTCTCATCCTAATGAAGAATGGAAACAAAATATTATAGGTGGTAACAGTTAAATGTAATTCTCTTGGAGTAACACCTAGATTTCTCAAGTATGCTGTCATCTAGCTCCTCAATACTTGCCACCAGTGTCCTCAAAACGTGGTGTGCTGGCATGGACATGGAGTCCACTGGGGGGCGGACTTGAATTAGGTATTGTCTCTGACTGGGAAAACTGCAAGTGAAACCTCTGATGAATAGAACATTGCATAAATCGCAAGTGCTGGTATTAAACTGCTCTTTCTAGAATCAGCTCCTTGTTGTTGTTTTGCCAGATCATCAAATAAAGCTATCAGGAGGTATCGGGTGTGATGGAGAGCCTTCGGGGCTTGCAGGCAATCTCGCAGCTCAGGTTTATCAACTCTTTCTGCAAGGAGGAACTGTGAGAAATTGGCTCACTGGACTTGCACTGAGTTTGTTTCTGCTTCAGTGAACTTAAAGAAAATTACTAATGTGTGACTCCACAAAGGAATAATCTTTTAAAATGGGAAAACCAACTGCCATTGGTTGCATTCTCTGTTTGTGTTCATCTATGTTGCACTTGGCACAGATGCTGGTGTTGGCCCCCGGAATGGGGAGAGTGTAACTGCTGTTTCCAAGAGGTCTGCACCTGTGCAGTCCTGGTGGGACTCACCTTCTTCACTTTGCTGCTTTTACTTTGAGGAGGAAGAGGGAGACTGTGAGAATGTTATTTTATTGTCTGTATGGCTATTTCAAGCCTTTTAGGCAGTTTTAAAGTTACCATTGCCACTTCCAGTAGGACAGCTGAGTCCTACAGACTGAGTGATATTGGTTCTTTCCACTGTGTGAACATCTAAACACCTGAAGTTGCTCATGGTTAAATCCAGTTCTAGCTCATTGTGGCTACCCACTTACCGTACGGAGAAGCCTAGGGAGTTTAAAACATTGTGTGAATCAGCCTGAAGAGGTCAACAAAGAAAGAAGGTGTCTTCCTTGAGGTTATGTGGGACATAATTTTACAGTGTCTGAAGCACAAGAGATTCGTTCCTTGTCTCTCACCTCCACAGCATTTTTATTTACTGTAGTAGTAACCAGCATTCTGAATTTCTGTACAACCTTATTTCAGTTGTTAGTTAAAAATTTCTGGAAGAATGTGACAGGGCAGCTTTCTGGGATCAACAGCTGCAAAAGCCTGGGACTTTCCAGGTGGCATGAAGTGGGAATGTATTTAATCCACAGGTGTAGGCACCATATATCCACAGGCATGGCTTTGCTCCTGCCTCCAAGGAGTGGAGGAGGCCAAGGTCTGTAACCAGAGCACTTTTGTGGGACTCAGATACTGGGCTGCAACTGCTGCTCTTCATCCGTGAGCCCCAGGCAGCACCGGGTCTGAATCTCCCTTCTCAGTGCTGCTGCTGCAGGAGAGGGGCTGCTCTGTCAGGCTCTTACAGAGCCAGGCTGAATAAAGCCCCCAGGCCAAGTGAATTTTTTAGTGTTTGGTGCTTTGTCCTTGATCAACGCCTCTATCATTCCTGAGAGATGAGAGCAAATACCTTTGCCGCAGACGTAATGAAGCCTGTTTGTCAGTGTCAGGGGGTCTTCAGGAGAGTTACGTGGAGACAGTAAACATTTCAGAAGTACAGATTTGTACCTGAGAAAATGACAGCATTCCCTCCCCAAGATATTCTTTGTAGCTGGGTTGAGGCACCACCCTAGAGGAGAGAGGACTAGTGAGTACATGGGTGTTTTATTTAGTCTGTGCTCTTTCAAACATTGCATTCCTCTCACTCACTGTTGCTCCATATATTATTTTAATATGAAAGGGCCCCTGTCATTAGTCTTTGTTCACATTTTCCTTTGAGCACTTTCAGAGAGGACTTGAAAAGTCGGAGGCACCAAAAAAGTTATTTTTGTTCTGTAGATTTTAAAACTCCATTCATTACCTGTTGTTTTCTTAAGGTCTGTTTAAAGCCTTTTGCTAACTATAAGTTCTAGAGAGATATTTGCAGGTTTGTAATCCCTTCTTTAGACAAATATTGGGAGGAATCAACATTTTTTAAATAATCTGTCTGGATTTTACTTGAACTGTGTAGATTTTTGGTCTCTTTGTCAGACTCACTCTTCAAAACCCCAGCTTTTCTTTCTCATGTCATATGTTCTTGTCCCTGAGCTCTTTCTGCACCATGAAAATCTGTCAGGTGAAAAACCTCCAACAGCAGGTTCATATGCTGTTCCAGAAACTGGGAATTTAAATAAACAAAGCCAATTTAAAAATTAATTTGCTTTAAGTAAATTAGGAGGTTCTATTTGTGTTGGGTGATGCTTTTATTTTTTGAGGAATACTTTCTTTTAGTGTTTAAAATTTACTGCCAGTTTCAATAAACAGTAGAGCTTTCCAATGAGAAAACGAGTATATTTCACTGAATTTTTCCTTTCTAGTCTTTCTGCTCTTTCTCCATGCAGTTTCTTTTTAGAAGATAAACAGATTATTTAATAAATGAAACCTCAGCCTATTCCCATTGATGTGGCAGGCTTCACATTTCAGGACACAGAAATATATATTTAAAAGCAGATGTCTGCTGCTTCAATATGAGCCAGGGGTGTTAGGGCAGGCTGACCAGAGCCACCACAGCCTAGAAAGGTGCTGCAGAAGTGGGAACCTCTGGATGTAGTGAGATAATTGTCTGAGTCCAGCTAGTTACAGGCAGGTGTCCATAGCAGGAGCTTGTACATCCAGTTCTCTTCCAATAGCCGCTCTGTGGAAAGTTAGATGATTTCATTTCTGGCACATTTTGCAAGCTCTCAATTCACCTTACACACGGGGAGTCATTCCTCTGCATTGTAGGTCTGATGCTGTGCCGATATGGAAGAGTGCCCGTGTGGTTATTCCAAGGCACTTTGATGGGAAAGCAACTCTAATTGCATCTGTGATTACTTTCAGTCTCAAGGTTATGAAAAATATTTTCAACAGTGCCCCTTGACTTTGTAAATATGGAGTGCATATGTGTTTTGTCTGTGTGTGGCACGAGGGAATAATGATAATTTCATTATGCAGAATAAGATTTTCTCTAAGCCAACCATTTAGTACTTAATGCTCTACCTCCAAAGAACTGCAGTTCAGCTGAGGTCTCTGCCGTGATTGTGGTCTGCCATGTGTAGCCCTGAAGTGCCATGAAGGCAAGAAAGATGTCTTTACTCCCACTGCTTCCAAAACACTTTCCCAGATGTTGCACCCAGACCTGGAGGAATAAATACACAGTACAGGGTTTCCAGCTCTTGCAGCCCACTCAGTCCCCAGCAGAGAGAGCAACAATTTGTTGCTGGTGATGCCCCGTGTCTTTTGGGAAGTGTCTGAAGTTGCATTTGCCCATCCTGTCCCTGTCAGGGCAACCTTTGATCAGAAACAGTCTTTGAGAGTGCAGCATGCTCAAAACTGCAAGTAAGCGTCACAAAAGCCTTTGTAAAAATGTTTTATTCAGGTTTTCTTCTTTTCTGTTTTCTTTTTTTCCGAGCATAAAAACAAACGAGGTAGATCCTGAAAATTAGTGTTTTCACTCTTCATGTTTTTTGCAAATAAGTGATTCAAACCCTGGGTAAATTCCACAAAAACTTCTTGTTTCTTGGGGAAAGTAAAAAGATCTGATGATACCTGTGTAGGATGAGGAATTATTTTCTGCACTTCAGTGTTTTCTCCACATAGAATATGAAATAATGGTATTTTGGTCACATTAATGAGCTTTCCCTTTGTCCCTTGTCATGCATATTTTTGTCAGTATTTTTTCTTTAGTATTATATATATTTAATCTGATTTTTATTGTGATAATAATTGGTATATCTTTTTTTGAAAGGTTTAATTCCATTTTCAACTCACTCAAATGGGAGGTGGGTTTCTTATTGCCCTGTTTCTATGCACAGCTCGGCACGCCAGTGCCCATCCTCTGCTTGAGCCTGACTTCTAGCACAGTGCAAACAGCAAATAATCAGTTGTGCAAAACTGTGTGAGACAAAGCTCATCCCTTGGAGCGTTTTTGTTGGTTTTTGTTCGTTGTTTTTTTATTATTATTTCTTTGGCAGGTTTTCATTGTTGTTTTAGTTTGGGGTTATTTTTTAGAAAAAAACAAAAAGAAAGTTTAAATTTTATACTGAGAAACATGAGTATTTCTCTTGATGAACAAGGTGGAACAGTGCCTGGAGCATCCAGGAGGAGTAACAGTACCAGCATCAAAGGCAGATGCGTAGGGAAGTGTGGCTTGTTTGCTGCCTCCCTTGCAGTTATAGACTACAGGGAAGGAAAGTTGTTTTATTTTGGGAAGGCCTGACTTAAACACAAACCTGCAGCATCCCAGTTAAGGAAAGTAGGTGTGCAGGTCTGCTGGCACCTTCCCTACAGTTGCTGATGGAAGTACGGATCTGTTGCGTCCCCTTTCCCAAATACTTCAGTGAGTGAAGGCTGCTATAAGAAGCAAAACTTCAGTCTTTTCCCACAGCACTGGAAATTCAATATTTGCTGTGGCTGTTGTGAAGAAGAAAACTTCATGCCATCTTCCACTACAGATGTATCTATTATATATATATGTTAAGTGTATATGTATATGCACTTAACATACACTTTAAAACTTAGATATATACACCATTTCATACAGGAAACAAATTTCAGGAAGGTTAATAAAACTATAATTTTCATGAACTATTGGGATTTGGTCTGGTTCCTGGATTCAGGTACACAGGAGGAGGCCTTTTACATTTCCAAATGTTTTAGTTTTTTCTATTTTTACAGGAGTTAAAATTTATCATTCTGTATCAGCAGTGCCCTTGGCAATGTACGTAACTAATCCTTGTCCCCAACCATTAATTTATTCATATGTCACATTGTATTTGGTAGGGCCCATTGTGGGGCAAAGTCTCTGCAGAAGCACCAAAAAGAGAAAATGTGGAATTTGCTTGGATCCCCCTTCTTTTCTGGGCATGTGGTTACAGAACAGGCCAGAGAGTGATATAATGGATTTGCCTTCTTAAATTACAGAGAACTGAATTTTATTATTTTATTCCCAAAAGCTTTTTTGCTGGGATTTATATTTAAATAGCATCAGACCATGGCAGCTGCATACCTAGGGTGGGACAGTAATAGCAGAAGGAAAGAAGTAGGGTTGCTGAACTGGTACTGATCTTGCAGAGGAAATGAGAAGAAGGGCCAGGATGGCAAACAAGACCCGAGCTCATCCATGCAGTGAAATGAAAATGTATTTGTGTGTTTTGATGTGAGAAAAGGACTCCCACCTGAATTATCACCAGTGGAGTTTGTAAATAATGAGTCCAAGGGCTGCCAAACTCTAATGAAGTTCTGAGTGGAGGTTGTCACTGTATATTTGAACTGAAGAAATTGTTTTGTTCCCAGTTTCCACATGAAGAAACCATGTCCCTGTTCTTTGCCTAAGTCAGACGGAGAACAAGAAATAAAAAACTTGAACTTCAAGACGTGTCCCAGGGAGCACAGTATGTTCCTGTTCTGCTCGTAGAAATTGTTTTGCCAGACTTGCTCAACTGATACGAAGCTAATCTCTTCCCAGAAAGATCTTTTATTTGCATATTTTGACAATACTGAAACATAAAAGTCAAATTGCCTATGTTCACCAAGGAGAGTGAATTAGTATCTGCATAAAGTAAATAATTGCATTAGATTTTTGCATCAAGATGATTGAAAATATTTCAAATTTTTAAAGGGGTGAAGCTAAGATTTAGCACTTTCATTATAGAAAATAAGGATTTCCTAATGTATAAGTCATAGCCTTGCTGTTCAGTCTTGGCAGTTTTGGAAAGGCTGATGCTCGCTGGTTTGGTTTTCCTACCTGCAGAATGGACTTGATATTTGTTACACAGTGCTACTGTGAAGAGAGACTTTTTTGAGGGATTACATTTTCAAAAAAGCTTTATAAGGCACTTCAAAGTTATAAAGTGCTTGATAAGTGCTCTATTTTTTTCATTTAAAAAATTAAACTAATAAAAATATTACATAAAATATAAGAATTGTCATTTTTCCCTTTTCCCCATGTCTGAAAGCTAAGCTCCCCTTTTCCTCTGGGAGTGCCTGAGGATGTTCATTATCAGATAGTGTTTTTGCTGTTAAAAGATTATTTTCTGCCTGAAATTTCTTATTTTTAGTAGAAATGCAAGACCTAATTAGCCATCTTTTGTGGTTTTCAATGTATGATTTCTTCTCCTAGAGTCCTGTCAGTATGGGTGTAGTAAGAATGTTCCATATGCTTCTGAACAATTCTGGTGTTTACATGGGAGCTGAAAACAACTGACATAAATACTACACATTACATATATTGCGTAACACCCTGTAGCAGAAACCAAACCAGGAATCACCAGGAGATGTCCTCAACCCTGCAAAACTGCAGATCTGTTCACTTTGAGTAGAAAATGTAACATATCAGACATAGACAGAGGCATGCTTGCTGGCTTACTTATTTTCTTTCATTTTGTTTTGGGCTAAATCCTTATGACCTCACTCTGTTTTTATATGGGTATTTCTCCAAAATAATGACAGTATAAATTCAGGGCATAAAGATGTATATAGCAGAACTGGGCATGTTCCACCTATTAAACTGTGCAAGTTTGACTAAAACCTATTGTATTTTGTGAATGAGATGAGGGATGTCATCTCCTCCATGCCCCCATCCTCCCTGTCTGGAATTACTACACAAACCTATACATCAGGTTTTGTTACCATGTGCTTTCTAATTTTGTATTTCACAGGGTGATGGAAGCTGAAACATAGAAAAAGTCTCACTTGATTGCTAAACCTTTACCCCTGAACAGTTCCCTGTGTTTATTTCCTTGTTGTCTCTTATTTGAAATAAGTGTTAGTTGTTACATTTCAAAATGCTACGTGCCACTGCAGGAGGGAGCTGCAGAGAAGTGACATAATAACTCCAGAGTCATGGTGGCAATTCTATGTGCAGAAAAGATGGATAGATAGGGATGTCTAAAGAGGACATAAATAAGGAGAAACATGGCACTCATCTGTAATACCAGAAAGAGAAGGGAGTTCATGCCAGAGGAAGAGAACTGTTTACAGCTTGAGCACTGGGATATTTTCTGTCATGGTAGTAGACAGTGTTACCTCATTGCTGCCAAGAGCCTGCTTGACTGCTGGGTAAATGAAACTTAAATAATACACAAATGAAAAGAACTGCAAGTGCACAGGGAGTACAATGAGGCATCTGCAGTTGCAGTAAATAAGGTTCCTCGCCTAAGGAATTAATATAAGCCCAGCTCTGTTTCCTAGAGTTCCAGAACAGTTTCTCTGGTGGCAAAATAACCCAGAACTATTTACATGGTGGTTTTGTGGTGTCTGTCTTTGATACATCCAGTCTGGCATCAAATGCTGTTGATGCCAGCTAGTTGATGGGCAGAGGATAACTGCTGAGGAACATCCCTCATGGGAAATTCTGCACAGCACAGAACTGACCCCAGTCCCTTAATCTGTTACATGGCGTGTCTTGTGCTGGTACCTACACAGAGTTTTTTTAATAAGGAATAAATGAATGTCATCGGGTTATAAAGTAAAAGTTTAAGAGATTTGTTTCCGGAGTGAATGGTCTTCCTGATGTCAGAGTACCTGAATAAAGATATGGGATTTTGGAGGATATAACGAGCAGCAGTTGTAACCATGTTCTTAAGTGCCTAAGTGAGAGGAGTCATGGTAGGTTAGGAAAAATAGTATGGTAAAAGCAATTAAACTAATTTGGTTTGTTGCATCTGGACTACCGAAGGCATGGTTGTGGAGGGCTCTTAGAAACAGATGTTGTGTTAATAGAAGATAGAAAAATTACTATTCCTATTTGGAGCATTGACTCAGCCCTTCAAAACTTCGTAATTAACTTCCCCAAGTAATACTAATTTTCTACAGAGAGCTGTCTAGAAATACTTCTTTGTGCTTCAGGGTCCCACTTGATCGATATAAATGGCTGTTGTAGTGTATTGTTCACTATCCTTGTATTACAGGACAAAGCTGCAGACTAGTATCGGAATTTCTCTGTGTTTTGGGATATTTTTGCCAGGTTTCAGGACAAAACAAACGAGCTCTCAAAGGCACATGCAAAAGTAGAGGGTCAGCAAATGTTCACAGCTTCAGGCATCTATTTTTGCTGATTAAAATTGATAGGTTCTTTAAGACTTCTCAGATTCAGAATATTGAACTAACAGGATTTTATCTCTTTCTGGTTTTCCTTTTCTCCTCCTCCTAATTGCCACATGTTTTTAGCCTCTTTCTGCAGCTCTCCTTGCTTCCAATTTCCCAGAACTGTCTCCTGTTTTGACTTCTTCATTCCTGTGTTTCCACCACCCCAGGCAAAGCTCACACAAAGCTGCCTTTGCTCCTTAGAGCTGAACAAGAATTTGAGTGTCTGGGTGCGTGAGGAGTCAAAACGTGCCCACACTTTGGGCCCAAGAGTTTCTTAAACACTTAAACTCAAGTGCTCACACAGAGACAGAAGTGTCTGAGTCAGAATAGTTGAGTGTTGGACTTAACTCCATTGCAGTCCAGTCTTAAAATCAGATAGATAGATAGATAGATAGATAGATAGATGGATGGATGGATGGATGGCTAGAAATATATATGCACTGCAATGAAGTTCTTCCAGTTAACAAAGTAGTTTTGTCCACCTCCTCACGCACTGCTTTCCAGGTTGCCCTGCTGAGGCCCAGCTCCTCTCTGTTGGTTGTACTGAGGATTTTAGCCATGAGTGCTCAAGCTCATCAGGCAAAGCTGGTGTGTGATAGCTGCCACCAGCTTCTCAGCTTGTAGCAATTCTGCTCCTGATGGTACTTTCTCCATCATTGGAACTCCTGGGTCTTCTGGTTTTAACAAACTCAGTGGTCAGTTCTCATGTCTGGGATGACACCAAACAAAATGTTAAGAGTTAGTATATGAAGGACGTTTTTTTCCTAGTCCTTGAGCATGCACAGATAATGTAGCTCTTTATGAGGAAAGTAGTTTTCCTAAAAATTAGACTTGTGTAAAATGTTGATTAACCTTAATGAGGAATCATATCTTTCACGGTTGTCTTTACAGTGGCCTTTTTAAGGTGCATATGAGTGAATGTCTTCACATTAATGCTGCTTTTTTTACTTCTTACACTAAACGTATATTTAATTGAAAACAACAAGAGGTCCTCTTAGATTGAGCTTGCAAGAGTGATTCTCCTTCAGTGGAGAGGAATACCTTGCAAGGAATGTTGTCAGTCCTGTCTCTTTCACATAGCTTTGTAAGGGCTGAGTAGGCAGGACTCAATGAGGAGGGACACTGTAAGCAACAGATGGGAACTCCAGCTGCACTCACATCGTTCCATCAGCTGGCTTTCATTTCTTACCTGAAATGATACTGTTTTAATGCATGAACTTAAAAAACTGTTTCTGGTATTTCTCGTGCAAGCCATCCCTTTCTGCATTGCATTCTCTGTTTTCTGTTGAGGGAAGGAAGATATGGAATTCTGTGTACCAAGGGGAAGGATTTCATGGATGTCTTTAGTATCATTATTAGTGATCTGGACAAGGGGATGAAGTGCACCCTTCGTAAGTTTGCAGATGACAAGTTGGGGAGTGTTGATCTGCTGGAGGGTAGGAAAGCTCTGCAGAGGGGTCTGGGCAGATTGGATTCATGGGCCGAGACTGGTAATGTGAAAGCCAACAAGAGCAAGTGCTGGATCCTGCACTCAAGTCACAACAGCCCCAGGCAGTGCTACAGGCTAGGGGAAGAGAGGCTGGAAAGCTGCCCAGCAGAAAAGGATCTGAAGATGCTGATGAACAGCTGCTGAACATGAGCCAGCGTGTGTCCAGGTGGCCGAGGAAGCCAATGGCTTGTATCAGCAATAGTGTGGTCAGTAGGGCCAGGGCAGAGATTGTGCCCCTGCACTCACCACTGTTGAGATCACACCTTGAATCCTGTGTTGAATTTTGTCCTTCTCACTAAAAGAAGGACATTGAGCTGCTGGAGTGTGTCCAGAGAAGGGCAATGGAGCTGGTGAAGGGTGTGGAGCACAAATCTTGTGAGGAATGGCTGAGGGAAGTGGGGTTCTTCAGCCTGGAAAAAGAGATGGTCCAGGGGAACCTTTTGTCTTCCTACCTGAAAGGAATTTGTTGGAAGGTGGGGGTTGGTCTCTTCTCCCAGGTAATAAGCGATAGGACAACAGGAAATGGCCTCCAGTTACACCGAGGCTGCACCAAGGTAGGTTTAGATTGGATATTAGGAAAAAATTCCTCACCCTAGTTTGTCCAGTGAAGGAGTTGAGTCTCCATCCCTGAAGATGTTTAAAATTTCAGCTGTTTTAAGTAAGAATCCAGAGCCTATGAAATATCTGTTGTCTGGAAGTGTCTGTGGTCAGAGAAGCCAACCGAAGCCAATGTGGCAAATAAGAGTTTAAAAGCTTGTTGAGTGATGTGCAGGACAAGCGCTACTCATGGAAAACATTGATGTGGCATGCTGGAGTGTTGGAATCAACCTGCAAAGTTGGATGGGGATACTGCTATATTTGTACAGTGCTCTGCACCAACTGTTTGTGGCAAGAATATCTATGTAAGACAGTTCAGTGGTGAATTCGAGCACATTTTGTAGCACTGTGTCATTGGCAAGAGTGTGCCTCCCGCCATCTGCCATGTAGCTTGTTCCTGCCTGTCCAGCTCACAGCAGCTGCTGGATTTGAGATGCCCAACGCTGTGGTCACCTGATGGCAATGAGCACTATTTGGTGCTCTGTGCTTGGTTGGGGAGTATAAAATTATTTAGGCTGAGTTGCTGCTGGTGCAACTGCAGGTTGTGGTCAGAGCCCTGATTGCTGGGCTCTCCTCGCAGCAACTGTTTCCCACCCCCGGCTGACATCAAAACTGCAGCTCAGCCCAGATGGTGCACAGAAGGTACCAACCCAAGGAACTGAAATGTTGCTGACAACCTCACTGACTTGTCATGCTGATGTCTGTACAGCACTCGATTTCCTTACAGAGGCCATTTCAGCTGGATTTTTAAGGGCTGTTTGAACTTAGTTATGATACTCTTAATTGGGAATCTTCTTTTGAAACCAAGGGCTCTCTGCAGAACATTTATTGACTTTTGAAGAGAGGCAAGGAATGAGGTTCTACCTACGACAAAGCAAATGTTGCGTCACTGGTTCATGTAACTGAAATAGTTTCTTGCAAGCTGCTCATGATTCATAAGAGATAATAAATGACTGAAGAATGATTGTGCCTGACAAAGGAAACAGTTGTTGCAGAGATGCTCTTTTGTTGTCCAGGTTGTGTCAGGAGGGGAAGTAAAATTTTAGACACAAAAGGAAGATAAATATGAAGCTCACACAGTTTCCTTTCCTCAGTTTTGGTTTATGCTGGGTTTATGATGGTGGGATCAAGGCAACTGCCAAAAGCATTTCTGTAGACACTGAGGATGGGTGAAAGAAGTCACAAAGAAGCATAGCCTAAAAGCATGGCAAAAGTGGGATTTTACAGCAGTTTGCTTTATGCAAGCACAAAATCCAGTTTGGCTGTATTAGTCTTCTCCCCTGACAGAATATATAACATCATTCGTACCCTTAAATATAAAGCAAAATGGTGAGATTTTCCAAAAATCTGCGTTAGCCCAAGTCTGAGCTCACTGAAGTAATGGGTATTTATGAACAGCGTTATGCAAGTCCCATGACTAAGTACATTTAAAGTTGTATGCCATTCCTAGTAACATCTTATGCAAAATTAATTTTACTGAAAGTAAGTGCAGTAAATAAAGAGGAGGTTTTGCAGATTTAATTTTTTATGTTTCATTGGGACATTGTAGGTTTTTTTTACCAGCATACTGAGAAATGTCCCAGAGTGCTGTTTACACAAATAATCAGAAACTTTCATAAACGTTGTAGAATAATGGGAAGTCTGTGTCAACCCATGGTAAACTGCGGAAATATCAGGTAATCTGGTCATTTGGGGAGACAGTGTAGCCTGACAAGATGAGGGTTGCAAACTTGTATGGTAATCATGAGAATAATTACACAGCCCTTTGTCCTGACGTTAATCCTCGCATCACCCCTGCAAGGTAGGATCTATATTATTGCCTTAATCCTGTTGATTTTCTTAGTCATGTGAATGCCACAGTAATGATAAATCTCAAGGCTCTTTTCCTTATATTCAGCAGATCCAATGCCTCATAATTGTGTAATTTGGCCTAAAGCAACCCCTAGGCAGTGCATGTTCATGGGAAGCGTGCAGAGGGGATTGCAGGGATTAATAACAACAAGGGGAAAGTCACAACCTGTTTTCCCCCATCCCCTCTTTCTTTTGTTTCTCACAGGAGAAAAACCCTACAAATGTACCTGGGAAGGCTGCACCTGGAAGTTTGCTCGATCCGACGAACTGACGAGGCATTACCGCAAGCACACGGGAGTGAAGCCATTCAAGTGTGCAGACTGTGACCGCAGCTTCTCCCGCTCGGATCACTTGGCGCTCCACCGCCGCAGGCACATGCTGGTTTGAGAAACGCTACCTGTTCCAGCCGAGTTTAAGAGCTGGGTCTCTTAACTACCCGCAGTGAATTCAGCAGGGCTGAATCCCCCTCTACAGTGTTAACAGGCAGGGCTTTCCCTGATGTCTGTAACAAAAAATAATAACAGAAGTAAAAAAAAAAAAAAGCAGGAAAAGAAGTGCCACTCTTCTCCTTGCCATCTGAAGTTAACTCTGTCTGCCCCTCAGCATGGCTACCCCCTGAAAGTGTCATCACAATCACCTGGGAAATAGCGGCCGAAATGCTACAGGAATGGGCATTATTTTACATGCTGCATCCTTTGACAAAAAAAATGTTTATAGCTTGTATGTTTTCTCATCTGCCAGACATTTTGTTCCTGAAAAATCACTGCTGATTGGAGGATAGATACCACGAACTGATGATGACGACGACGACGATGATGATGATGCGAGCAAGACCGCTAGATCTGTATTATGCCATCTTTTCCCCTTGTTTCCAATACCATCTGGCTGGTATCAGCCCAGCACTGGAGCTGTGCTGCAGAAAAGCTGCGTGTGAGTAGGCAAGAAGATGCTGCAGGAAAGGTCCCCCTGCCGGAGCTGGAGGGTTGCTTGATCAGACTTTTGCAATAATGATGGTGGCATTTTGATATCATACCACAACTTGTCTTTATGCCCTAGAGGACACCAGCCATTTAACCTTTTTCTTTTATCTTTTTTTTTTCCTTCTTTTATTTCATTGTTGTTGATGAAGTCTGTAAAATAAGCAAAGGGCAGCAGCATTTCTGCTGAAGCACCATATTAAGTATCTGTATTTTACCATGGACTTATTTAGAACCATTTTCTGATTTGTACAGAAAGAACCCATCTAAAAACTACTGCCCTATTCTCAATGTGCTGTTTTCTTTCATGCAGGTATCCTCTTCCCCACAACCATTATTTGAACCCAAGGAAATAGTCAGATCTTGTACTTGCTGGTACCAAGGTTAGTGGTATAGCCATTTATGAAACGGAATTGAATGTATCATCAAAACAAAACAGAGAAGAAACGGCTGCATCTCTTGCAGAGAAAAAGCAATAATGGATAAAATGGCTCTTGAGACAATAAGTTACTCCACACCAACAGAAGTGGGGGGTATGCAGAAACAGCATGTAAGATTTAAGCATTTAAGTTAATCTTTTGCTCGTTTCACTGACCTGCTAGGTACCACAATTAAGTACTTTTATTTCCTTTACCATAATACTTTGTCTGGAAAGCAGGAAAGATAAAGGAAAGAGTTGATTGTTGAGGAGTTGTGGATGAACTGTAAGTAGGACAGAGAAATATTTCTGCAGTGGTGCTCTGTAAGACATTAGATTTCTCCCTGGGAGTTAGGGAATAACAAGATTTTGCCAGCTGTCTGCTATGATATAAATGGCCCTTTATATGGGTATCAGTGGCTGCTTCTGCTGGGATTTTCAATCCAAGCCTTTTCAGATTAAATAAAAGGAAATTCTTGATCATTCCCATACAACCCTATAATTGCAAACCAATTTGTATTAATTGAATTTTGTAGGAAAGAGAGAAACTCTTAGTCATCAGTTATTCATGCAAACAGAATAGTGTTTTTCTGTTTTCTTTCCTCACAAGGATCTGCCTATTCAGCTAAATTTGACAAAGGGGAGGCTTGGCAATATTTTCTAAGTGTTGAGATTTTCATAGCTTAGAGATGAAAGATGTAAATGTAAAGGTCTTTTGCAATGCATTTAATTAGGAATATTTGGTTTCAGGAATTGCACAGATTAAATTTGTGATGCCACTTGTTTGTTTTTAAATGTTTGACTGTCTCAGTTAATATCAGATTCCTGAGGTAAATGTAGTAATGTTGGGGGGATTCCGAAATCAAAGTAATATTACAGAAAAAACAACACAGAATACATATTCAGATAGGAAAGCAGTGAGAGTTAATTGAGGAGTAACATGACTGGGATAATACTTTATAATAGCATTCACAGACCACAGAGTTTGATTGTCTTCAAATATCCGTAATATTTCTCAGTATAGATAGTTCATCAGCTCTCTGAAGAGCTTACTACCATTAAAGCTCAGGCTTCCCACTGAAGAGTGGTCAACACAAATTATTCACAGCTGTTGTGGGAAAAATGCCTCTATCAATTCCCATTGACCGTAATGGTGATCTACTTCCACCACATTTGACGGCATTCTAGAATCCATCTCCAAATCAGGGACAGATCAGGGCTTCTGGGTAGACCATGAGGCATTGCAGGGCAGCAGAACTGTGCTTTACCAGCAGCAGTACTGCTATTGATTTTAAAAACTGGTTGTCAAAGTATTGTGTGTGAAGTGCTTCATGGATTATGTCTGAGGTCTGGTTTTTGTGTACTTCAGTATCATCCCCTTTAAATGCATCTGTCATTGTTGGCATTTAGGGAAAGAAGTCAGGTCAGGTAGAACTCCATTGATCATTTTTTTCCTGCCCAAGAGTATTTTTTTGACTAATTATTTGAATAGCAGTAATTCAGTTGAAGAACCGATGGTACACAGAATTTGTTTTGGGATCTGTGACTTTTTTTCTCTCATAGAAAATTAAGTTTGCTTGAGCAGAAACTTTTGATGGGCATTCTGTTAGCCTACAGGAGGGTGTGATGTTACTCTCAAAAGCAGGGTGCAACTGGGAGAAATCAGTGTTCCTCTTTAGGCTTCCTCTATAGTCAAGGAAGACAGAAAAACTGCAAGAGAAATGAAGAGGCCTTAAATTTTAGCATTCAGCTTTGAAATGCCCCGTGGAGGAGCATATGTATGACAGACCCTGGAGAGGCTCTTCTCCCGAGGCCAAGGTTAGTCTGTGTGAATTCCTGGTTTTTCAGATGGTGGCCTGTTACTTTATGCATTGGAAACACTGTAACAGAAAGAGGGTCTGGTTTTATTCAAAGAACCCCAAAGTGATAGAGGATTAAAGCAGCACTCATGCCAAGGGACAAAGGCACGGAGTGTAGCAATGGTAGGAGAATGAAGCCAGAAAGTAAAGGAGTATGTGCAACGTTTTGTTATTTCACAGGTAGGAAGTACATCCTCAACCTTTCCAGCACATGTGCAAGGGCTTCTCATGCTGCTGTTTCCTGCAGACAACTTGCACAACCAGCAGTAGTCCAGAACTGGGTTTCAAGTACACAGTATGGTTCTTGGCAAGGTTCTCATTCCTACCAGCACCTGCAGGCTTTGATCCCGCTTACTCCATGAGGATATTTTCTGGTTTTTGTCCCCTTCAGAAGTATCTTAAGAGAAGTTACTCAGTGGGATGGGGGTGTTCAAATGTGGAGCTGATGTCCCCCAGGTCCTCAGTTTGTCCTTGCCTTTATTGGCTGTGGTTCAGACCTGCCAAACTTCTGTGCTCGTGCAAACACCACGGGCAATTGCTCCAGGGTAGTTTCCTCAAAAATCCTGGTACCCCACTGTACCACAATGTGTGTGACATTTCATGGCTGTGGCGAAGGCTTACATCATGTGTAGCATGCAGAAATACCAGATCTCATCCTGACACGATGCAGCAGGACCCTCTTAATTGTGCAGCTGGGAGACACAAATACACAGAAAGACACAGATTCAGCCCACCGTGCCATGACATTGCATGTTACAGCTTGCAAGGGAAATTATGCCATGAAGCATCAGATTTCATATATTTTCAGAAGGTCTAAATGGATTTGTCAGGAAACCTCAGTAGCCAGCATTTTGGAAGAATGTAATGAGCAAAAAGCTTTGATACAGAAATTTTAAATTTTTGATTGTCATTTTTTTTAGCACCCCTTTTATTCAGCACTGTAAAATTGGCTCATTGTAACAGCAGTTTTTACTTGGGGATGAAGATGCAGTATTCCTTATTCTCTCTCATGCTTGCATAATTAATTAAATAGATTGAGACTGACTTGTATATATGATTATTTGCCGGAGTAATGTATAACAAAACTAACAGTGTTGAAAATTACATCAGTGATGTTTGGGTAAACTTGCAGTGCAGAGCATGGACAAATAGCTGGACAGCCTTTCTCCCCTTTAATAATGGGAATAACTGTGATCATCAGTCTCGTTTTCCATTAGCCACATTGAAAATGTATTCTAGTTGCCATTTATAAATTTATCTTCTGATAATAAATGCTGTTTAATGTAAAAAAATCTCTTCTCCTTTATTGAAGGTGGGTACTTCAAAATCAGAGTAAGTATGACTAATAATAACCCACTTACTTTTTAGTTTGAATTTGGGTTTGGAAAGGTCATGAAACTACATCTTCCACAGCAGTCAAGTCTAAGATTGTTCAGTAAATCCATGCTACTCCCACATGCTCATCCTTTCACTTACGCATATGAGCCCCAGCACTTCCAAGGGACTCTGCCCATGTGCAGGTAATAAATAAATTTTTTTAAAATTAAAGTTTAGAGAAAAATACAGAAAAGGAAGAATTTTAAATAAACACTGTTAGAGAAAATACTACCTTAAGAAACCAGCTCATGTTACTGTGTTATGCCTTTGCCTGTGATACGTGACTGGAGAAGTGCTCAAAGAAATTGTTGTATTTTCACAGTTTTGCTATAGCGTAGCAGTTGCTGTGTAATGTATGCTTATGAAGTCATGCCCACTGGAACCTTGAAAAGGCTTAAATTCTCCACATTAAATCAGGCTTTGGCATAAAAATGTAACTGTAAGGATACTGCATCTTTAGAAATCAAAGTAATGTGAAAGTATTTTACTATACTTGTAACAGTTAAAGCATTCTGTAATACATGTGATAATGAAAAGTATTTTCAAACTCACTGTTTTACGTGGGGTGTTAAATAGCTTAAATGAAATAAATTTTTAAACAATCCTTACCTTCAGTTTTCATCGGGAAGACTGTTAAGATAATTCCTTGCAAAGCTTAAACACAAGAAATAAATTGTTCTGTTTTATCAGAGCGTGTTTTCTCTGCAAAATGAAGTGGCCACTTCTTTGCTGTTTTGCAGATGGGGTGTGATATAGCAAAGTTATACTGAGTCCTTCAGTGTCAAATAAGTCAATGCTCAATGTCTTTGAATAAAGGAAGAAAACACTTAAACAGAATGAAAACCAGATGAAAGGTTTGGCAGTTTGTGATTTTTATTTTTCCTTTTGGCATTTTACAATGAACTGCAGATACAGGAATGGCAAACACTCATATGATTTTATTTCTTCTTGTATTTCCCTGACTACAGTGCATCTTGATTAAAAGTTGCAGAGCTGAAATAGGCAGCTGCTTTTTGCTGATTCCAGGGGAGTTTAGTCTTCTAGGTGCAGTAGCATGTCAAGAATATCCATTGTAGCAGGACAGTTACGACATTTAAAAGACAGATACTCTTCAGTGAGATAGCCTAAAATCTATTTTAAAGGTGAAACAGAAAGTGCCTGTAATTAGAACTGATGGGATGTTCCTATACTTTTACACAGCAATAACTTAATGGGATTCTGTTAACAATAAGGTGAAAATGAAATTTTACTTGGAGAACAATAATGCAGCACAGAAACAAACACAAAGTGCCATTTGTATGTTCACATGTTGAGATACTGTGTTAGAGGTTTTAGTTATTTTCTCAGATAACATCTGTCATATATTTGTAAGAAGAAAATAAAACTTAGTTTACAAATGACTTGTAGCTGTACCGATTCTCAGTAGGTGTGATTGGAGGTTGTTGTCAAAGCAGTGTTTTAGGGGATTTCTTCCCAATTTATGTTGGATATGCCCATGTATCCAGGGTATTCTCTAGTGAAGTAATCCAAAACCAGCAATAAGCCCAATGGAGCTTTTTTTAGGGAATATGATAGAACAGGGATTCTCTTGAAAAATCCTCTGCATTGAACTCTGGAAACACAAGAGTTCACCTTATGTCTCCTTTCTCTTCATCATGTAATGCTCATCGTATTTAATATCATCTTGGTTGACTTCATGAGTGGACAAAATATATCAAAATACATTTGTCCCCTTTCTTTTGGGGACAAATGAGTGAAAAATTGGGGACTGTCAGTCCAGAGACAGTTTGAATAGCAAACAAGAAGTCTATATTCCTAAAATGAAGTATGGAGATTTTTATATTGAGAGGCCTAAACATTTGCATCAGTAGACTAATTGATCTTACCAGAAAATGACCAGCTCTGACTCTTGCACTCTTTTTTTTTCTCAGTTTTTTTTGTAAATATTAACTACTGCTAATGGATTCTTAAAATAGGAGTGTAATGCCCTCATGCTTCTTCTATTTTTAAAAAATAATTTATTGGAAATCAAAATGTAACTGGTAGTCATAATGCCTTTGCCAAGGAAGATTGCTTTCCATCCTCTAAATTTGTACCTGTCATTTATCCAGGCAAAATTTTGTATTTGAAAAAGTCTGCATTTTGTTTAGATTTCTGCTGCCATCAGTGGGTTGCTGCTGGAGTCTCACTGAGGCTCATACACAGATGAAAGTGCAGGCACAAAAACAAACCTTCCCCCCCCCACCCCCCAAAAAAAGGGCGTGTGGATGCACGTTACAATTAGATATTCATGCACATGAGTTGATTTTGTGACAAGGTTGCTCGTTCAGGAACAAATTTAAATGTTAACCACTGGCAGAAAAAATCCCACTAGAACATGCATATACTTATTCTGGTGTCCTGAGTTTGTCTCCAGATATTAAGCACATAAAGAAATACAACTCATGCTGAGGATTTCAGGAGAGCACCAGGCAATGTCATCAGAAGGACAAAGGAACTGCTAGGTTATTTCCCAGTACCTGAGCTGTTCTTGGAGAGAAGTGTTTGGTTCTTTGTTCTGGAGCAGCAGCACTACGAGGGGCACCCTTAGAAAGCTGCCCTGTTGCAAGGTTTGACTGATTCCAGCCCTGCATGTGTAAGTTCTTCTGTAGGAAAGGGCACCTTGTCATCACCATACCAAAATGGGCCAGGTTTTTTCCCTTCATTCTGTAAAGCAAACTCTGAGTTAGTGTTTTTCTTTTCTTTTGTTGGGTTTTTTAGTCTGCTTTATTTTGTTTTGACTTTTTTGGGTTTTTTTATTTTACTTGGGTTGGTTTTATTGTTTTGGTTTTTTGGGTGGTTTGTTTGTTTTTGTTTTTTTTTTTTGCTTTGCCGGCATTACTCTATAGCAGCTCATGCTCACTGACTTTGAACTATAAAATAAAATTAATTGCCTTTGTGGTATTTTTTACATTATTCCACATGGAGTTTTTCAGTCCTCCAGAGAAGCAAAATTGGGCATGTGAATTTTAGCTATTACGATAATAAGAATTTTAAAAATTACTTGAGATCCTATTGCCCATATGAGTGAGCCAAGGTGGTTCGCACATTGGCTTGCTAAACCTTGCTCTGTGCTGTGACCTCAGCATGTAAAGAACTGTAATTCAGTGTCTGGTATGGGACCACAGGCGATGGCTTTGATGGGTTGTCATAAGCATGAACCATGAAACATACAAATAGGTTCAGATACAACTTTTCTCCCTCTCCCTGCCTTCTAGATATAAAGGAGCTTTGGAAAGACAACTTGAGCCAAATCTTCATGGCTGAACTAATACTTTTCACAGTTCAGAGTTCTTGTTGTCATTTCTGGTTTCAGACTTTCTCACTGCTACATTTCCATCTTAAAAAAACCTGCATGGTTAATTTCTTTCCTGATTGTCCTATACATGGCTTCCTGGGTAATGTAAGTTCTTCACTGAACACCTACACAATATGCTCTCTTGACCTTCTGTCTGTCCTTACAGAGTTGTATTTCCCATTTGTACATTTGTAGAATATACACAGAGATAGTAATGAATTACTAAAGTTTCATGCACCATCAGCCTTAAGACCTTCAACCCACACACAGACACATGCATTCATACACATCAAGGGAAAGAGAGATTTGGACACTGCTATCAACATGTGGGGTCAGAAATACAATTAAATCAGAAAGTTCTTTCAGCTGTGTTCAGGAAAAAACAACAATACTGAAAAATATCATTCTTGGCCAAGTTACTTATGGATGAAGCAAATTCCCCCATGGCGTTACTTGAATGAAAACCTAAGGATAGGATTGTATTTGGCCCCAAATTGTTCCTTCTAATCAGGACATTACTGTTGTATGTACCAATGAGTGTTCATTTGATCCTCCTGTGTAAAAATACAAAAACATCCCGTAGTTTACCAAGTGATTCATTTGGGACTGAAGCTTCACAGCAATGGAATTAGTATGTACAGCACCTCAATCTTTTTCCTAGATAAGATGCGAAAGGGAGGGCCATTACTGGTAACCCCATAGAGATAGTAGTGTCAATAGAGCTCCTACATTTAAAAGGAATAAAATACCAGTGGTAGCAGGCGAACATATTAGTTTTTTAGTCTTTCTTTTGCCTTCTTTTCAAAAGCTTTTAAATACAAAAATTACTTTTCTTCAAAAATTAAAGTAAACTTCTGAAGATCTAATTTCCCAATAGTTTCCTCTGCATTTATATACTATGTAGTGTTTAGGCAATGCCTATGTTATAAGTTTATTAATATTATGTAAGTGTTGTTATTGTATTTATGTATAGTGTATGTATTGTAAATATACTCAGAGCTTTTTTTTCCTCTTACTGTAAAAAGGTGATTTTTGCCCTATGATAATGTAAAGGGAGTCCCCTAATGAAATTCTGTCAGAGGATGATTATTCCACTCTATTCTCAAAGATTTAAATGAACAAGTGTTATCGTTTTAAATGGTGTCTCAGACATATTTTGTTGGTGCATTGCTTTTCTGTATTCAACTTTCCTATGAATTGAGCTGTGAATTGAAATAGAGTTTAAACCTTTAAATGTATGCATTTGTACAATTATCTGAATGGAGGCATGAAGGTTAAATAAAGCATTTTGTATGGAACAAAACCCCCTAATTATTACTGTGGATGACTCAAACCTTCTGGAATACCTAGTTATTAACTTTTTAAAATTAAATCTTCATTTTCTATAAACATATAGTGATTTTTATTTAATGGAATGTTTGCTTAAGAAATTGATTTTACCTGCTTTTCTGAGTTTTCAAAAGCCACCATAGAGAGTAGACATTCTTTCTCCTTTCACAGAATTTGTGCATATGTGGCAAAGCTGGAACAAATAAAATAGCACTCAGCAGTATAAACAAAAATGTCCTGGGATGATATAAAAATATTTTGCATTACTATATAATCTGAGTTCCCCAAGTACTTTAAAAGGGGAACACTTCGCTTCTGCCCCTCTCCTTTCCCTATGTGTGGGGAGGCTGGTGCAGTTGATGGGCAGCATCTGTAAGGTACCAGTGCAGCCAGGAGAGGGTTTGTTCACTGTGTGCTCCTGAAGTGAAGGAACAGCTACTGCAGGAAGGCAGTGGCACACTGGAAATTGCAAGTTCATACCTGGTTGAAGAGAGTTGGTATTTGCAATTGCTCCTAGGGACACTCTGAGTCCTGTGGACTTCTCCCTTGTGTCTGACCATTCCATGAAAAAGCTTTCTTTATGTTTGAGCCAGTCTAGGACAACAGTGGATGTAAAGTCAGAGGTTTGGAGCTGCACGTCACCCTTACTGGTGAAATTTCTCCTTAAAATTAATTTTCCCCTTCCCTTGAATTTCCATTTGCTTACTTTTAACCAGTATGATCATTTATCTAGTAAAAGCCATAGTGTTACGTGGTTACTGGCAGAGAAATGAGTAAACAAAGTGATTTGGAGACCTTTGAGCCTTATGAAGAGATGTATCTCAACAAAAGCTGTGCTAAAACAGATCTTCCATCTGTCAAACCACTGATGAATTTAAAAATCAGATAGTTGCACTGGCCCTTCCAAAGCACTTCTGCTTTCCACACAATAAGTTGTTTGTTCTTCCTCAGTGTTCTGTGTGTGTTTAATTTCATTTTTTCTCCCAACAGTGCCATAAGTATAAAATGCATCACTGCCTGCTTAGTCTGACCTCCTCAGTGAACGCCCACACCGTCCTCTGCCCTGACCCATGCTCTGTTCCTGAAAAGTTATTTCTTCCACTTGCACAAACAACTGCTCAGTTGTCATCTAATCCCTCCCCCTTTTTTTTCTCCTTTGTTATTGAACAGTCCACTTGGAATGAAAAGTTGGCACATTGTGTTAAGTACATCTTACGGGGCACGTCTGGCTCTCTGTGAGTACGACAAGGAGTGGCCACTGGTAACCACCTTCAACTTTGCACATTGAGTTACTAGATCAGATAAGCACAGTTCCCTATCTACGTGCAGGAAAATCACATCAGCATCATCCTTGAACCCAGGGAGATTGCCTGCTCCCCAGCCAGAGTTCTGGCAGTGCAGACTTTCACCCATGGATTTACAAGTGCAAGTCCTCGTGTCCAGCCTTTAACAGGGAAGCTCATCCATATGAGAGGTCTGTCCGAGAGATCTGCCAGCTGCATGCAAGGCCCAGTGAGATTTTATTTGGGAGTTGAAAGGGCAAGGCTAGAGAAAACACATGGGGTGGTCACCAAGTATTTGTCCTTTCCAGAGTGAAGCCAGCACTGGTCCAGGCTGCCATGGATGTAATTGGTCTCTTCAGCAGTGCCTTCAGTGCACGCTGTGAAAACCTGTCCCTAAACAACCCTCCCATCCTTGCAAACTGAGCAAAGTTAAACTCTTTAAACAGACAAAGAGCCAAAGGCAGCTGAGTGAAGCTGGAGTGACTGAGTAGTTAAGAAAAAATGCCGGAATCAGAGAATGTTCAGGGTTGGCAGTGACCTCTGGAGGTCATGAGGTCCAGCCCCCTGCTCAGACATGGACACCTATTTTTTCCAGGATGGAATACAGATGTCTTTTGAGAATCTGCAAGGATGAAGACTTCACAGCCTTGCTAGACAGCCTATGCCAGGGGTCAGCCACCTTTACAGTGAGAAAATGTTTCCTGATATTCAAAAGAGCACCTGACTGTTTGGAGTCCCTCCCTCTCACTTTTGCCATTAGGCAGACCAGGCTCTCTGGTTAAGGCTTTGACCCAGTCCATAACTGGCTACGGTTTTTATACCCCTGGGTATTTTCTGTGAGAGCCCCCAAATAGCAGCAGTAGCCATACCCTTCCTGTTGAAGCGTACTCACAAAGGCATTTATTGCCTCACATATTTGTCTTACCAAAAATATATAGCCCATAATAACTAGACCTGCCCCTTACAAAGGAATGAATAACCAGATTTAGCCAGTGAGCTGAAACATGTCAATATATTTTATCCTTCATGTTTTCATTTGTATCTTTGCACAACCTTGCTCACAGGTGCACTGTGCCCTTTCCTGGTTATCTTTCTCATTTGCTGGGGATATTGATCTATAAAACCTCCTTGTAAAATATTTCAAATAAATTCTTTGTTTTTTTTCTGTGGTGACTCCTCTACACCTGTATTTTTTGGGCCTATGCAGAATATTAACAGACAGAAACTAGCAATAAAGTCCAGAAACTACTGCAAAAGCAAACAGTGAAACCAAGACGCTTGCAAAGCGCTATAAATCTCTACTGAGCTCGGGTTGCTGTTTAATCTTTATATACAGGTACGTCTCAAGGTTATCTGCTCCTGAGGGGTTCTCTGGAGGCTTTTGTGATTTGTCATCCGCTCAGCTTCTTATCAGTCACAAGTATTTCCCCTTGTAACATTTATAATGGGCTCCCCTCTGTGTTTCTTACAAATGCAATGCCCTGAAGAGGCTCAGGTACGCAGTTTGTGAGGAGTTATTAGATCTCCCTGTCCCATGAGCAACTGGATCATAAATGTGGCGCATGCAGCATAGCATGTGTGGCAGCACTGGTGGCTGAGCACCCTCACTGGGACTGGTTGGAAATACAGAGGCCTGCAGCTCTGGAAAGTAGGTTTCTGTCTCCATCTAGCAGTCTCTGTCTAGAAAAGTACAGTTAAATACATTAATTGAATATGTTATGTATGTAGAAGAGAATCTACTGCAAATAGCATAAATAAAATAACAATTTTGGCAGCTTAGCTAAGATACTGTGTCTGATTTAATATTTTCCACCAGGATGATCACGGCCATCCTGCTGTTCCATTCCATTTCAGCAGAGGCAAATCCAGCCCTGGCTGCTGCAGCAATGTGCCCCCATTTCTGAGGAACTGGCAGGCTTGGGAGAGGAACAGTGAGATCATTCCATCACCACGATAACAGGGAGCCTCTCTGCATGTGGTCAAGGCTGGGACATCAGAGGATTGGCTGGGAAATGGCTTCCTCTCCTGCATCCACAGCCTCATGGAAATGTGCTGCCAAAAGACAGGGGTGGCTGATGTGGGAAGCAGGATGTAACTATTCCCCAGCCATTGCTTTATGCAGCAGATAAAGCTGCTTTAATTCCTCATTTATCCTTAAATACCTGCTTTGTCTACACTGACATCTGAGTTCTGACTGCTAGCATGTATAGGCATGCAAGTGCATGCACATATCTGCTTGGTACATATATATGTGTACATTGGTACAGAAACACATGCATGCACTGTGTGTATGTATGTAGGATGTACTGACCAGCTCTTTCTAAAGGTATTTGGGGCACCAGGAGCACTACTGGGAATATATTCAGGAGCCAGGTGGCCACATAGGCGTGCAACAGCTGAGTAACAGTTTTAAAGCCCTTTACTTTGAGATGTTGGAGCTGAAGTGGGCACCACATCCCTTCAAGTGTTACAGGCCAGGTTGGATGGGGCTTTGGCCTCATGGAAGGTGCCCTTGGCCATGGCAGGGCAATTGGAACAAGGTGATCTTTAAGGTGCTTTCCAACCCAAACTATTTTATGGTTCTATAAAAGGTCAGGAGAGGAGATGAATGATCAGACTCCTCCTATGCCTGTCCCCCTGAGCTGGTGCTTCCATGGGTGCCCCAAAGCCCCCTGTGCCCTGTTCTCATCTCCCCCACTGGCAGCTGGGGTTCAGCCCAAGCTTGGACTGCAAAGAGCATCCCATAGGAGACAGTGTGGCCTCCCCCATGACAGAGGGGTCCAAAGTCACCTGGACAGCCTGGGGTCCTGCACACAGCACCATCACCTTAGCACCTGGGCATGGACAGAGACAGAGCTCCAGGGGACAGCAGGGACATGAAGGTAGAGGTTTAGCCTCAGCTGTGCTGGGGGTCTTGTCTCACATCCAGCCTGGTGGATGGGTCTGCAGGTAAGGGCTGTGTGGGAGCTGCTCCTTTGGTGCCTGTCTCTTATACAGCAAGCACAGGCCTGGTACTTCGCTGCTTCCAGCAGGAAGGAGCTTCGTGGAAATTGAAAACCCTGAATTAGCTGAGATGAAATTGATCTCCATCTGCGCAAATTGGTAACATGGCTGTTTCAGTCTGCTGGTGAAGTATGCAATCTGTTTCTGAGGCGTTTTGTAAAAAATTAGAAAAGGCTGGTAGAGGGTTTCTGCACAGCTTTCTTGGTTCTGATTATTCATTTATTTACAAACGATCATTTAGACCATCTGTGGCTTTTCAGTGTAACAGAGAAAACTATGAGCTTCCCAGGACTTTACAAGTGTGCCAAGAAGGCAGGACTGCAAAGGCTTTTGGAGCTAATAAAACAAAGGCAGAAAAGCTGCTTGTTGTGATGAGGTGGGGGGGAGGAGAACACAGTGCTGGGCCTTTTTCCTTCCTCAGCCTTGCTTTGTTTCCCATTTTGTTTGACATTTGTAATCAAAGCCTCAGCACCTTTGCTTTAGTTATAATAACTTTACTGTAGTTATTACATGAGGCTCCACAGATGTACACACAGCCCAAGTTTTTAGCCTCCGGCAGTGACCACTCCCCAGACAAGATGCTTGTTCCTGTACCACAGTACGTGTGATTCTGCAAGTTTCATTTATCACAAGGCAGCAGTACAGACACAAGAAAAGTACAGCAGGAGCCAGGGGCTCAAGATGAGGTTTGGCACAGAGTACATCAACATCAGAAAAGACTTGTTCCTTCAGCTTTCATCACTAACAACATCTGGGAAGATGAATGTAACTCAGTCACGGTTGCTGCAAATTAAAATAAATGAATAACCTGCCAAGTGTGAGACAGAAGTGCTACATTCATGTGTTTTTGTGGGAAAACTAATGTGGCCCTTCGGGATTGTCAGCTTTAGTTTGATTCACATGGATGGCCATGTACCCATAAACTTTAGGGAGCTTTCAGGGCTTAAAATATTTTCCTTGTCTATCCTAGCAGGAAGGGTTTTGGTAGGAAGTAAGGGTGGCATTGATAGCAATTTCATGCTTGAATTCAACTCAGAGAAATAATGAGCAAATGTTAGTTCACTGGCTGTAACTTGCAGGAGTGGTGGTGATATCCAGTAGATCGATTGCCACTTGTCAAAGAAACAGTGGAAGGTGACACCTTGCTATAGGAGTCAGGAATGTCCTAATAAATATATGAGGAAATACATCTCCTGGATGGCTGGAGAAGAGAATTCTCCAGACAGACTCTATAGCAGTCTTCCAGTACCTTTAGGGCTTACAAGAAAGCTGTAGAGAGACTTTTTACAAAGTGATATGACAAAGGATAATGGCTTTCAACTAAAAGAGAGTAGATTTAGTTTAGATATTAGGAAGAAGTTCTTTACTGTGAGGGTAGTGAGGCACTGGAACAGGTTTCCCAGAGAAGCTGGGATGCTCCATCCCGGTGAGTGTTGCAAGGCCAGGTTGGATGGGGCTTTGAGCAACCTGGTCTAGTGAAAGGTGTCCCTGCCCATGGCAGGGGGCTTGGAACTAGATGATCTTTAAAGTTCCTTCCAACCCAAACCATTCTATGATTCTGAGAAACCAAGGGCTTTTTTCTCTATAGTAGCTGAAGTCTGAGATGGTGCTTTCACATTTGGAAGGAGCACAGGATGCAGAACTTGGGCTTTCACAGTATCTTTCTGCAAACATTACTGCTTTACCCCCAAGCACAGAGAGCCAGTCACTGGTTCCCACCTGGGGTGGCCAAAGCTTTCACCACACTTCTTATCCCAAGCAGATTGATTTTCTGGCCTTTCTTCAGGCCAGGTACAGAGATTCAGATAGATCTGCTGGAGGTTGTGATCTTTTAATTCCTGCTTGGCAAGGGGTGGTGGGGATGGGGTAGAAGGCAAGTAACTTGCAATGAAGAAGTGGTCAGGTACCTGTAGTATGAACCAAGAGCTAAGGCTGAAGTGAGATGTGAAGTCAGGAAAAGGCATGAAAGGACAGGGAAAAGTATCAATAACCCTGAGACTGAGATGAGGCTGAATTGTGGTTGTCCAGTGGTTCCAGGGGTCACAGTTAGAGGGACAGGGCATGGTGGCAGCACTATGATACAAAACACTGAATGACAGTGCCAAACATACCCATTAATACTTGCATTTCACCCTTATCTGTACATCCAACATAAAGTTTACTGAGAGATTGGAAGCTGGGATGATTCTTGAAAACCGTGTATGAAATTACTTCAGGTCCACAAGGAATGTTTTTGTATTTGAAATTATGTTCTAGTGCAGTGTTAGCTGAAACCAAAACTTTTAGACATTTATAGTGAACTTTCCTGAAAGTTCCTTTGATCTGCCTGGAAATACTGAGCTTTTCTTCTTTATTTCACTGCTAACAGAGTATAGTGAAAGTTGACAAGAGTGTACATTCACTAAGAAGCTTCCAGGGATTCATAGGGCCCAAATAATTGTCACCCATTACAGATCTGAAAACCTGCATGGACTCATTAAGTAGGCATTTAAATGTCTTGGCTGGATCAGTGGAGCTCAGCGAACCAATATATTTTCAAAATAAATGCACTTGTGGTGAAAAACTGTTGACCAATGTTCATCTTAATGTGAGCAAGTAGACTGTGCAGGCCAAAACTGGCAAATAAACAGGAATTTAAGGCTGATTTCCATGCCTCTCCTGGGCACACAATATGCATAAGGGGCAATGATGCAACAGATGGAACCCACAAAACTGAGAAGGGTATGTATAATTTTTTAATTCTGTGTTTCCACGTAGAAGTACATTATGATATTTTAAAGGTGCAACAGCAATAAACTAAAAAAAAAAAAAAAGAAAAAAAAAAGAAAAGGTGGTGGCCCCAGAGATTGACTGTAGCACAAGCTTCAACTCTGGTGGGTTTATTGTGTATGCTTAACTGCAACACCAGTGACATATCAGCAGTTTATGGACTGGAAAACAAAGCCATTAAGTTCTTTTGGCACTGTGTTTCGACAAAAAAGAAGGTCTGAAGAAAGGGAGGTAAAAAATGTGTTTTACACTGGAGGCAGATTAGCTCTATTGGTCGGAGAAACTGCTTTGCAGCCTCCACCTGCAGTATTGTGTGTGAGGGATTTATTTTATGCTCTGTTCATCACAACAAACAGACCTCCCGAGTAGCAATGTGTGTTCTTATATAAAAGATAATTTGGGGGCTCTGAAGACTTGAAACTCAGATTTGGTCATAATTATTGGAAGATCACCTAGGAATTCTGGAGAAGTTTGTTTATCCTGATTCCAGCCTGCTAGGTCCAAGAAAATACACTTAATTCAATCCAGGTGACTTTCCATTAAATATAATCTTGTCTTAATTGGTGCCACCTTGACCTCTACTTGTGAAGTCTGTTTTGTGGTCTACAAGTCTAGCTTTAAATGCTCAAACACACATTTCTCCATCTGATTCCCTGTGATTTCATTATGACAACAACACACTTCATACCAGGCTCTCCGTGTATGTGGAATGCAGGGAAGGTTAGTAACACGACCACAAGTGGGATAGATGTCTTCCTCAGGCTGCCAGCCGTGATGGTCCCTATTACCTGAGCCCAGCTCAGTTATCACAAACTTTCTGGTGTCCAAGGTCAAGGGATCAGTGAATGATTCAAAAGCCCTGCTTCCTGGGGTGGCTCATCCCATTCGCTCTCCTCTGTAGAGAGGCCACAATGTCTCTATAGGGAATTTATGGAAAACACAAAGTGGAAGGTAGGATTCGTGTGCCCCACGAGTTCCAGCTTACATCTCCACCAGTGTGCTTTCCTCCTTGAAGTAACCCTCTTAGCCTGGTATCAGGCTTGAATTTGCCCTATTCGGGTATTCCCAGAAGACCTCAGCCTCTGTTAATGATTTGACACTTTAGCACTGCTCTAACAAGAGGAGGAACAGCAAGGCTGAGATGCCCCTACAAAGTGGTGGGCTGAGGAGCATTAAGAACCGCAGCTCAAAGAAAATGCCTTCCCCTTGGCATGAGAATTTTAATCTGATCTGGCATTTCAAGCTGATGAAAATATTGCTCTGAATTTCCATTTCTGACAGTGGCAGAGAAACAGAAGCTCCTTTATTTCACCAGAAGCCACAGTTTCCATTCTGGGAAGGAACACAGGAGTTAAGTAGCCCATATCACAGGCATTAGCCAAGTGGGAGCTTGTCATATTTGATCAATTGCTGGTGGTAGGAGATTTTCTGTGAAATGTGGTAAGAAAAAAAATGTACTCAACCGCTGACAAAAATTAATACACTAACAATATTAAACTTTGGCTCCAATACTGGCTGCTGATTCAGAGGGCTTGCAAAACTGAAATTCTGAATTACGTACCAAACCCAGGCCACCATCTCATCTGGCAACATTTACAAATGTCATATCAATGCTTTGCCAGAGAAGAACAAAGACGAAATGCTGACAGGAACCAGCAATCTTGGAAGAGATAGAATTTGGATGGAAATTCATGTGGAGTGCTTCAGACAGGTATGATCTGGATTGACCTGTAGGTTAGTGTTTCAGCTACCTTACAGAAGCAGGAGGCTTGAAGGCTTCCAGGTAAATTAGATTAAAATCAATATTATTAATAAAACTGCACCATATGGCATAGGGAAGCCAAGCACTGCTTGATACGATGCACAAACATATTCATTGTCAAGATGATATAAAGTGCATTTCATATGCAGAAGACAAATATTTTGGCTTTTGTTCAAAGCTGCAGCTTTCTGAAGTCATGTGGCATCATGAGATGCAGCTTCCATTTGAACTTGGGGCAGGAAAAGATGATTCATGGGGTTGAAGAAAACAACTAAAAATATGAGATGTTCAAGAACAGAGAAGGCAAAGAGAAGGAACAGATTTCTACAACATTATTGTTTTTAAGTAAAGTTCAAACCCTAACATGAACATTTTATAATGGTATTGATAATGCTAGTTGACACCTTGGACTAACAGGAATGTTTAATAACCTAATGTACTTTCTTTTTCATTTTATATGAAAAAACGATTTTTATACTGCTGCCCAAGAGCCACATACAGTTCCTTAACCAAAATCCAGAATTTTCAGCTTCCCAATGGTGTTGTGGGACTCAGCATGTGCCACCTTAAGGCAACTGGGTGGGATCTTATTAAAGAATAGGGAGCCCTGGGTGGCCAAGGTGGGTGGGAAGAAATGTGAGACCTGCTAAATCTGCCCAAAAAAGAGACCAAGAGAGATTTCAAGGTCCTGGAACAGAGTTCTCTTGAGCAACAGTAGTGCTAATTTTTAGGGTATGTTTAAGAGACCCAGTTTAAAGGACAAACAGTATTTTATGAATGTGTGCTGTGAACTAGATTACTTTTTGGAGAGCTTTGGCAGGATGAAGCAGTGACGGATAGCATGAAAGGAATGGATTGATAATGTCGTACATCTTGCTGACAAGATAAGGCCAAACCTCCTCTGTGGCCTGCAGATGTCTGCAATTCTGGTGTATGACACAAATAGATATTCAAAAACTCATCTGTGACAATGGACCTCACTACAAGCCAGGCTTCAGTCCCACCATGACTGTCTCTGTTCTTTCAGGAGAAATAAATCACCATTTCACATGAGAGTGCTCCCAAAAATTTTCCCCAAAGTCCATGTGTGTATGTTGACCTCACTGGGTTGTAGCTATCAATCAGAATCTGGAGCCAGTGGAGCAAAGCGTGACTCCCCACTGGGAAAAGGATAGGAAAGGAGTTCATACATGGAACCACTTCAGGTTTTGTTCTGTGTCAAATCCAGCACATGCTGATACCACAGTGAACCCCAAGCTACTCCAGAGCTGCTTTACCTAAGCTGAAATAATAAACAAACTGTTGCCAGAACCCTCAAATATAAATTTTTTTAATTTTTTCTTCTTTTATGTTCAGCTGACCATGGCTTCTAGAGCATGCCATACGTGCAGAAAAGCATCATTCATTATGCAGGGGTATTGCTCCCCATTAACAGACACATTTCCAAAGGAGTTGAATTCACCTGGCTGGTGTTTTCTTTCACAGTAGCTATGGCTTCCATGGTATTGTGCCAAGAAAGACATCTTTGTTTGTGCCCTTCACTCTAAGTGGTGTCAGCAAATTACTGGCAACAGCACGTATTAGTGTCTTCATCAGAGTGAGAATTTATGATGTCACCACTAAATCCATCAGGGACATTACATCCTTTTAATTCATAGCTGACTCTTGAACACATGAAAGGAATGGCAGTGTGCCAGATAACAAAGAATAATTGCCCTACTTACCTTAGCCATGATAATTTGCTTAAATAATAAAAATATGCTGGTGCAACAAGAAGAAATTAATGTGCTGATAAACACAAAGGAGAAAAACACGTAAATACTGAGACGTATATTAAATACCCATCTTTCTGGCGGCGTCATTCTCAATTTCTGGTATTTTAAGCTGATGGAAGCTTTGATCAATATTTACACTTTGTTCATTCAAGAGGAATATGGCAGCATTATTTAAATTTCATTTTATACTGCAAAGGATGGTAGTAATTCATGGCTGGGAAAAAATGGTACATGCAAGAGGTTGCAGTAATTTCATATTTTTTATAATGCAAAATTAATTGACTATGCCTGAGAAAGGATATTAAGGGAGTATTCCAGGAGCCTAATTAATTTGGAAAGGAAGCTGAGATCACTGATGAGAGGAATTGCTATAAACAGGCCCCCCCAGTATAGGTTTCTGGATTTTTTACTGCTCAAGTCAGGCTCAACTTTTCCTTGAACCTTTTCTCAATGAGAAAAATACACTTGGTTCACAGTGGAGAATTACGGCACAGATTTCTGTGGGACACAGAGCAGCCATCTTGGGATCTACACATCCAGGTTTTTTAATTTGGAAAGTATCCATTACTGAATCAAAATACCTTTTCTTTTTAGCTACAAAAACAGTAAAAAAACCTTTCCCCCTCTTTCTCTAGTCTTCACCCTGAAAACTCTCTTTGAAGAATGTTTTCATTAAAATTCAGCTTTGATGGAACACTTTCAGCCAATACAAATGAGCGTGGTTTTGGTAAACAGACTTTGGTAAAGCAAGATGAAGAGGAGCTGAAGACATTTGCCCTATTAACCCATACCTAGCATATTAAATGCTGGAAAGGACTTTGCAGTCAAAAATATTTGCGTTTCAAAACATCACCCTTAAACTCAGAGGGATGGGGGAGAGAGGAGAAAAAGGAAGGGGAAGCTTGGTGCAAGAAATCATCTATACAAGCTACAAAGGCTGCCAGACAAAATATTAGTCTTCTGCTAAATTATACAGCATGATATGAAAACACTTGCATTTCTGAAAGGCAACAAAGGAGAAAAATACTGATGAGGAAACCGAATCTTCAAAGCCAAAGTCAGGGATGTTATTCTATGCTCCATGGTAATCCCCAGCTTACACCAGCTCTCTGTTTGGTCCCCGGTGCCAAGGCATGGTAAGCTCCACTGATTTCACCACCACTATCCTGCAGCCTATGAATCAGAGGCGTTGTATTACCGCCAGGAAAAAGGAACCTGTTGAAAGAGATGTGCTCTGTAACCATGGCAGTCATCAAGAGAGTTACGAATTTTAACCGCATTAGTGAGTAAAGTAAAGCAAAGCAAACTGTCAGCATAAACCTGTGAAGGGGAAAAATCCAGAGGGAGGCAAACTACTGCAGTTATGATATTTCCGTGATTATGTGAGTCTGGGGAACAGTGCTCACCTTGTTATAGGACTTATGAAAGAAGTTATAATTTGTGCTCCTTACATTTTGGAAGATGTGTACTAGCACAGTTAAGAAAAGTTGTCTATTCTTAACTGCAGTAAGATGAACACACAGCCAGACCAGACCCTTCTAGTTCCTTATCCAAAGCCCTTGAAGCACAATTTTTCCTGCTGCTTTTATTAGGCAGACAGATATATTAATATGATTATTCATGTGTTACCTGGAGTATCTGAGTCACCTTGTATTCTACATACCCTTAGTTCTTTTAGTGTTCAGTCTGAATGTTATCATGTTGAGATGGGATTTATTGCTATAAATATTTTTCTTATGACTCTTTCCTAGTGCATGTTTGACAGTGATAAAAACTAAACTGACATATGTTCATTGTGTGGTAATGCACTTAATCCATGCCTTGTCTCTGGAGTCTTATAATCTGTAGGCTGCATTGCATAAAGAAATGGCTTTTACAGTACTTCAGTCTTTATAAAGCAACCATTTGTGGATTAAGGGTGTCTTTCCCTACTGATACATGTTGGCACACCTACTGCTAATTTCCATTGTATAAGCCAAGAGAGAATTCTGCTTGGTAAGAACATGTAGGTGTATTGATGCAGGTGCACTACAGCTCAAGGGTTACCTGAGGCCATCCAGAAAGCCAAATCTGCTCTTGAGTTTCTGGAAGGCCACAAGGTTGATGCAAGGGAAGACTTTCCTTTTGAGAATTTTAGTGCTTTATGTGCTCAGGCACCACCAGCATGTTCATTATCTGTCATCATGCCAGGGTCAGGGTGACATGAAGAGGTCAGGCCAAGCTGATCTGGACAGACTTTTTGCAGATTGCCTAAAAGGGAGCTCAGGTGGAGAGGAGCTGGGATTGTGTATTCACAACTACAGATGTAGCTGTGGCATGTCTCGTCCAAAGAACACTGAGTACATGGACATGTGGCTAACTCAGGGAGGAAATAAGATATATGGCACCTTTATTTAAATAAAATGATCAGTGGAATTTGGACTGAATGACATCTTGTTCCACAAACAAGAACCTACAGACACAGAGCACATTTGCTCAAGTAGCTGAAGAAAAAAATGCACCAAGGAATCACTTCCATTGCAGGTGAGTTCTTTGGAATGCTGAGGTAAGAAATATTAGTCACTTAACCTGCTGTGTCAAAATGTACGTGTTTATGAATAATCCACCTCAAAAATGTGGCTTGTGTCAATCCATCTGTCCTTAATATGGCACCGGATTCAAACATGATCCTGGTTCTTGGATTTGATTCAGATGTGACCAGAAACACAAGTGAATGATTTCTGTGTTTGGAAGTACAATTTTTAAAGATCCAGGCATCAACACTGCTGCATCTAATGGAGCTCCCTCTATTTGTGTGCACATTTTGAACCCTGAAACAAACACAACCTACACCCTCACCTGTGTCTTCAAGGTAACATGTTCATAACTAAGTACTCTTTAGTTGTGAGCCTTGCAAGAAGCCAAATAATTTATGTATGGCATAAAATCCTTTTATGGTCTTTCATAGGTCAGCTTAAGCAACAAAAAAGGCAGCAACTTCCTCATAACCACCGTGAGTTAAGAGGGTGGCGCCAGTTTAGGAGGTGGAGGTGCTCTTGAGAGCCTTTCAGCAACCTATTCAGGAATCATCGGAAGGCAAGATCAAACCTGCTGATTTGGTCAGGCCAAACAGTTCATAACTGTGACACATGCTGCCAGTGGGAGATTATTGCAGCACAACAGCTGTGGTCTCATGATCACTGACTAGATCCCAGTGCTATCATCCTTGTCCCACATGCCCCAGGTAGGCTGCACATGCTGAGAGGGGCAGTGAGTCAAGGAGCCTGCAAGGCTTCTGAATGAAATAGAATGAGGAGAGAATATCACACTTCATCTCTAGATGAACTATCGTGTGGTGATCACCATGTGAGCCAGAGACCAGTTCATGAGACTGTCTTTCTGTGTCCCCAGTGCTCTTTCAGCAAGCTGCAGTGACAAGGACAGGAGTAAGGCTGGGTGTGGTGTTGCAGAGGGCAGATAATTGCTACCTTAAACCTGAGCTTTCTCATGTTCAACAAGGGAATGAAGATCTATCTCTTTGTTCAGGCTTTTAGCCAACTTCCCTCTCTGATAAAAATAACAGTGAGTGGCAGTTTCGAGTAAACTGGCAAAAGTTTCTACTTGTTTTTCTTTCAAAGCTGAAGTGCTTCAGGAGTTCACAAGATGTTTGTTTGTCAAATCAGGAAGTTTTTCTTTTAAATCATGTGTTTAGAAGTAGCTCAGATACTTGGAGTAAATAAAATAAGACAAAACAAAGAAGTGAGAAAAATGCCACTCTTTGTGTTGAGAAATGCCCTTGATGCCCGAGACTGTTTCCAGTATGTTGATGTCTGTCTGCCTGTTGCTGTGCCACTCTCAGCATAGCCAGCTGTACCCTAAACCCGCAGCAAGTTTGTGCTGCTCAGAGGGCTTCCCAGAGACCCTGAAGAGATTGCATCCACGTGCTACAGGCCTTTGTTCTCAAATGCAGATGAATGAGTTGAGCTATTTTCCTACAAGAACTTGATCATCAGTCAAAATGGTGACATCAGTGCTTGTCCAGGCCTAACACTTTGCTCAGCAAAAATTGTTATGTGGAGGGAGGGGAGAGGAAAGAACACCTCTTTGAGTTTTCTTCATTTTAATGAAACAACAAACTCTGGAGAAGGTTTATATGCGCGGTCCCACACCTTCACACATGTTTAGTTTATGTAGACAATATGTTGTAATCAGCATCTCTTCTACTCCTCCTCCCCCGTCCTTTCTCTGCAAAATGACCAGAGGAGTACCTGCATTTTTAATTCTCCAGTATCCGGTTTCATTCACAAAAGCATTGCTTCTTTCATGCAGGAAGGCTGATTTGAAGGTACTTATGGAGCCTGTTTGCACTGGGCCGGATGTTCAACACATTGTTTATTCCAAGTTTGGCAACAAAATCCTACTTTAGAGAAGGAATTGCAGTTCACAATGACCAAAAGTACAGTCGCACCTTGCTGTTAAAAGGGCCCTTCTTTCTAGGTGACATTCCACAGGACTGAAAATTAGGTATATGTTTCTTTATGAGGGGGACTCTGTATTGTATAAGAGTACTCTCCTTGAGATATTTTTCAATATCTGCTTGATTATAATGTTCTTTAAACAAACTAGCAAGCCTGTCAGAAATGGTACTTATTGCAGGGCAAGAGGCTTTTGACCTTCTGTGTAATTATTCCCAGCTCACCCTTGGAAGTCTGCATTACTCTAAACTGAATTTGTGGCATTGTGTGGTGCAAAAAGGAACTGAATTGTATCCATTAGTAAATTTGAACTGGAATGCACAGTAAATGTCAAGACTCTTAATTGCGCTTTCTATAATGACTTCCAAGTTACTAAGGAACCATCAAAAGCTATTAGTTATGACTAGGTAAACATTTTAAGGATAGTTTTTTCCAGAAGACTCTTTACTTCTATTTGATGACCCTTTACATTATGACTTAATGTAAAGCTATGAAAGAACAGATGTGTTTGTGATAAAATTAGTCTGAGGACTTTTATGAGAACATTCAGGGCTAAACACTCTCAGTTTCAAAGTGTTAACTGTAAATCTTTCTGCATTAGTCTATATTATAGCAAAGATTTTTTCATGCTAAAGTACCTGACATACATTCTTACCTATGAGTCTAGACTGTGCCAGACTTTCCTCCTGTTAGATATTATCTCTCTCCTGCTCAGCAATATTAAGTTGACCATGGAAGCAATCTTCCTTTTTATGTGAAATCAGTGATAGACAATCTGCTGTTTTCTTTTCTAGAGCAAGATTTTCAAAGCTATACAACAGTCTTATGAAAGATCTGGTCAAGAAGAACATAAAGAAAATCTCTTTTTTTGGAAATATCTTACCCAACATTTGACTTAAAAGTAGGCAGCGGGCAACTTGCTGCTTGCAACAGCTCCTCAAAAGCCAGTGTTATCTGACCGACAGTAACACATCCTTATCCAAGGCTGAGAATCTGTTCAAAGCCGAAGATAAAGCAGTTGGCTGCTGCAGGAAGATTGGTTAAGATACAATGCTTCTGCAGCCAGCAGCACAAAAGGGAACAATGGGTTTAGCGTTAGATCTAGGTCAGATCTCAGCTCACATAACCACGTACACATTTAAGTTGCACAGAGAGGAAGCAGCTTGCAGGAGAAGAATGAGTTGAATTAAGTGCAGAGCAAAACTTGATATCATATCAGTGAAGCCCTAGTTCTCCCACCATTACCCACGATCTCATTTAGATATTGAGAAAAAGTGTGTGAAGCTAGGTTCCATGGCATTTCAGGTAACTTCTGAAGTCTGATATATGGCAATAAGCAGCAGCAAAAAAACAGCAACAAAAATAAACAAACCTAAAACAAAACAAAGCAACATACAAAAAAAAAAAAAAAAAACCACAAAAGAAACAAAAGACCCCAAGACAAACAAAATCCCAAACAACAAACCAACCAAACAAAAAGGCCACTTGCTGAGAAGTAGTTAAGTAACTTGAGAGGTGTTGGTACTTTTACATCTGGTCACCAAAGTTCAGGTTCAGACATTGAAAATCTAATGTACAGCCTCCTGTGCTTTATGTGCTCTGTGTCCCTGCAGACACAGGGATGACCAAAGGGCTATAGGGATGTAGACGTAATTTAGACAGCCTGAAGCTAGGCTCAAGTGCTTTAAAGGACACCATGCTAAAAAATTTCTTCATTCACTGTTCTTAGCAAAAGCTGCCTCTTAGTGATCATGAAATAAATTTATGCTAAATAACCATTAGAAAATTATGCAGATTTTAGTAGAAGATAAGTGTGAAATCATTAGGAGATAGTTGCTTGCAACTGCTTCCTTTTTTTTTCCCCAAATGAAAGCATCTATTAAAACTGTACAATTCAACTGAACAGGGATTGCAAAATCAGAGATGTTGTCTAAGTGACTGTGACAGAACAAGGATGCTCTTCAGAATGCAGTGAAAGAGACATTAGAAACTTTTTGAGAAGAAATTCAGACAGCAAGTCCTTCACAAGCAATTTTTGAAAAGATTACTCAAGATAAAATGTCAAAAGTACCTGACAGTCATTAAGAAACTTATATTTTGCATCTTGACTTTTATATAGTCTCAAATAATAGTGTCATAGGAAACTGAAATGTCTGCTCAAGAGGAAATAATTATCAGAAATATATAATATATTATATTATACATATATATTATAATTTAAAAATATATAATATAATATATAATGATACCACTGCTCTTTGTCATACAGTTTGTTCACAAAATTAATTCAGGTTGAGGGTTCATTGATATGTTGAGTTAAACTATCAGTAGAGAGGAGGAAGGATGAAAGATAACCACAGCAAAGGAGAAAGGATAACAACCTCTCTGCCACTAGAAAAGTAAGAAGACAGAGATAAACAAAAATCAGAATGAGATTATGCCAGTGATGACCTATTTCTTTTTCCAAAGAGAAACATTGCCCCATTAATCCTTCTGCCACTGCCCCATCTACATGATATCTGCCCCAGTGCTTTGCAGTACTGCTTATTTATCTTTTTGAGGAGGTGCTGCATTTGAGTGGGATTTGCCTGCCCCATCTCAGGTAGCTGGGCTGGTTCAGTCTCCCAAATGTTTGTTGTTGGTTCATCTCATCCCCGTGCTACCATCACTCTCGTGGCTGCAAGTCTAGCAGGAGACTAACCCTGGATACTCTGACTGTGGTGGCAAATAGCCACATCAATAACCAGCCAGTCAGTCCTAAAAAGGATGACTCATAACCCCACAATACTGTATTTATCAAAAACTCGCAGGATTTATTAGGATTTAAAAACAGTACTAAATACGATAGAAGGATGAAGTGAACATATATTAAAAACCCTTTTTTTCATCAAAAGAACCAACCACCTCCAAGTCAGAAACCTGAGCATCAGGATTATGGCCAGGCATCTCAGCTGCTTGTGTCTCTTACCTGGGTGAGTAGTGATCCCATGGGGGCTGTTGGTTATCTCCTGTCACAGTTGCAGCAGTGCCTCAGGCTGCTCAGTAGGTTCTACACGTGCTGCTTATAGACAAATGTGGGTGGCCTTCCTCTGCTGTGCCTAGTCTGTCAAGAACTCATTTCACTAGGCCTGAGGTTTACAGGAATCCAGGGAATCACATGCCCTACAGTATTAGTGAGATGTGACTATGTCTTGCAGGGAAAAAAAAAAGAAAGGAGGTTGCAAATCCATGGAAATCAATCAAGTCTGTGTAGAATTTGTGGTTCATTTACTGAATTCATCCTCTCTGCTAAGGAGTCAGCTTGATGAACCCAAGCACTGAGCTGTCTGCTCTGGCTGCAGTCACACCTGTAAGTCAAGCAGTGGTGGTAAGTGCTCACAAGCATTCCCATCACCTGTGTTTTTGTACCATTGGAGTGGCCTCTGGCCTGTGCTAACATTCTTCCAAACAACAGCTGGGAATACTTGAGAATTTAGCATGGCACACGTACCCTTCCCAGCAGGCAACTGGATGCTGCTGTCCCTTTTTGGAGACTAGGAGAGCTGAACAGTGATTCCCATGCCAGCTGGCATCAATGCCAGAAGGTGGTTTCAGGGTAGATTTTTAATGTATTCTTGTGTCATTAGGTAGTGGGGAAACTTCTTGGTTCTTGCCGTTTTGTAGCCCACTCTTTCAACAGCAAGTTCATCCACATGTGTTTTTAGAAGTTGAGGTAGTTTCTATTTTATCCCACTTTATTGGAAGCTGGGGGCTTGCTAAGGGCTGGTAGTCAGAGGTTTAAGATATCACAGAGTCGTACAGTACGTTGAGTTGGAAGGGATGCACTAGGATCTTATCCAAGTCTAATTCCTGGCCTTGTACAGGACATCCCAAAAATCACATCATGTGCCTGAGACCATTACCCAAATGTTTCTTGGACTCTGACAGGCTTGGCTCCCACTTTCCTGGGGAGCCTGTTCCAGTGCTCAATCACCCTTTGAGTGAAAAACAAAGTATAAACCATGTGTTAGAACATATATGAAGGGACTTATTCAGCTATGAAGGGAGACAACAAAGGTGAGAGGTTTTGCTTTCTTTCTCTGTGAAATTTTGAATTAAACTCATGAGCTGCTCATTAGCTGTGCACAGTGATCCACAGGCTGGGTGATGTGCAACTTGTGTGTGACTTGTGTCAGCAAGAGGTTGTGGGCAGGAGAAGTGGTAAGATGTGTGTTTATCTAAATATCTAGTACAACCAGAGATGTCCTAGGGTATCACTCCTGGCCTCTGCTGCCTCTTCATGAAGGGAAGGGTCACCCACAGGCCAGGCTTCACAGCTGCTGATCCCATGTGGATTGTCTACCTATCTGTGTTCAAAGTACTGGCTTGAATCTTAAAGGAATCTTTGCCTGGATTGGCTGGAATATCTGCTGTCCTATCTGAGGAAGCCACTGAGGTTGAAGACCTTGATGTCTCGGTGGTTGATGGTGGGTGTAGGGAAGAATTAACTGTCTCCTGCAGGCACTTTGTTTTGCAGCTAAGTGCCAGCACTTAACTGGGAGAGGTGTCTACCTGTGTTTTGGATGCATAGCTTAGGGCAGACAAATTGCAGTGAAGGAGTCTAATAAATTGCTTTGTCACAAGCATAACCAAAGCAGTAATGGGCTCTGATTCAGTGGAGCAGGCAAAGTTCTGTGGAAAACAGCCAGTATGATTTAGCTCTGGCTTTAGAAGTTCCTTAATGTTGGTGCAATTGTACTTTTGGAAGGTCTACATGGAAGAGCAATCACACTGCCTTGCAAAGAAGCTGAAAACCAAAGACATTTATAAATTACTCAGTGAAGAACTGAGAAATGGTGGCACTGCACAACCCTCATGACCATCTTCCTCTGCTCTCCATCAGAAGTGTGGGAGAGTAGATCAGGGAGACAATGATGCTTCCTTTGGAGTTTAAAAGCCTGGGCTAAGGCTTCTCCCTGTTTTCCCTACAGTAATATCTAAAATTCATTTAGGGGACTTTCAGAGAGTCCCTATTTAACTTTGAGCACACAAAGCCTTCAGCACAGCAGCGTGTTGGTAACAAGAAACCATAGTACTCCTTGAGGCAAGCAAGGATTTCCTGGCACAAAGTTCTTGAGCACCCAGTCCCTGAGAGGCCATGGATGAATTGCTGCAGTCCCTGTGACAGACTTCTGCTGGCTACCACAGAGGCAGGGAATGCTTCAGGAGGGGAAAACTTTCCTCTTGTAAAATTTGACATAGGGTTAAGGTGACACCTTCTCAAGTCCTCAGGAGAGCTCAAAATGCTTTCATTAGAGCCAGCTAAACAAAATTCAAGTAACCATGTAGATAGCAAAGATGTTTCCCCTGTAAACAGTTGGAAGAGAAAGTGACTGGCAATTAGTTGAGCACTGTGACATAGGTTTTGAATTTATTCTACTACCTGAGTGGCACTATAAATAGCAGAAGTTATAAAAAAATAAATCCTATTCATGTACACAGGGCAATCCCAGAGGATACTGCTGAATGAAACTAAGATAAACAATTTTAAAAACTGGATTTTAGTTATTGGCGTAGTGGGATAAACAAGGTGGAGAATGTATTGTGCAGAGCCTCAAAATTTCATCAAAGAACTAATAATTAGCCTTTTAATTATTTTTCTCTCTAACCAGCTTAGATCAACAGCAACTTTTCTGCTTGTTTTATTTGAATCATTTTTATTTTTTTTTTGTTGTTTCTTTTTGGTTTTGTTGGGTTTTTTTGAAGGAGGACATTGCGTGACTATGCAGGTATTGGAACAGAGAAAAGATCTTAAGAGTTTGGCAGGTGAAAGCTGCTGTAAGTTTCACAAATGTGCCTCCCCTTCAGTGTTTCTGAAATAAAGAGGAGATTTGTGGTGTATATATTTTTGTCAGGACAACAAAAAATCAGACCTGAGTAAACGAATCTGTGACTTGTTTCCACCTGCAAAGAGGGCCTCCCCAGACTGAGCACACTGGAAGTGACTCACAATCCTAATTAAGGAAAAATAAGGTTCTTATAAGAATTGCCTGTCTAATCACCAGAGATCTGGACTTGACAACCCAGGCCTGCATTCCTAGAATAGTTTATCTATGCCAAAGTCAAGAGGGTGAAAACATGAAAAATAGGACCACCTAAAAGATATTTTAGTGAGGCCTCCTCTTCCTCTCATCAGCTAGTTCCATCTTCCAGCCTGGTGGAGGCAGACAATAGAGCAGAAATTTCTGCTGTGTGCCTCATTTTCCTAGGGATTGAGGACAGTTAAGTGGAAGATCAGGTTCTTCTCAGAGAGTCATGCATCTCATTCATGTAAGTGACTTTGATTAAGCTTCAAAAATTAAAAACAAATGGACAGAGAAGTCTAAGAAGGAAAAGATTTTAGGCACATCTGATACAAAAGCAAACAGAAGCCTCACACTTGCTCAGCCTAACCGATTGAGCTCACCAGACTTGCTGAACTGATTTGCAGTTTGACTTGAAAGCTCCCTGTGTGTTCACTTGCCCCAGCACGTCCCAAAAACACTGGTCTGAGTAGTTTCGGGGCTTAGCTCCAGTCCAAAACATGCTGAGATTGAGAGTCTGAGGGAGCAGAATGTCCTGATCCAGAGGTTTCAGAGAGTGCTGCCACGCACAAATCCAACACGTGTTGCAGGCAGCAGGCACTCATTTTCTCATCACCTGGATAAGCATTTATGACTCCTGGACTCTGGTGCCTGCGACTGGGACAATCAAGAGTTGCACTTGGAAGCATCATCTAGAACCTGATCATCAGCAAGATGTGCCACTTATAAAAGGATTATTTAATTTACAATATATGCATATAGATAATGTAAATTTTCATCATTTGGGACAGTTACAATTTATTCAAGCAGCTGCAAGCAAATGAAAAAAGTGTCCAGACTTACTTTCTGCTCTATCAAACTATGTTAACTGTATGGAGGTGTCCATTTTGCAAGAGTGTATGCAAAGTGCTCTTTCATATACATGGCTTCTGGCTGAAGAACAAGTGCAACAGGAAAAACAGCAGTGTAAACAATTCCATTTAACTACATTTATCTGGGCAAACACACAGAAAAGTCTGGACAAGCTTTGGCTTTTGGAGAGGTTCTCAAACTGAGGTACAGTGTGCCAAGATTTCATTACTCTTATGCTGAAAGAGTTGTTGCTGTGCCCAAAAAAAAAGTTGGAAACTCGCATCCAAATGATGAAAATGAATTTATACTTAGTACTACATTCCTCCACTGGCAAGGAGAGAATGAACTGGGTGATGTAATAACTGTTTTCCATCTCAAAGTTCTACTAGATGGTATATTTTCTTTGATTTTTATTGTGATTTCTTTTAATGATTTGAAGAGGGCCTCAGGCTTTGGCAGAGAAGTGTCTTTTGTTAATAGCAGCATTGTTAATTATAATAAATGCATATTTCAATAAATGTTTTATACTATGGCATGTTTTGGTGAAATTTGCAGGAATTCCTATTTTAAACTTGGTGACAAACTGTTCAAAACTATGCATTTACCTAACATTTTGTGGAGACAAAGAACAGAAGTCAAATTTTGTTTCAAAGCTCTACATAATCTCAGAACTCAGGGTGCCTTGTACTTGGGAAATTCATTTTTTGAAATTTCTTTCAAACTGGAAATTCCAGAAGAATAATTAAATAAACGCATAATTGCTAATTAACTAATTAAAAAAAAAAACTCACAAGAAGTTTGGCGTTTTGCTTACTATACATATTCTTCCTCAAGGGATCAAGTGTGGACAAATGCAAAAATGTTGTCATAGTCTCCTCAAACAGGTCAGATACAGCTTTAATGACTGGGTCTTTTTACACTGAGTTACAGGATGAGAGAATACCAGACTGAAAACTGTCAAATCACTTAAAGTATCTGCAGTGACAATTAGGTGAGAGAGCAGGAAGGATTGTCATAAATACTGCAGGAGATAGGGGACACCTCATGCAAGCATCCAAAATTTAGTGACAGTGCAACTTGCTTTGTACATCTCTGGTAGTTTCATTTAGAGTTTTTGATTGCGGATTGATAATTGCCAAACATGCAGTTCAAATTTAATAACTCCCTTCTTCTGTTTTATCAAGTGAAGTAGAAGGAAGTAGAAACTGTGCCATGATTCTGCACGTGCCTTTTGGGTAATCATAATGAAAACCAGACAAACAGGGACTGTTCCACTGCTGAATCTCAATACAGGATTTAATGTAACTTATGCCTTATATGCCTGTTATGAGGAGATTCGTATCACAACTAAGAAAAACCATAGAAAAGTGTAGAGTATTCCAAGGGTAAAGTATTCCAATCTAAGACAAGAGGCATCAAGCAAGAAAATATATGTTTGTGAAAAGAAGAATCTCTCAATCAAACACAACAGCTGTTTGCAGATAATGAAGCTGCGACTCACAAAGGGAGCAGGTTGGATGTGCTCAGCAGCTGGTTTTCTTCTGTATCTGAAAAGAGGCTTTAGGTTATGTCCATTGTGTTCCACGTGGTGGAATTGTCATCTGTAACTACAGCAGAGGGATGGCAGCATCTGCAGGAGATCTTGCATTGAGAAGTTGTAAGGGAAATTAGCTAAGATCTCTGAAGGCCCACAGGAAATTTTTAGCAAAGCTTGGAAAACTGAGGGAATTCCTGAGGATTTAAAACCAGGACTCTTGGTACAGCTTTGGTTTTTGAAAATGGTGAAAGGAATGATGAAGGTAGCTATCAGATAATTATCCTGACGGTGTTGGTTGGAGAATACAGGGCCATGGGTTTTGGACTTCAGAACAAAGGGTTAGAAGCCTCAGTATTTTCCTTGGAAGACAGGCTTTGTTTGCTGTCTTTTGTTCTAATGGTAACTATACTGATGTCACATACTTGGATTTCTCCAAGGCATTTGACTTTCTATCAATTACATTTTGACTAAGAAACATGAATTATATAGAATTAACACAGCATAACACATAACAAGGGTGTCATTTAGTGACTCCTGGAGAGATCTCAGGGAGTTGTCACAATGGAAGAGCAGATCTGCTTCCAACACTGACTTCTAAGCTGGCATCCTTTAGTGTTTTCATTAACAACATTGGTGACCATAGAAAGTGTTTTCAAGTGGGGTTCTCAGGCAACACAAAGTTTGTTGGGTTAAAATAATATGGAAGATAACACAATAAGGGCAGAATCAACATAACTGTCTACTTAAACAGTTACAGTCCTTAAAATGTATTTCAGTACAGTCATGCACGAGACCTCTAGAAACAATTCCTTGCACAGAATGGTGGGTTCATTAATTTTTTGATTATAAGTCTTATAAATCCTTTTTTTTTTTTTGGACTTTCATGGCCAACTTAGATGCAATCAGGAGGCCATAGTGGGGAGGGGATATAAATTTAGATGAGATATGTGCAGTTCTGTGACCCACAATTTTAGACGGATGGAAAGGTACTCAAGGGCATCCACAGGAGTGCACAAAAGTGGTGAAAGGGCAGGAAGGAATGTCCTCTGAGCAGTGGCTGAGGACTTTGGGCTTGTCTAATTTGGAGAAAAGGAGGCTGAGAAGTGATCTCATTGCTCATTCTACAGCTTCCTGAGGAGAGGAAGTGGAGATGGAGGTGGTGGCCTCTTCTCCTGGGGAACCAGAGACAGAACATTGGGAATAGTTCAAAGCTGCACCAGAGGAGAATCAGACTGGACATTAGGAAGCATTTCTTCACTGAGAGGATGATGAAATCCTGGGACAGGCTTCCTAGCAAGGTAGTCAATGTCTCAAACTTGTCAATGGCTAAAATACCTTTGGACAATTACTTTGATAACATTCTTTATCTTTTGGTTGGCCCTGAATTGGTCAGGCAGTTGGACTAGATGATCGTTGTATGACCCTTCCAGCTGAAATGATTCTAACCTATTCTACCTTGTTCTGTTCCATGCTGAACTAAGTGCCTAGTTTACTTTTTTCCACCATGGTTCATAAAGGAAAGAAGGAAAAAAATCACAGTCCATAGGCGTGCTGCTTCTAGCCTCAGAAGTCAACAGACTCCTCACACTTGAATCCAGTTTCTGAACTGGATTACATCCTTAGCACAATTTCTGACCCTATCTAAGGGACTCTGAATCCACCCTCATCCTAGTTAAGCTTTTCTAGATTTTAACTTGTAGGAAAACACTTCTAATGTCAAGGCCAGTTTGCCTAAATTACCTCTTGTCAAGCCTTTGGCAACAAGATTGGAAAGCATGCAGTTACCAGGAATCATATTTGCATATGGGATAAATGACCTCTCCTTGTCTTTTCAGTGAATTTAGGAAGCTGTACATTTTAACTCTCAGGAAAGGTTTGTCTCCCAGCCCTTAGGTCTCAGTTATAGCTTCACTGGTATTTCCACATTCTTCTTGAAGTGGGGATTTCAGACAGGCTTGGTATCTATAACACAGTAACAGCCTTGTGAAGGCTCTGTGGACAGCCTTGGCATTTCGTAGTCTTGATGGGATATTCTTTTTGATGGGATATTTTCTTTTTTATTGCTCAGGGTCACTGGCACTGTTTAGCCACAGAAGTGCTCTGAGATCCCATTTTTCAAAATTATTTAATATTTTTCATAGTCACATTTTCTATGGAGAATGGTCAAGACAATAGAGTAAAACAGAATAAAATCTAATTGAATCAAATAGAATAGAATAAATTCCAGTTGGAAGTGACCTACAGCAATCATCTAGTTCAACTGCCTGACCACTTCAGGGCTGGCTAAAAGTAAAAAGCCTGTCACTAAGTGCATTGTTCAGAATTTGAACTTATTAAACATACATTAATCGCAGCCCAATGCTCCATTGCAGAGAGATCTATCTAGATCTCTCTGCAAGGCCTCTTGCCCCTCCAGAGAGCCCACACCACCTCCCATGTCATGGGGAGCTACATGTTTGTTAACTTCCACCTTGTGACAGAGACTTGGAGTGAATCTCATATATTGCACTGTCAGCAGGTTGCTGAGGATAACTTCCCACTCTTTTTATTCAGTGTCCAGGTACATTTTTGTGTTTATGTACTTCTTCCTCCCTCTGAATCAGTGCAGCTCCATCCCAGCTGGAGGAAGGGCATCAATATTCTCAGGGGGAGCAGATGCCAGTTTGATCTCTCCTGCTCATGTGTTCAGAACACAAATAATCACCAGGTTTGAGTCAGTGCAGGCATCACTATTGCTTTCCTGCTCCATACCTATGGCATGTGTAACCCTGCTTGATTCTACCCTAGCACACTTAAAATTTATTTATTTATTTTTGTCCCTCATTTTGGAACAGGACATGAGGACTAGGGTCTTTAATAAAAACAGTCTGAACAAAATTGACAACAAATTGGTACCATCATTATGTAATCATCTGCCATGCTGTCTGCCAGCTACTTCCAATTAAGAGTATTTCAAAGTCACAATTTATGACGATGTACAGTGCACAGCTGTGGTCTGACTTTAATATAAGCCTGTTCTGGTATGCTGTTTCAGCTATGCAAAGCTGAATAAAGAACAGAGACCCACTGGTAGGGGTGGAAGTAAGTGAATTATTTCCTCTTGTGATTTAGAGGGCAAAATCTTCAATGTATTAGTGCTGGAGTCCTCTGAATGTCACTTTAGTAAATATATACTGTCAGTATGAGTGATTTTTGGCTCTCATGTTTCGTGAGGTAATGGTCTTCTTAATGGTTACACATGAGCAATCATGATAAAGAAAAACACTTAATACATCATCTTGCATTGCCCACAGTCTAAGGCTGAACATTAAATCATCTCATCCAATCTGATACACCTGGGACACTGAATTACTATGAGCTTGAGTATTTAGGAAGCACCAAAAGATCTGCTCTCTGAGCATGTACTGTATTCTGAATTCTTTCTTCCACACATGGCATTGTCCAAACTTCATACAATTTAACTATTATTGGAAAGTGAAACAGATTTTAAATTAAGAACAGCACCGGCACAAAGTGAAAATCAAGAGGTTTAATACAGGTCTCCCCCAGCTATCACAAAATATTTACTTCAGTTTCAATAATAGCGGTCAAGAAACTGGCAGCAGCAAAAAGACCAGCAAGCCCAGCTCTTCTTAACTGAATTTCTGAAACAATGCATTTATTCATCTATTTACTCATTTATTTATTTATTTATTTATTTATTATTAAAATTTATATGAAATCTGAACATGGATTGTGAAAGACCATAGGTCTTCTGAAGTCAGCTGAGCCCCTGCAGGCCGCATCAGCGGACAAGCTGGTAGAAGGGCATCAGGGACAATCCTTCTGACAGTAGCAAGTTCCTCTGCTGCAAGGTGCTCTGATTGTGACAGTAAAGCTGGGACAGGCTTTATGTTTAAAGCTGGAGTATTCCATAAAAGTGTTTAATATTTTCTGTTATGGTGGCTAGTTAAGTTTTATTTTCCACAAACTATATCAGCTCAGTTCAATTGCATCACTTTCCCCCGAATTATTTATTAAAGTCATGTCCACCTGCTGGATTATTTTGCCTGGTATTGAAATCAGGATGACACATCTATAATTATCATGACACTCCAATTACCCTTTTGAAGTGTTGGCAGAATGCTTGGTTGGGTGGGGGAGAGTGTTATTAATTCTGTTAAATTGTGACAGATGTTTCTGATTGCACCTCATCTTTTTGTTTTACTACTCTATTGTTCAAGAAATGTATGTCTATAAATTAAGAAATGTAATTTGTTAGGTTTCTTAATTACTGATATGGTAGAAAGTGCTACTGATATGGTAGAAAGTGCTACTGATATGGTAGAAAGCATCCTCCTCAGAGGATGATATGATGATATAATGGAAGAAGGTTTAATGACTAATTCTGTATTTTTGTGCATTAGGAATAAGTTACAAGTAAGATTTTCAGAAGTTTTTGTAAATTATAGTTGCTCCAAATCTACTGGAAAGACACAGATCTTAAAAGTTTACTCCCTCTCTATTTTTATTCTGTATTCTCAGTGATTATCCAAGTTGTGAGGTTATCAGTAGCCCAAAAGATAGCATGTCAGCATTAGATGTTGAGTGAGGATGTACAAGGAATACTCTTGAGTGATGATAGATCATTTCAGGGCAATTTTAGAAAGTGTTAAAATTAATTCATATTTCACCTTCAGTCTTTCAAAATGGCTGGGTTATAGCTAAAATGCTCAACATCTCTTCCTTATCATTACCAGTCATTAGCAAATATCACCTGTCACGTTTTCCAGTTCCTGCGTTACAACATGCATTTCTGCTTCTCGATGACTGCGAACTGCCCCTGTTCGATCCTGAACTGTTGAGACAGCTGGTGGGAACATCCAAGACGTCAATTATCTCATATGCTTGGCAGATGGACAAGACCTTTTCCAGAAGACCTTTCTGACAGACTCTTACTGAAGCTGTCATATCCCCCACCTGACCCTCATCTTACTACATTTGCTTCTGTCAGAGGACTTTGCTATGTGTTTTCCACAACTTATCATATAACTCATATTCTTAGCGATGAACTGTGAAATGTAACAGATGGGATTGCAAACCCCCAAAATACCAGGAAACAGACATTTTCCATGGTTGCTATATAATCATGCAGGGATGTTAGTGACATGTGAAATTGCTTCAGACTTTCAAATTTTTCAGGAAACTGTGCAAAAGAGGTGCTGATTTTTGTTTATAAGCAACATGAATCTCTATAACTGTTATCCATGTTGGGCTGTAAATTCTGCCCTTTGATTTTAAAAAATGACCTCAGGGGGAACTGTCCACCAGAAAACTTCTGAGTCATGTAAGGTACAAACCTGAAACAAAGGTCTATAATAAAAGGCATTAATGGTTCTGCATTGGTTTTTACACCAAGTGAGAAGAAATAATCAAGTCCTGCCACTCTAGAGTATTATACTTGTTCATTCACTGGTGCCAGCTTTGTACCCTTCTGCTGGGCATGTCCCAGTAAAAATGAGCGTGACTAATCATACAGAAATTTCACCTTTTCAAAAAGCTCTCCTTTGCACCAAATATTTTTGTTGTGCGTGATACCTATGCTTCACTCTAACTCTATGTGAAGTATTCCAGGCATCTAGAGAAGGTACATACATTTGAGGCTGGCTTAAAACACTCATTAGAACAATATCTAATTCCTATTTTAAAAAAGAATGTTTACCTGAGGCTCCTGGCCAAATTCCAATCCCACTAATTATGTTTTACTGAAATATATTATCACCTGAAATTTTACTTGTATGGAGTATAGTTTTTTTTTGGTTGTTGCTCCTTTCACAGAATGGTTTATATTTGGGTAAATTGTTCTACTTTTCCCTTGCTATATTTCATTGATAGGTTTAAAACAGGGATTTTTTTTTTTGGTAGGGAGTACAGACCAGGGTGCTTCAGGCCTTTATCACATCTGGACAGGATATTCAGGCTGTTTTGCAGATGAGGAGGTGGAAAAGCTCCCCTGAGGATTGACTCTGGCCACACTGACTGATGTGTTCAGCAGCTTAAAGCCCCAGTCCAAAATCGTGTTTAGTTTTGCAGATTTTTTGACATACTCAACTTCTGCTTACAGCCTCCTTCTGATGACAGTTACGTGTGGAATCAATTTTCTACACATGCTTCCTCCTGCTTACTAAATGGAATTAATCACATGCCTGAGATTGAAGTATATAAGGCTTCTATGTTTCTAAAGTGACATGGAATGCATTTTTTGTACTTCTGTTTTTTAGCATTCGTAGTGTAAAAATTATACTTCTTCAGAAATATTTTAATACCATTTAGAAATATATTCTGATTTTTTTCCATTGCAGAAAACAGTTTTTATTATCGTTTCTGAAGACTAGACCTAAACATATATTTAATTTCAGTAACAAATTCACATCCCAAGAACTATAAAACTGTAGAATGTTCAGTAAGAAAATATTTATATCCACATTCTGCCTGTATAACACAAATATTTTGTCATCATTAACATTCCATGGCAGGTTAAAAATCAAATTGCATACAATATATTTATTTCCAAAGTGTTGAATATATTCCTTTTCAAAATATTTTCACATACATTATAATTATTACGATGAATCACAGAATTTCTTTGCTTTTAGGGCTAGCCAGAAGTACTATATTTATTCTCTCTTGCTTATACTGGTAATCAAATTTTTGGCTGTTCTCCAGAAAGTCTCATTAGCCTGAAGTGAGCAGTGAACAGACAGCAGAAAATTGGCATTTTGGAGTATTCCTGCTGGAAGGGCTGTTAAACACCATCGTTCAGCTTCTGGCCAGGTATGACTATGAGCCAGTCCAGAATTTCTGTGGCCCTCCCAGCAGCTCTGGGCAACATCTGGCACAGCCTATGCTCCCCGTGACCCAGTGCTGTGCTAATACAGCTCCTGTAGCACTTGAACTCCCAGGCTCCCTCACCAGCTTAGGGCAGAGTACAGCTCTTCTTTCTGCACCTACCTGGAGGGAAGCCTGTCCAGGCCTCCTGTGGCCTAAAGGGAGCTTGTTTCATTTATCCCAAGTGTCTCCTTTGCCATAACTTTCAGATGCAATGAAAATATGTGAAACGGAGCAGTTGTGAGATACAGTTTGGAATAATCCATACTAGGTGTCAGGACATGTGGGTTTTGCTGCTACCTTTCTGGTGGTTCTGGGCAAGACATGCCTCATTTTGTGCCTTGGATTCTTTGGCTTTCGCTGAGGCTAATTTCACTTCATGCTTGCTCTCATTTCTGAGATCCACACTCTCTGGCCAGCAAGTCAAATAGTGCAGTGTTAAACGTGAGGAAATGCTTGGAAAGCCAACTGTGGGACACTCTCCCACACTCGTGCCTGTGATGAAGCTCCTCTCCACACCCTGGCTGTATCTTTGCCTCCTCAAATGAGCTGTGTAGGATTGATTGTTACCCATAACAGATCCAAAACATTTGCTGGGAGTTGGTTTTGTTCCATAATCTGCCACCCATTAGTAAGAATCTAGTTGCAGTTAGGGGTAGGATAAAAGCCTCCTAAAGTCTTTGGCTTAGCTCGTTATTGCTCAAACACTGGTCTGATCCAAGACGAAAGTTCAACTTGCTTTTCAAAACTGCTTAATATTGTATGTTCTTAAGTTTTCTAGATTCCTATTTACCTAAAAGGTGCCAAGGTATGTAGGTTTAGTCACCTACATGTGGTCAGGATCATCTGTTCCTGGTAAATTACTTCTACCTGTAGGTAAACAGACATCTTAATGTGGTTGGTATTCCCTGAAAACTCTCCAGGCTCACATGTGGTAAAAACTGCAGTCAGTGTCCTTAGGAAGGGTCATCCTTGGTGGTTTGTAGGTATGTCAGGTAGTTCCACCTCTTTGCTGGATTTCTTTCTCCCCTTTACAAGGAGGGAGAGATTTCAGTTTTAAGCATATAAAAAGACTTAGGCTTATTGAGCAAGTTCCTGAGGCTTGCAGACAATGAGATATTCTTTCTCAGACCAGTATCTGGTTTGCTACTTCTGCACTGAAGCCAGGTCACTGGAAAATCAGATATCCATGAATTTTGGAGCTGTGAAATGTCAGAGCCTACTTCTAGTCTAGAGACTCAATTGCTCATCTGAAGCCACTATAAATTTATTCTTGAAGTTTCTTAGGAGTTACTGTTCCTTTCCAAGCAAGACTTTGTTCTTCGCCCAGTGTCTTTTGTGACAATCAGATACATCCGAAGGACTTGGAAAGGAGCTCTGGCTCTGCAGCACATACTTTGCTCGTAAACATAGAGCTTGTCTTAAGAAAAGTGTCTGCACAAGCACTCTGAGCAGGGCTGTCTGGGCTCACCACGGATGATGCCATCATTTTGCTGCTGCTGTTCTTTCTTCCCAGGGTTCTAGAAAAATATCAGAGCAGCAAGAAACTGTGATAATCAATAAAGATGGCAGAGAAGCCATGGAGGATACAAGCACAAGAGTAATAAATTTCAGGCGACTCTCAGTTATCTGCACATATTGTATCCAGATTAAGGATTATGTGGGTCAAGACCACAGGGTCATATAAGCAGATTCAAGGTCAAGTCTTCTTTAGTAGCTCAGTATTGGCAGTCCCTGAACACAAATATGTTGCATCTTAGGGATGGCTTATGTGCAGAAGCATCATAGCCACTTAAGTGTGTCCTATAACCCGGACTAACAAAACTTGCTGAACATGTACTAATTCAGGGCAGAACCAGCTCAGCTGCCCCTGCTTCATATTCCTGGGATCCAAACAAGTAAAAATATGACACATGCTATACCACCAGCTCATGCCTAGCAGGGTTTATTAGCCTTGTCTGACCCGAGTTACCCTTGTATAGTCATTCTGCAGCCAGTTAAAGAATCTTTCCTGGTCCTCAGGGTGCTGGAAAACATGAATACAGAGGCCCCAGTGAGGATTCTCCAGTTGGTTTTTTGGCTTGTGTTAGTACTTTGGCTAGTGCTTCTATATTGTGATGAAGACAAGCCAGTTGAGTTTGGCTGGACATTTGTACCAGATATAATGGCACTGTGCTATCCAAGTTCTTATTTCACCCTCAGTAGCTCAGATAATGAGATGGTGCTGGTACAATCCTTACAAAATCACATTTGAGATACAGATCTTATGGCTGTTATACATCATGCTGAAAATACAAACTGTAACTTAAAGAGCAACAGCTCCCAGGACAGGCTGAGACTTGGAGCTTCACACCAGAGGGAGCCAGTTGTGGAGGGTCTTTGGAGTGCCCCAACTCTGGATTTCTGACAGCAAGAAAGATTACCAGGTCCTCAGAGCCATTTAAAAGCAGACTAAAAAAAAAAATCTTAGTTTGCACAGTCTCACAGTTGGAAGCCCTCAGCTGACTTCTTGAGGGCAATTTTCTTTCTTTCTTTTTTTCTTTTCATGTACATTTCTTTGAAGTGTTTTGCATGAAAGTGTTATTGTATATTTTGGGAAGCATTATTGTCCCGGTGTATTTTCTTCCAATGTAACTATAAATTTCTATCCAAATATGCTCAGAAGTTGTTCACTGTCAGAACATGAAATAAACTAGTAGATAAGGATATATAAAGGTGGTTATTTCCATTGACAAATCAAAGGCACAAAACAAATGAATAACATTCTTTGAATCTTAAACACAAGCAGCTATATGGGTGGCAGGATAGGTGGTTTTGCCTTGTAAAGTGTGTTTTCTTAAGCATAAGTTTGAGTTTTGATATCCCCAGAATTAATTTGCATCTGACTATTGATGTTCTTATCTTTTTTTTTCATAAGAGTTTGCTCATGAAACTCCATCTCATATCTCAAACTGTGACAGATCATTAATTTTACCTGCCTAAAATCTAGACACGTAGTATAAAGTAGGTAATTTACCTGATTTGATAGCCCATGGAGGAAGTGAAGCAGCTCCCAAAGGTCCTCATCTCATACCTTAAATATATGATATCCCCTATTAAATATCAGTCTTCAAATTCAAAGAATTGAAAACCCTGACCTGGTGAATAAAGCAAGGATGGAGACCAACTAGCTTGGATTAAGAGCATGATCTTCAGATGGTTAAAATTAATTACATTAAATCCTCTACAAAAAGCATAAATGTCTAACTGAGACTAAGTTTCTACTAATAAATAATTCACCACAACAGGACAAATCAGTGCTCAACAGCAAAGGCCTTGCAGCTATGCTTACTTCAGGCAGTGCTCTGGACTGAACACCCCTGCACGTCTGATGGTTCAAAGCTGTGTGAAGGGCCAGTCATTGGGTTTAGCCTTCACACCCTGCCTTGGGGGCAGATAATATTGGGGTGCAGCTGGAGCAGAGTCTCTTGTTAGGTTTCCTTTGGAAGGAATCTCATTTATTTCCCCCCCCAAACTGCCTTGTAATGGTGACAACACACTGGGCTGCCACTACAAACTGAGGTGCTTGAGTACAACCTCAGTTTTTTATTAATGTCTGCTGACAGAGAGTGTTGTTGGCACTCAGTGAAATCAATGAGACTCAGTGGGGATTGAAACATTCCCATGAGCAGATCACTCTCACAGCTGCAAACTGCTATAAATATATTGATAAGGGTTTTCTGTCATAAACATATTGATAAAGATTTTATACCAAAAGGAGTCCTTAGGCAAGATTGTGATCTAAATGAGAATTTACAAACAAATCGCAGGACAATCTAGTAACCAAACAATTTAAGCCAATGAGGTAAGGGCAGGCCTAAATCTTCCTCTATTTTTTTCAATACTAATTTTCTACATACTTGTTTATATTTAGAAAGAAATTTTCCCAATAATTTATAAAATGCAGGTGTTCGTTTGCTGCCACTGCAATAGTTTTTCTATGCAGCAACTCACAGAATCACAGAATGGGTAAGGTTGGAAGAGACCAGTGGATCATCTGTTCCAACCTCTCTTCTTTTGCCTTATTCCTCCTGCCTCATGATTTTTGAAAGATGGTGGGTTTCTAAAACTGCTGCAACAAAGACCAGAATAAGTAGTTTACCTCATTTCAAAAATAAAGGAGACACTTTTGGGGCTAATTAATCTGCCTGAGACCTGGAGTTCCTTTTGGACATGACACAGTTCAATTTAGTATTAGGATTATAATGACTGGCACTTTTTAACAGTAACCGTCTGTTATCAAGTTTTCTTCTGCACACCTGTTCCAGCTGATAAATCAGTTGCTTTATAGTCAACATCTATATTACATGAATAGAGCCCTGCTGTTACTTTGACTTGGTATTCCACGAATTAACAGACTGAATAAAAATGGTAAACACTACATGAATCAAGTACTGAGAAGGCAGAAAAGAAATATTTGGCTCCTGCCAGCAGCAAAAGAATCCAACTGGGAGGAGCTCAGAATGGTATGGTACAACCTGTATATAAAGTGAATTTTATTCACTTGTATATAAAGTGAAAATTTTATTATGGCAAATTTACTAGTGGTTTGGAACTGACTACACTAGAATAACTGGGGAATGCACACTGAATAATATTCAATGAGCTTTTGGCTCACATTGTGTTTTTCAAGCAATCCATAAGCTATTAGAAAAACTAAAGATACATGATTTAATCAACAGTATTTCGTGTAGGGTTGAGAAGACAATGGGGAGATGTGGAAGCCACTGGCCCACTTTAACTGCAGGCCAAGTGTGTGAGATCTCTCAAGTTGTCCAAGCATGGTGTATGTACCTCATCATAGAGTAAATGCGTCAAAGACCATAGCCCAATTTTCCTTACTGACACAAGAAGAACAGACTTCCAGTTTCTGCTAATGTAGCCATAAACTTTTTCTACATTTGATTTTGGATTTCAAAATGCACTTTTTATTAACATTCTAACAGTATACAGTTTCAGTGGCCTTCCTGCACTGAAATCACTTACTGTTCTTTTGTCAGAGGCGAATGGAAAACTTATAAAATTTACATTCTGTTTTGCATGCTTGTAGGCTGTTTTTGCAAAATATCCTCAGGGATAATTGTTTAATTATTAAATTAATAGAAGAACATTATATAAAGTCAGGCAAAACACATCAGTACATAATAAAACTGTGGTCCTTATTTTGGATCATGTTCTCAGCTGTTCTAAGGCACAGGGGCTATGCAAGAGTATCTCTTATTTTATCTCAGAGCCTGGGTTTTATATTTTTCAGCAATTCTGGGTCACCAGGCACAAAATCCTATTCTTCTCTCTGCAGAACTGTGATCCAAACTATCAGATATGTCCTGGGCACTGAAATACATGAAATAAGTGAAAGTTCTGCTGAATAATTGGTCTGATAAGAGCAAGGAATGTTTTAAGAAGAAAATGCTCATAGCTGGAATTGCAATCATTGCAGTTACTGTGAGCTGGCCTTAAAGCAGATAGATTGAACTTTAATCAATCAGTGTGGTTTTTTTCCAGATGGCCATAAGTACGTGTTTTATAATCTGCATTTTAAGGAGTGTTTGTTTCTTAACTCCCGAGGTAAGAGTAAATTAAGGCATAACACTGAAATCAGTTTAAAGAATACCACAAACAGTATAGCCTATTTTCTTTTCCATATATAAATAAGATATGGCTGAGAGATAGTGACAGCCTGATTTTCTCTGTTTCTCTCACAAGGACATGTATTGAATACTGTGCTGCCAACACCTTCATTACTTATACGCAGAAAAGCCATGAGTCTCTCAGGTCCAAAGTTAATCAGTGTTGCTCCAGACTTTTGCCTTTATGTCTTGGATTCTAGACAAAAAAACCAAAAATTATAAGAGTTCTGGTAGAAACCTTGGACTTCAGGGATCTCTGCTTGCCCTCACTCTACCACTAACTCAACGTTCAGTAAATCCTGTCTGTGCCACAAGTGGACTTCTCTGATATGTATTTCCAGACCTGGTCAATCTAGAAAGTCCCTTGACATCCCATAAAACCTCCTTCCTTGGAAACAAGCCCATCTAGAGGCCAACTGGGCACCTAGCTTCACTTTCTACCAGGGCAGAGTTCTTCCATATGGTCCTTCTGTCTCTAAAACTTCAGTGATGCTCGGTTGGCATCAGAGCATTGCTGGAGCCCAGTCAGCCTTCCTTGCCTCCACACAGAGCAGATTGCTCAGCTGCAAACTTCAGGATCAGGCACCAGCTGAAGCAGGCAGATGTCAGCCCAGACCTGGCAAAATGCACGTCCCTCTCAGCAACTTCAATTATCCGCCCTTAGGAAGGAGCAGATCTGGAGGGAGCCTGAGTTGTGTAACACCAGTATTAGCAGCAGGATCAGAAATGCCCTAATTCCTGGAGTAATTTGGGGTTGTATAATGCGGCGAATGAGCTTTGCTTTAGCAAATGCTCTGGAGCGGGAAGGAGGCACTTGGGGAAACAGGATGAAATACACTGTGACTCGAATGGTTGCAGTGGATTAAATGGGATTTTAAAACAACACAAGCATTAGTTGTAGTAGCAGCAGAGCCTGCCAGAAGGTGCTGCTTCTCCTTATCTGTGGAAAAAAAAAAAAAGAAATAGAGCAAAAATACACTACAAAGTTGCAGGAGAGCGGGAATCTTCAGAGCACTGAGAACATGGCATTCGAGGTTTACAAAGCCTGCAAACGCCTTTTTAACAAGTTTGAGCCTTTCAACCACTTTCTACTACTAGGTGCCTTATCCCCAGTGACTCCCCCATTAAATTAAAGTGCTGCTTAACATTTTATTATTTAGTATCTCAATAAGTGAAGCTATTTTATTTATGCCCCACTTTCTGGGGGAAACAATATCTTCAAAAAGCAGGGAAGCAAAGGAAATGGTTCATAGGAAAGCTTAAAAAGAAGCCTTTATTCCAATATGAATTTACAACATCTATTAGAGTGCCATTGTAACACAAAATACAAAATGAAACTAGCTTATCCTCAATATGACAGAAGCTCTTCTAGGGACAGTTTAGATTCAGACCATCAGAGTCTTATGTAAATTCCTCCCTCTCCAGTGGCTGTACAAAGAGGGTAAGATAGGTCTGCTCCCCACACAGGCTTTTGTGTAGGGACCTAGAGCAAGGTGGGATGAATCTGCAGCTGCATGATTATGTGTTTGCCCGGGTGAACCCTATGCAATTTGCCTCTGAGGACTACAAAACAAAAAGCAGCTCAGCAGGTCAAGATGTAGCTGCAAGTGTAGCTACAACTCTCCAGAGAGCTCTTTATGTTTCTCTTATTTGGCAATAAATGTGTGGGAACAATTTGGTTTCTTTCTCCCTCTAGAGTTCCACCTTTTGATTTTGTTTTCTTCAAAGCACCGTCAAAAGATGTTCCTTCAGGACAGATCTGCACCACAGGCTCCACTATGGGTGGAAAAATAATAATATCTACATGAAATTAAAAATCTGATTTGAAAACAGCCTACCAGACATGTATTTCAAACTCAGCTTGCAAAATACATCCTGGGAGTTTCAATGTATCTTGAAAGGCTCAGTGTTATTTTTTTGTTGGTTGGGGGTTTCTTTAAAGATCTCTAAGAAATGTATAAAATGCTAATTTATTTACTGGGCAGTCAATACACAAACCTCAGATACACAGCACTTAGGAGGGAAACATGCCTGTAACATTCATGCAATATAACTGATATTGTTTCCTTCCTCTAAGTTACTATGGAAAATCTTCATGAGTGAGCAAATTCCTCCTCAGACGACCACATTCTGAAACCCAGTATAGAGAAATGTAAAGGCCGTGAATGGAAACAAGACTTGTTTGCTGTATTTAATGTCCTGCATCATGTGGCTACTCACATGCATTTGTGAAAGAATATTTGTGTGCACAGAAATAGCACCACAAGGAATCTTGGCAGTGCTCTCAAAGGTTTTTTATGCTTATATACACACACACACACACGCGCGCGCGCGCGCGCGTGCATGTATTTCTTTCTTGCTTCTTTAAATTGCCACCAAGTTGAACTAGGAATGACTTTTGTCCACTTTCCTTCTTCTCAACTCTTTCTGGGTATATTATTACCTCATCTGGTTTATTATTGTACCTTGTGTTCTTTTCCTTCTTCATTGCAGTCTGTAAAAAGCTTTTGGGCTTATTGTTAATTTTCTCTCTCTCTCTTTTATTTTTTTCCCAGTCTTAATTGTATATCTCTGAAAATGTGTTTCTGAGGTTTTAGCTTTGGCTGCAAGCACAGTAGTTATATTTATGGGTCTGCCATCGGTTTGCTACAGTTCAAGTAATTTTCTGCTTTTTGCTTGTTATGTTTTTGCCTGGACTTGATATACTTTATGAGTTTTTCTGCGATATTGGCTTGTATATCTGGCATAGATAATATTTTGCCTTGCTCCTAATATCCTATCAGAGACCCAAAGAGTAATAATTTTTTCTTCCTGTGTAATGTTGGGAGATTATTTTTTTAAATGAGCTGGAAAGCTTTATTAGTTTACCAGAAATGAAAGCTTGTAATGAATCCACATGGAATTCTTTAATCATATCTTTGCTATTTTTTAACTGTACCTTCAAGTGGAATGTGTTTATATTTGCAGAGGAAAAAAAAGTTCTCTTGTTTAGCATTTCGGCATTATGCAGGAATTTTCAGTGCATGAGGTTGCTCATCATTTTTTCCTAAGTACAAAGAGTACTCAGAAGGGAGAGAGGAGAGAGGTGAGAGGTGTTTTTCCAGCCTGAGAAAGGTGAAAGAGCTGCTCCTCTTTGCCATCAGAGATTAAAATTCTGGCAGGCCCATTTGTGTGCTGTCATGTAGAGCTGGGTTGTGATGATACAGATGACACAAACAGCTTAATATTGTACTGAGGGGTTTGGTGAGTAGTTCTGCCTTATTAAAATTTCTCTCTGTGACAAAATCCCAAGGGAATTTTTGGGCTAAAATATTTTTACCTGCAAAAATTAGTAGATATCTACACATTTATAGAGTGTTTTTACAAGCACAGCATTTCAAACAAATGAACAAAATATAAAACCACACTCATCCATATTTGTTTGTACCTGAGAGATCTCTTATGGAGACTTTATGAAGCCAAATGTGAACTGAGCCCAGCCATGCTTGGAGCTGCAACTCAGACTGATCTGAGTGTAGCCCAGGACGCTCTGGGTGGTGAGGACCAGGTTGTGAGGTCTGCTGGGTGAACCTGCTCTGCACAGATGAGCTGTGGGCGCTCTCAGGGAAGGATGCTCATCACCTACTGCTGTCCTGCTTCTTCTGTGTGCCCTCCATGAAAGCTTGCTGACTGCACAGCCTTTACTAGAGGCAGGTGTTTTTGAAGACTTTGAAGATACTCAGTGCAGTGTGAAGGAACAAATAGCTTTGGGATTGTGTAGAAAAGAAGCTTAAAGTGGCACAACATGATGGTAAGGGAAAAGGTCCTCGAGGGGCCAGGGAAATGTCAATCCTAAATGTTAGACATCGTTATTTAAATACTGGATCCTAACAGATGGCAAATCTGGTTACAGGAAGGTGAGCAATAGGCCTGGAGTTTTTCAGCTGATAGCTGCCTTTCATAACAAAGCATTAACGACTTAGCAAAAGATCTGGGGGCTGTCTGGTTAAAAAAATCTAGGCTAAACAACCTGAATCCTTCCACTTTCTGATGTGCAGAGGAGGTTTCCTTTCTCCCACACTGCTTTCAGCTGTCTTGCAATTGCTTAACACAGGGAGTAGCATTGGAGCATCATATTGTTATGAATTTTCATGCTTACTGTCACAAATAAGATACATTTATTTTTGAAACCCACATAAGGCTTTCTTTTAAGAGTCCTACTGATTTCCAGATTGCCCAGATTGCTTTCTTATATTATGGAGAGATTGCTGTGTCTCTTGCTTATGTCAACTGTTTTTTCCCCAATTGTTATATGGCACTCTCATCACTGCCTTTCATTTGTTCTGAATTATTTTCTTCCTTCCTAATACAATCATACCTACACTGCTCCTTTTTTCCGATTTTCTTTTTACAATTTAAATGGGATGATTCTGGTGTCATTCTCTTTGTTTCTGAAAAACCTTTCTACAAAAAATCATAAATTAAGTAAAAAAAACCAAAACAAAACCCATGGTTAAGACTGAAGTGGGATGAAATCAGAGATAGGAAAGAAGCAGCAGCTCACTGAAAACTCCTGTGTATTCCTCTGTTGGTGGGTACACAGGTCTCCCCAGGAAGGCTTGGAGTAGAAAGCATGCAAGTGGTAGTAAAGAGAAAGGAGAGAGGAAGGGAGGGTGGTGTGGAACTGAAATAGCGGATACGCCGTGCAGAGCAAGCCAAGTGCCAAGGGCAGCCCTGCACCTGAACGGCCGCCAGAAGACAATGCCAGCAGTTCACAGAGGCTCTGACGGTCTGTGGTTTGCTTCTGGGGTAGAGCTCTGCTGTCTTTTTTTTGTGTGGGAGGAAACAATAAAAAACACGATCAGAGAGCGCCTACAAGTGAGTGAGGGCACCTCATGATGGAGGTAAGTTGTGAGGCTCTGCTGAACTCCGAGCAGAGCCAAGGCTTTAATCTTACAGCCCAGCCAAGTGCTGCAAGCTTTTGCAGGGTCAGTCTTGCTCCTTAAGCTCCTCAATATTCATCTCTTCCTACAAGTTACACAGATACAGCAAGAGGCAATTGCCTTGAGATTTTTGCTTTAGATAAGGCTTCTTATAGGGATGTGTTTGATCCATATTTAAGCTTTCCTCTCTCTCTGAAAAAGGTACAGAAAGCCCTTAACTTGGGTTCTGTCACATTTCCACATCAGCAGGGCAAGGTAAGTCCCTCTTGTATCTATCTGGAGCTTGAGTAATGGTGCTGAAATCAGGGTTTGTCATAGAGAAAACATCTCAACCAGCTCAACTGAGCTCCTACTTTGGTCTATTACATACCCTGGGGTCTCTTCAACATGTATTAAATACATATGTAAATGTCTTCTCATTTTTCTGACTTCTATGTCACATTGCACAATCTGTCTCAGAAAAAAACTGAGAAGTGCAAGTGTTTAGTAGGAGCTGCTGACACGTTTCAGAATTCCAAATAAAGTGTTTCTTCAGAGAAGTGTGAGAAGCATGACTTCTGCCCTCCTTGGTGTCTCAGCACTCGGTCAAAGACAGTTTTAAAGGACCTTGATTTTCAGGAAGTGCTTTTAGCACCAAGATCTTTTATGCTAGCTATTTGAGCAACTTGAAACAGTTAAAAATCCCCATATGTATTTGAAAATTTAAATCAGGAATTGATTTTTTTGGTGCCTCTTTTTAGTCAAAATGTGTTCTTTATTTCATCTCTTTCTGGATAGTGCATTCACACTATGTCTAAATCTTGCTTGGATTTTTAGATTGACCTCCCTGTGGATGTGTTTTTTCACTTATATTGAAAGGTTTCATTTATCATGTCATTTGCAGTACCAAGCTTTTTGCACCACACTACTCAGGGAGAATTCAGTGTCTTAGTAAAAATGGCACACTATGTCTGAGATTTTTCCATGTCTAAAGAAAAAAAAAGTCAGATGACAATGGAGAAAAATAAAGCTTTACTTTTGAGTTAAATTTTTTAAAATACTGTGGCTTTTGAAAGGTGTAAAATCTAGTGTTTTTGTTACATATTTAAAAGGAGAAAAGAGATAGGTCAAAACATAACACTGTGTGACAAAGAGAAGGAATTTTCTGTTCACTTTTGGAAGTTCACTTGGACCACACTAAGAACATTTTATTCCCCAGGGTCTCTGCCATTTCCCTATGTATTTTAGTACCTGATTAAATGAAGAAATGAACACATGCTGAAGGGATACAAACTAGGCTATTAAAAAGAGGGAAAGCCAAGATGAGATTAACAGATGGCCAGGCATGAGGTCCTGTTTTAAGACACACCATCATATTAAGCTACTGTCCTTCTAGAAATGTAAATGCAGCCAGAAAAAGAATAATGCTTCCTTGTTAATTTTTCTTCACTATGGAAAGCCTTTTTATTTCCCTTTCTACTTCAGTTTTATTTTTGTTGTAAAATAAATATTGGGAATAGTTGGATAACTGACCTCTGGAGATGCCTCTGGAGATCTATTTTTTATTTCTGTCCACTCATACAGCCTTAAAAATCCTCAGAACTCACTTCTCTATCTATCAACACAACTGAGCGAAAGAGAAAAGGGTTGTGGCATGAATATGCTACCAAAGATAGGTGACATATGGCTTTTGCACCTAATTTTTCTTTTTCCTCAGCATTTTTGACTTCTTCATTTCCTTCTCTGTTGTCCTGTCTGTGTGGTCCTAATATTTTCCTCAGAGTTTCTCTCAGCTTTTTATTTTCACCTCCTCTGCCTACAACCCCATCTTGCTTCTCATTGTGCTCTCTGAACTCCCCAATCTTCCTCTTCTCCAGAATCAGCACTTTCCCTACTTTCTTCCAAGAATGGAAAATGGGGCTACCTTGATGAGATAAGAGGAATCTGATCTGAATGTAGGACCCCGCCTTGGCCCCTACACTTGGGCAGGTTTTGTGCTCTGCTCAAAGATAAGGGACAGCACCCCAGGAAGAACCTCCTGCCTGGCCATACACCTTCAGAGGCCTTCTTCTCATCCCCTGAAATGGCTATTTCAACCTGCCTTACTTCCCACCTTCCCTCAGGACAGGGGGAAGAAAAGCCATACCTGGGAACCTGTGGCCTCAAACTGGTTTCTGTTTTCCACTCACCGTCTCTTTCCCTTGTTATCAGAGAAAGAAAACAGATGGAGGCCATTACCTCTAAAAGACCCATTAGAAAGCCAGAAAGGGATGTTCTTCTTCTGCCTGCAGCCTTGTCTTAGATGGCACCCACAACAAAGAGGCAGTGTCCAGAGGTTTTTCTTGGTCCCTTAAAGGAGGGTGGGATGGAAAGAAGCAAGAGTTCCAAAATCTGTCGGTGAAATCCAGTCACAATAATGGAAAAGGATATTTGGGGGCTGCTTCAGGCTTAGCAGTTCATGTTTCAAAACCCCAGCAACCTCACTAGAAAGATGCCTTTGCTGTGAGGTGAAGTCTGATTTCTGTACATGAACTAGCTATTATAAGTAGTTAGACAGTAAGATCCATTGTACATGTGTGTTTACCCAGCATTGCTACAATCCCACTGCACTTTTCCTTTACAAGCAGTCACTGACCTGTGAGTATAAATATATGCCTGCAAAATGCTGCCTTTTCCCTACTCCTTCCATGAGGCTCATCATGCCTTGGGAAAGGGGTACAAGGGTATGGTGCTGGGGCTGTGTCTATGCCACAAAAGTCTCCAGACCAAACCCTGTGCCAAATCTTGGTTCCTCTGTGTGCTGCTGAGTGCTGGATCCAACGAGCAAATTTCCTTGGGAGGAGCTAGCCGGAGTGCTCCAGACCAAACCCAGGGAATAAGCTACTCCCTGTGAGGAGCTGGAACATCAGGAGACCCCTGCTAGAGCTCAGTCCCTGGCCTCCTTGTTTTAGCAGTGTCATCATGCCATAAAAACTTAGTCCTGTGCATAATTATTTGTGTAAGAGCCATTTAGCCCAGAGAAGATCAGAGACAGTGTATTCCAGACAGCCCAATATGCCACAGTCCCAAAAACTGTCTCCCCAGGGACGGGGACTCTGCAGAATCAAATCCCACACCACTTTGCAGTCCTGCAGTCATTTTAAGTCTGGTAATCAACTTTTTTTTCACAGATTTCCCTTCAAGTGCACCTCTAATGGTTCTGCACATATTTGTTTCTTCATAATTGTTGGTTTCTATAAAGCTTAATGTCTCCTCTCTAATTTTTCAGCTAGAAGTATGTGGAGAAGATCTGACATGGGTAGGGCTAGTAATTTTATAAACGCAGCCTTTAATTTTCACACAGGAATCTGTGAGGTAAGCAGTGTCTATTAAAAAAAAAAAAGGAAAAAACAATGAGCCTCTAACGTTCTTTCATTTGTACATTTGTAGCAAGGTTATCTCCACCATAAAGTCCTCCTTTCACAGTAATTTAAATAGACTTTAATGTGTTTCAAATGGCCAAATAAGGTGATTTATAATTAATAAGTATAGAGGTTAAAAAGTCCATGGATATTCAAATGGAATTTAATCTTGGAGTTAAATGCAGAGTTGATCCAAAGTTTACCTTAGGTTGGATGATTCACGAATTGGTTTGCTTTTTTCCTTTATCTATGAACTGCTGAAATGTTTACTGCTAATAATAGCTCAGTACAATCAGCCAGAAGTGTGTTTCTTGGGCAGTATGTAATGGAAGAAGGTAAATTTCCAGAAGGTAAATTTTCCTATCCCTTTTCCCTCCTTAAGATTTTGTATATGCCTTAAGATATACACACCCTATTCATAATTACAAAAACTGATTTTCTGGTGTTCTTCTTAAAAGTGCATTTTAATGTAATATCCCTCTGATGTGTACAAACATCAACATACCCTAAAATGGTAATGAGTGATTGTAAATTTTATTGGCATTCTAAATATTGTCAAACTGGAAACTGTGTTTAAGAACCTGAATTAAGAGAAACAGTATAGTACAGACATCTCCATGCACTTAGGGAGACAAGAAAAGTCATCCCCAGGGACAGTACCTGAAACATTCTTCCATACAACAGAGAGTACAGAAAAATAACTGCAAATTCTAGAGAAAACTTCAGGGTTTACAAAGTTGCTTTAGTAATTCTGAACCATTTAGAGTACAGTGAAATGAAGGCAGAAGTAATGGAGAAGCTGTAACACACCCAGACTATCTACAGTAATACAAAGGATGCACTATATAAGATGTGATCCCCTCTGATAGGCCCCTAAACACACCAAAAGGATGATACCTGAAGAGGCATTTCTGCAGCACTAGCAATGGCAAGACCTGGATCAAGCCACAAGTAGAGACTATACTAAAAAAACAGGAGCTGAAGTGACACAATTTCTACTCAAAATGAGAGACCTGGAAAAACGAGACTGTGGTGGCAATGATTGCTGTCATCTGTTCCTGCTTAATGGAGATGGTGAGAAAGGAGGGAGGAACTTACAGTTTAACAATGCTTTTACCCAAACCCACAGGGCACGTCTAACACAGAATACAATGAAACTTTAATGTCACAGGACAACTATCCAGCAGGTGGAAGCTGGGAATTGTAAGTACTGTGCTTCTTCCCATCAAAACAGTGCAGGTATTTTTCAAGCTATAATAAGGTATCAGTATTTACTGTAATCTGGTAAATTGTAGAATTTTCTACAGATCCATAGTGATTTCTCAAACTTACAGCACATAAAGAAAATAGGAGTTCAGTTCTGGTATTCCAGGTGCAGATCCAGAATTGTGCATAAGAGTATCAGTGGTACTTGTTTACAGAGCCTAATTCAGAATACCTAGAACACCATTTTCCACTTCCTTTACTGTCTCACTGCTGAAAAGGGACCTCTCATACTGCAAACCCATATTAATTTTAATCTCCCAGCACGCATTTCAGTTAACATTATACGAAGTTAATAAAAATAAATCTTCCTAACTGAATTTTATTTTCTACACAGGAAATAGGAAATATTCCCCTGAAATCAAGGTGTGTAGATCAATAATATTTCACAAACTAGAGAAAATTTTAAGCAATCATCATCTCCTTTTCTTGTTTCTCTAAGCCCTGCATTGAGTAATACTTAGTCCTCTATTGGGTCACATCAGCAGACATGACATGATGTACTGTACATGTTAAATGCATTTAATTTTTTCATTCATTCTGTGGGTGGCTGAGAAACACACACATTCCAGGACCTTGAAAATCCTTCTTGTTCTGTAGAATGGGAGGGCATTATTTTGTATTATTTTTTTACAACAAATTTTTACAGTAGCCATAAGGTATTCACACTGAAGGACAAGAATGATCTTAAAGGGACAAAAGAGAAAATCAGCCAAATGCAAAGTATTAAAGAAAATATTTCCACTCCACCCACTGTTTGAATGATATGCTCACCTCCTGAGGTATACAGGACAGGTTAAAAACAGGAAAGCAGTTGTGCTGGCACAGTGAAGAGGCACATGCATGTTCTAGTCATTACAGTTTTGCCAGCAAAATACCACATAATTCTATAGCTGATGCTTCACATTCAGCTTAATCTGCAATACCTTTTTTTAGCTACAGAATCAGCTGCCTTGGTCACACAAGGTTAGGACTATAAGTAGCTCCAATGAACTCTGGAATGTATTTTCCAGTAACAACATCTGGCTATTGAAAACCACTGACAGCTGCATTGGTGGCTGTGAGAGGCTATCTTCAGGTCAAACTGCTGTAGGGCTGGCTGAGCCCTCCTTTTCACCAATGAGATTTACTCTTTCCATCCTTTTTCCTTTGAATCTGGATAATATCAAGCTCTCAAGCTTTCCTTGGACTCACGGAAAACATACTCATCATATTAATCTATGAACTGATGTAAGGATATAGTTGAGCAATAACATAGTTCTGCTTGAACAGTTGAACTTAGTTAATCTCATGAAAAATATTTTTTGCAAGCTTTCCCTTGCAAAAATAAGTCCAACAGCCGTATGTACCCTATCTTATGAATCAGGTAAAGCAGCTTGTCCTGCTATCCCACCACTAGCTCCTGTAATAATGCTGTCTCATCCGAAAATTCCTCATTTCTCCCTCTTCCAGGAGAAAAAAGGTTATTTCAGTTCCTTGAGAAGTGAGGTTTAGTCTCAGTATGTATCTTCCCAGAATACAAGTAGGGGTTAACCCATATATTTTCTGAGCTTCCCACCTTACCTTCCTCTACCCCACTATGTATGGCAAAGTGCCTTATGTGTGTTGCCCTTGTGCTTCTCCTCACAGTGGGCACAGCAGAAGAGAACCCAAGAGTGAAAGAGTCAGGCCAGCGTCACTCCAAGCCACAGCTGGAGATTGGATATGACAACAAAGTCTCTCAAGTCTCCTGAAAGAAACTGACTGCTTAATGGTTGGTTTGGTTGGTTGTTTGGTGGGGGTTTCGGGGTTTTGTCTGCAAGCCCAGTTTACTTGCACTGATTTCTGGTGTCCCTTACTTCAAGAGCTTTAGTCTACTTCTCTAACCTGGCAGAAATTGCTGAGTTTTACTAAACTCCAGCCACAGACAGTCGAGCTCATGTAAAAAGTGAGAAGGGTGTGCAGGTAGGTAGAGCCTATACACTCCAGTCAGTTTTTCAAAAGTAAAGGTGCTTCTGGGACACCAGCTGGCTTGCATGGAGAGTCTAGCTATATCTGAAATAGTTATATCTCTGATGTGTTTAAAATGAGAATGCTGATCGATGCCTAGAAAGGTGTCTGTCAGTCCTTTTCCAAGAATTTGATTTACTTTGACTTTGGCAAAGTCAGCCTGGAAAAATGTTTCCTGTCTCTCTGTTTATTTAGTTGTGTTTATTTCTAAACTTCTAATTGCTCTGAGGTAATCACCTCATTAGAGATGATTTCCAGAGAATGCAAACTGAACTGCTAGGTAGCACTGTAAGAGTTCTTTCCAACAGAAATTAGGAAAGATCATTGGAAATGTTAGTGGTTGTGTTTATAGGGCTTAGACAACTTTTTTCCAGTTGGCTTTAAGGTATGATTAAATTGTTTTGCATAGCCAAGAACTGCAGGAAGACTTCTACTTGAGAATACTTTACTAGGAAATTGTTTTAGCTAGAACATTATTTTTGAAAATGTTCATTTGCCACTTATTCTGGAAATGCTCACACCCAGCCCTTGGTGGGTTTTAGTGTTTGCAAAGGGCTCACTCAAACTTCTACTGAAATTAATGGAAAAATGAGGGTAGTGGAAAAGTCTCTAAATATAATCAAGTGTATCATTGTCTGCTTGCTCAGAAGACTTAACTGCCATGATTCATAAATGAAGCACAGAGAAGAGTGCAACAGATAAAATCTTGTCCTATCTGAACAGAACTGGGCTGTCAGCTAAAAGGCAGAGATAACACTGCCAATGCAGCCTTTACTTGTTTCCCCTTTATTCTTCTCTACTTCTGTCATCCTTCCCAAAACTAATATGCATTGCAAATTAGCTTTTAACTCTGAATAATAACTCAGCATTATCAAGGCCTAATTATAATCTCACTTTATATTTACTATTGATTTTGTGTTATCTTGATATACAGAGAGATAAGCATTAGATCATTTCGCCCTGCTTGGATATTGTACTGTTGAAATCAGTGGGGGCAAGAGTTGGCCCTAATCCAAAGCCTGCTGAAGGAAACTGGGACCTTTCCATTCATTTTGACAGTTTTCATTTCAGATTCTTGTGGAGGACCAAAGGGAAACTGTTGTTGAGGTACAAAAACTTCCCCCCCCCTTTCTGGTTTAATATTAAAACTCTGTTTGTGAAAAGTTTTGGGTTTTTTCTACCCTTTAAACTCAAAAAGTTCTTTTAAATATAGAGTGAAATTTAATATTTCTGTTGATAATCTCTTTCATACAAATAAAAACAGTCATGTTGTATAAATGACCTCGGGCTATTAAAGAAAGATGACTGCAAATGAAATAAAAAATTGCATTTGCAATACTGAATGTAGGCAGCATTTGTATCTGGCAAAAACATTTTGTTTGCTACTATATTGTCTTTGAACTTATTTCCCATGGGAGTAGCTGTTGCTCAAGAAAACAGGTGTTTCAGTATAATACCTGGAGGGCATCATTTAAGTAAGCTAAAACATTATTTGTTTAAGGAACCTACTCAAGGTTTCTTGCACTTTGTTTTGACACAGTTCGGCAGAAGATATTTATTAGGATTTAAATAGTCCATGGTTCCTAAATGCAAATGCCCATAACTGCTACATAAATCTGTTTAGGCCTGTTAACAATTTAAAACGGAACCAGGACATCTTGTTTTCCATGGTCAAAACTTGGGGAAAAAAGGCAGTAAGCCTTTGGTTTATCCTGTCTGCAGTGTCAGACTGAGACTGCTGCAGTCACATCGGCAGATGTCCTGTTGCTGACTCCTGTGAGCTGTGCCCACTCTGTGGAAGGTGCCCACAATCTCTCCCTTGGGGGATCAGATTCCTCTTACCCAACCCCAGCATCTCCAAGTTAGACAGAAGCCTAAGGTAATCACTGCATGTCCCTTAGATAATAAAAAAAGGAGAACATTTTCAAAGGAACACTCATCACCCCTGTGTGAGAAATTTCCAGCTGGGCTGTCCAACTCTTTGTTGATGACAGAGAGAGCCTCTGCACCTAGCAGGCTTTCTGCAGCCAGTTTTTTACATGGATGGTGTTAAGGGAATAAATCCCAGAGATGTGACTAATGATTTATGGAGCGTGCCTGCACAGGTGGGTACAGACAGCCCTGAGTTCATCCCATCCGCACTCCTGCTCAGTCAGCCAGCTCTGAGGAAAGGCAAAATGAGCTCAGGTCTGCCTGCACCTGCCTGGGTAAATCATGCCCTGCAAGACAAGGTGTAAGCAGCCAGTTACTGCTTTCAGTTGCACCCATAAAGATCTGCTGGTCATTCCCGGGGAAAAAAATAATTTAAAAAATCAATAAGAAAAATAACTGAATCATGTCCAAAAATGCCCTCTTTCTGATCTTGAGTGTGAAAAGAAGAAATAAAGAGGAGCAGCATCTCATGAGAGAGACTTAATGAATGTGTGAGACTAGGCTTTCTTTTTAAAGTCCATTAAGGCCTAATTGCTCTGAAAGGAGCTAAGTTCCCTAACAGCAGCTTCTGCACAGTGGCAAGTGCTCTTCTTCTCATGCTCAGGCTGCTCTTCTCTAAGTGTAGAGCAGATTCAGAGGTGTCTAGGGCATGAGTTAAAATACTTATTTTGAAGCTCTCTTCATCTTCTACTGAGTGCTGGGAGTTCTATTTTTATGGTGAAAGTAAGCACAGTAACATATGAGTGCTACTTTTTAAATGGCACACTTGATGCACTTTAACAAGTTAAGCATATTGAATGTGTCTGGTGGTGAAATTTGTGAAGAAAAATACAGAAAATATTTTTTTTGTTTGTGCCTAAATATGTGGTTTTAAAGCTGGCATGTGTACTGTTTTAAAAAGGTAAGCTTTGTTTTTGAGTATAGAACTTCTGGTTTTTTTTCCATTGGAGGTTAGATGAAGGTGAATCAATTCTGGAGACAGATGTCTTGTTATTAGGCTGTCTCTTGTTGCAGTTCTGGTTCTCCTAAAAGAGAAAATTATTCTCTAGGTTAAGTAAGTCTTGAAAACACTATACCTACTTATTTCCACCTACTTCTTTCAATATTGTCATTTAATTGAATGGATGACACTAATGAGGTCACAGGTGCAAGAAAAATCACTTGGGTCCTCTGTTGTAAAACAAGTAGATTCTAAAGATCTATGCTGGTAAATATGACTTTTTATTTTTAGTCCAAATATGCAGTCTGAAAGCAAAACATTGCTGATGTCAGTCAAGAACTTTGATTAAAAAGAGATTTATTTTGAAATGTTCACCTTGTTCTTTACCTATATACTTTTGGAATATCTGGAGTTTGATACCTCCTCTATTTTTCTCTCTTTTGTTTGCATACCTCTAGATTTATGAGCCTGTGTCTAGGACAGAATTTACTGCAATATGTAGTCAGAAATCAATACATGGTAAATTTTGGCTGAGTTCTCTTCAGTCACTCTTTTCTTCTACTATGTCAATCTTCTTGTGTTGTCATCAGATAGAGATGTCAATGAAGAGTTAGTCTTGTTTGTCTAGCTTACACATCTAACAGGCTACTAAATTTAGGTTCTTAGAGAACTTACTCTATAAAAGTAGGTGCTTATAAAGTCAACAGAAAAATGTAGGTGCTTTCAAAGTCATCCAAAAAGAATTACTGCCCATTTAATTTTAGATATCTAAGTCAAGCACTACTTTTCTCTTTTACTATGCCAAGAACTTTGGCGTTTGCTGTAATGACTCCCTAGATCCCTGAAAATTAGTCACCAAAGCTAGACTAATGGCAATCCCTTGTAGAGGAATTATATGATCTGTGCTGAAGTATCTTCATTTGAAGTAGTTATATTCTTATACATCTGACTTTTTTCAGAAATCTTCCTCAAGCATTGCATAATAGGATATTTTCACTGATTATAAAGGATTATTGTCTCAGAAACAGGTACCAACAGAGTGTAGGTATTGAAATGAGAAAAGATTAATACCACTGTTTGTAACAGTTTTCTCTGTAGGAAAGGCTTCTGAAAAGGGCAGGCTGCTCATTAAATTAGGAATCACCTCCTCTCAGGTTTTGTCACTGTGTGGAAAAAAGTACAAAAAAGTTTAAGACATACTTAAATATTTGAAATGGACATGCCAAATCCAGTAAATAGGTTAAATCGAAAACTTCTGTGGAAATCATGATTTCCACCTGCCTTCACATCTTTGCAAATGACAGCTGTCTTGTTAGATTATTATTCACTGTATATTTATCTTATGCTACTGAAAAGAGTCTGGTTTTGTAGAATGAGGAAAAAGGCAAAGAATATTCTTCAGTTTTACAGGATGATAAAGGTACTCCAAGCACATTCAGGACTTTACTAGATAAGTCCACAATGAGAAAGAGGTTCCTTGTATATTTATCATAAATCACAACAAACACTTTAAAATAGGATAGGAGATCCTCAGCTTCATGTGACTTCAAATTCTGTGTTACTAATTACCATTACTAAGAATAAAGGCCACATGAAGAGTATATCCCAACATCATGCACAGTTCCTTGTTATCATGAGCAAACAGACCATAGAATGTTTGTCATAAACTGATCAAAGACTTTTCTAAATGGTTAGGTTTCTTTCTTCCATAACTTTTCTTGTAAGACTCACACCTTTTTCATGGAATCAGAGTCCTAGAATGGTTTGGGTTGGAAGGGACTTTAAAGATCATCTCATTCCAGCCCCTCTGTGACAGGGACACCTTCCACTAGACCAGATTGCTCAAAGCCCTATCCAGCCTAGACCTGAACACTTCAAAGGAAGGGGCATTTTTTCTTAGAATATTTATTTTATTTTCTACCCTGAACTCTGTTAGTTACTAATTTTTAACTATCTGCTCTGTTCCAACATGATCATTTAGCTTAGAAGAATTCTTTTACCTTCCTATATTTGTCCCCTGAGTTTAAGGAGAGACTATCCATTTATCCTCTAAGCCTTCCATCTGCCTAGTTAAGGAACCAAAGACTTGGTTCCACACAGGGGGACTTAGCACATTGTCTTTGTATATCTGAGTTCCTACTTCAATCCAGGATCCAGTCAGAACATACCAGGGCATTTATGCGCACAGCAAAAGTTCAGACTGGAATTGGCAAATACGAATTGATGTGACTGGTAGAACTATCCCTGAAATTGTTCACAGTGGCTGTGGATTATTTTGACATATGCTGGGGTATTCACAACACCTAAAATCTCATCTTTAACACAACCAAAAAAAAGAAAAAAGAAAAAAGAAAACATTAAGAGAGTTAACACCATCATTGTTTCCTTATTTCAAGAGTATTATGTCATTACAGCTAGTTGTTTAGGAAGAAGGATTTAGAATGTCTTTATTTCAAAAGCAGAAGTAAGGAGAGAAGAAGAATTTACCTGTGTAAATTTTACACAAAAGCATCAGAGCATGTTAAGAAAGCAGACAAAAGTAAAACACAAAAGGTGACATAAAATGTCATACATAGGAATTCTGATATTAAAAAAGTTTTGCTTCATACAAAGTGCTCTCAAAAATTATTTTGTTAATCTATTAGAACAGTAAATCTTTCAGCTTCTCTTTCAGTCTGAGTCATATTTCTAGGCCACTAAGAGAACATACCTAGATTTTTGCACAAAGTGTGAAGGCTGTTGTCATCCCGATTTTGAAACTCCATGAAATCACAGTTGCAATTACAAGACCAAATTTAACCTTGTTATTAAGCAAATAACTAGTTCAAGCCTCCCTGAAATCACCTCCACCCAACAGTATACAATATATAAGTTTTTCACATCCTTTGTCAGATTTATTTGGTTGTCAGTTCAGTTCTGATGCAATTAAAAGGTGCTAGTAAGTATTACATTTATGGCAGAAAAAAACCCCCTATTTGTGGACTTCACTCATTCATCACTATTTTAAAGACACTTTTTGGAATTTGGTTACATAGCAACATTCCATTCAAATTTCCCCAGCGGCAAATTTGCTGTAGTTGCCAGAAATGTATCATTCAGCAGTCATGGTGGCAGTTAGATTGGGTATTCTGGTGAAATAATCCTGTTTCACTATTCTAAATATTTATGTGCACACTAATGTAAAATTTATGATCTTCACTTGCTGGAAAATTAATATAAGATGCTTTTATCAATACTCTTGTTAAAATTTTTTCCTTACAAAGAAAATATTTTTTTTTCTAATTGCAATGATCCATTCTATATCTACGGATATTCAAATAATACTGGTATCGATCCGTAGAGATTGTATTTAATTGTGTTAAAATAATTGCATAGGAATAGAAGACATTAGACTGAATCCTTTAAAAATTAGTCAAGATATCTTTTTTTTTTTTTTTTAAAGCAATGTACAAGCAATGTGAATTTATCTTCCCTGTCTCCAGGGCATCAACACAGTATTTGAGTACAGTGACATCTTAGATTCCTTAGATTCACCATGCCTTCAGCAGTCTCATCAGAAGAGTGCAAGACATTTGGATTCTGTTCAGTGTCAGGTCAGCACAGATTTTGTAGATCACCTTGGATGTTAGTGGTGACACTGGATGCTGGTGTTTATGCAACTGACTTGAGACCCAGGCAGTTAAATTGTCTTTTGGGGTGAGATTCAGACATCAGCAGGTGTCTACACATAAGCATACCCTCTAAAATGTGAAAACAATTTGAGCTCCAGTCAATTCAGTGAATTCAGCCCAAGTCTAGGCCTCTACTGAGAGGCAATTGAATGTCTCTCCAGGCCTTATTGGTTCTACTAAGAGCCAGCTCAGTTATGCAAATGTTATTCTAGGATATTCTGACTGGCTTCCAGCTGCCAGTCCAGAAGTGTTTCAGATTCTCATATACAATTCTATCTGCCAGGCCCAAACTATGTCCCAGGTACCTAGAATAATCTCCTCAACACCCCTATAAAGATAGATTAATCAACCCTTGAATCACTATTTACTAAAATGAGAACTCACACACCTATCTCATGTGTAGATACTTAGACTTGTTCACATTAAATATCTGCAACCTGATTGATTCCTGCCAATCAGCCAAGCCTAACCTTTTTGCCTAGTATGCCTCTAGAAACTGCAACTGCAACAGGTTCCAGCAATGGGAAATTCAGAGTGTTTGAAGATGAGGGCTGGTTAGGGTGAGATGCCCACTTCTCTCCCTCGACCATCCTTCACAATTAATGTAGAGAGCAGAAGATCCATGTTATCTATGAGGCACTGTAGATGAACAAAGGTGACTGAAGTGAGGACTTGTGTGAGGCCTATGAACAGAAGAACTTTTTCAGAAAGAAAGATTCCAGGAAAAAGCCAACAATAATACATGCCACTAGGGTTAAGTGATAAGAATTTAAAAACCAGGATTCAGATGGAAGTCATAAAAAGATCATTACTTAGGGGTCACATTTGTGAATTTTTCTAGCCCAGATACTATCAGCGTAGGGGAAAGGAGAAGGGGTGAGTGTGCTGGTATTTGATTTTATGCCTGTGTCTAAGTTCAAAGATGTATGAAACTCCAGTCACATATTTTATTTATTTTGTTTTCATCTAGTCAATGAATGAATAAGGCAAAATTACAAAAGAATCCATAATCCTGGCACAGAACTGTATTTAGATGTATGTTTTGCAAAGAAAAAAAATAAAGATGCTGGGAATTCACATTTTGAGAGCTTCCTTCTATGTGGGCTGAACAATACAAAACAGATACGTTTCCTTTCATTACTGTGTAGGACTGTCATTTAAGGAGCAGTCTGAATGGATATGGAGCAACTGTTCTTTAGTTCTCCAGACTTGAATCTGACAACTAAAATTCAGTAAATCAAGAGCTCCAGCAAAGTTAGGAAAAGGCTCCTGTGCTCAGTGCTTTTACTAGGGCTAGCTGTTCATAAAAGGGTATCACACCTCTGCCCCAAGTACAAGGAGATGCAGAGTCAAAGCCTTGATTTACGATGATGGTTTCATGGGTCTTCATTTATAAAGCTTAAAAGTTCTTAATCCATTGTCTGTAACCCTGTCCAAATTAATCTAAGGTTAAAAACAGTACAATTTAAATAGGCTCTTATCTTCTTTTATCAAAAATAGAATGACAGTGGTAATACACAACTCTTTGACTAGACATCAGCTGTCACTTTGGATTTTTGAGATAGTGGGAGCCAGGACAGGTCAGTGACTCTCTAAGATCCATATGTCCGGATCCTTTGACTCCTTTAGTATACAACCTTTATAAGTGACCCATTTGTTTTCTTCTACAGATCTAAAGCCTTTTCTACCTATTCTTTATGTCTCATCTTGAAGTGCAATTAATAAGATTATTTTTCTATGCTTGGCTATGCCTAAAACCAACTCCATCTTCATCCAGATACATATGACCCTTAAATCCTGTCACTGTTGTTTTAGCAATTATGAGTTATGACTTTTATATTGCCTAATTTTAACTCTTAGATTCTTCCTGAAGAAAAAAGGATCTGAACAGACTCAGATCTTAGTTGCAGCAAGCCTTAATTTTTTAGATCACTAAAATAGTTTCAAACTGAGTACATTTTCAATTCATAAATACATTGACTACACTTTTAATTGCATATAATATTTGTATTTATTAATATATGTATTTTTAAAAATTCTCCTGCTTGTGTCATCTTTTCCAGCACCTCTAAACTGTACTTGCTGCAGCTGTGGATGAACACGTGTGACACTTTTTTTCCTCAGTGCAGTGGGCCTTCTCACCTGCTTTTATTGCAATGCCCTGTAGCTCTGATAGGAATCACACAAACACCAAACATCAGAGCCTGGATGCACTGTAAAACTCACCAATTCCAGGCACTGCTTCAATGAAGATTTTTACATCAGTGGATGTAAAAAGGAAATTTTGGGACCCAAAATATCACCATTTGGATTAGGTTAGAGCCAACTGGTCTTAAATTCTATGCTGAATATAATCCTCTGAAAACATAGAAATCAGCTTAGTTCTTTCTATATTGGTTTGTTTGATAGGGTAGGTAGGTAGGTGCCTATATTCACATGGGACTATAAGCATATCTGGGCAGGATTTTTAATTAATAACTATTTAATTTGCAAAGAAGGTTACCATTATTAAAGACATGTTAATACCAATGGATAAGCTGGTTAATCTCCTTTTATAAACTGCCAACATGAAGTGATATTTTATGGGGTTTTTTATGAGTTTCATCACAGTGAAATGCTGGTTCTTCTTTATAATCCAATCTGTTTTACTGACTCACAAAGGGTGGAGTAAAATGTCAAAGTCTTTTGGTCCTTCACTTAGAACTGTTTGTAATACTGAGCGATTATACATTTATCTGCTTATTAACATCAAGTACAACATTACGTGAACTCATGATCCACAATTACAATTGTAAAACTAACTTAAAGTAAAACAGTACAACCTTGGCATGTAAAGAGACAGAGAATCCTCTGGATCTGAGGATATACAAACAGAAGTCTAGCCTGTCATTGAGAAGTGTGTGTGAGGGGAACCCCAACCATCATGTCAAGAAGAATAGAATTTGGCCAGAGGTCAAGGGCTCTGTCTAGAAGATACTAAATATTGCTCATCTGCTGTAATACAGGAGTACTTGTATTAACTGTTTTGGGATAGAGAGGAAAAGGATCACGTGTGTGTGCAAGGTAGCTTTCTCCCCTGTTAATTCATAGAAATGAGGAATTTGAGTTTAAATGCTAAAACTGAGGTATTTGGATTAACAATACACATTATTTTCTTTGCTGGTCAAACCCCCAACTGCCCCCCCCCCCCCCAAAAAAAAAAGAACGAAAAAAAAAGAAAAAAAGAAAATAAGTAAATATAGATTCAACAGTATTTCATGGGGTTTTTGGAAGAACATGACAGGTAGTGAGGAGTCAAAGTCTTGTGAAAGCCTCTCATGGGAATCTGTGCTTTGTGTCTGTGCCTTGAGGACCCAAAACTCCTATACAGAGCTTTCCCAAGATTTAAGAAAGTGTTCTTATTTTCTCTAGGAATGAAGCACAAGACTTTCCCAATCAACAAATAAAAATAAGAAAGCCCTGCTTCCAAAGAAGCTGGTTATCACTTTGCTTTCAAGTACTTCCCTGTCCTTTCATTTCACATATCCCTGGAAAGGGCCCTTACCACCAAGTTATTACTCAGTTTTTTTAGCAGGAACCTTCTCCAATATTCCTTATGTAATGCATCCAAGTATTAATTGGAGACCAGACCTCAGTGAGGGTATTATTCATCTGTGGTAATTGTACTAAGCATTGGGTCAAAACTAGAGTAATATTTTTCTTAATTTTTCTCAATAGAACCAAGTGAATTAAAAATCTCCATTGCAAAGGGATAGGGAGGGAAAGAACAGAAAAAGAAAGAAAATTTCTATTCTGTGATAGTCCAAATTTTGGCAAGATAACTGTCACTTTCTAAGTGATTTGGGAGCCCAAACCTTGTAATTCAAAGAAGCATTTTAAAGTCAGCTAGGTAGACAAGCATTTAGATAGAGCCATGAGGAGAATATTTTTTTAAAGCATGGATCAGCCAGCAGAATGTCATTATTGAAATCAGTAGGAGCTCTTCTGGAAATAATGCATTGTTTAGAAAACAACCAGAGCTGGGATGTCCAAGTCCACAGAGCTTTTTTATTGTCCATGTTCTGATTGAACAACATGATATAGCAGCAAGCTTGAATGAGTTCTGTCCAACCATTTTTGAGGTGCAATACTCAAACACAGAGTAATTGTATTCCTATAATCTATTTCATATTTATTCCAGAGAAACTGAAACAGCCCAAATGAGAAACAATGAGACCTGTTCTGTCAGAACAGCTGTTCTCTTGCCCCTAAAACACTCTTTTGAAAGGTCAAAGTGAGTTAGATACTGGTGGTAAGATCCAAACCTAAATTATTCTGAGGGATATGGTAATTGAATCACTATGCTAGGGACAGAAACTGCAAAATCTCTCTAGCTTTCTCAGATTTATTGGTCTTCTTTTCTCCTTATGCAGGCAGCTTGATATTGTGAAAAGGCCTCATGACCTGAAGCCACCAGGTGTGGAAGTGGGGAACAATGTAGGTTGTCCAAGCTTTTGCTGTATAATGTGCCTGCATGCAAACAAGACATCTAAATTTCTAATAGGTAAAAATCTAATGGGCTTTTGGAAACAATTCAGCTGACCAGACGAACATTGTCACATTGTCTTTTTGGGAGTGACCCACACTGACGAGGTCTCAGCAAGCTTGTAGAAACATTCATGTAGACTCCTACATTTTACGTACTCTATTTCAGGCCATGTGCTTTGTGAAGAGTAGCACTGTTTTGTCTCAAGTAAATGCAAACCCACCTTACATTCAGCAAAGCTAAATTGTTTTTGAGTGTGTAACTTAGTCCTGCCATCAGGGAAAAGAATGAGGCAACATCAGAGGACAGCTTAATTCTGGAGTGAGACAAATCTCCCTCCGGAGATGTGCGTCTCCTTAGACAAGAAGGGACACTATATTGAATAGCATGTAAGTAGAATGAAACCAGCCTTTCCAGTCTGGAGCTGCTGTGTTGTGGCATGCTTTGACAAACTCTTCTTAATGGTTGCCTTTGGCTCAAGGATCTGTGCTTCTATTTCTGTGCTGCTGTGTACACACAGTATGTACACGTGTGTGGATGGGTATAAAACACAAATGTGCTGTTGGTAAATCTATCAGCTTCCAAAAGCATAACTACCAAGAAAAATGAGACTTATTATCTGAGTTACATAGCTTTTACAAATGTAATTAGTGGGACTGAAATTACAGCTCTAGCCAGCGTTGTTAGCAACCATGAAGGACTAGATTTATTGTCATCACGTATCAATTGTGAAAGGGACATAATCCATGTTTCAGAAGAGCGTGTAACCATGATCACAATTGTTTACATTAATAAACATCAGCTCCAACACCTTATTGAACTCTAACTGAGTAACAACTCAGACTTCCAGAAAAAACTTTTTAGTCTGTTTAGCCCTAATTCATATGACTGCAAGCGAACCTGAGAGCTTCACACAGTCACCACAGAAAGAGATGTAAACAGTCTAAATTCTTCAAGACAGTATGAATACAGAATTAAACTTTTAATGAGGAGGTCAAAATTTCTAACTGTGCTAACTTGAAGAGGACACTGGGTAAGTCTACATAGTAATTAAGAGCAGTCTTGAAAAATCAGGACCTGTGATCCTTCCATATATGCTGTTCCCTCAAGGACTGAATGAACTGGCTCTTCCTGAATTCCTAATGTGGAGAAACCTGGGTGAGAGGAGAGAGAAGTCACCATGGCAGGCATGGGGAGGCATACTTGCCCTGGCAGATCTGGGAGGTCATGGTTTGTCCAAGCCTCAGGCTACATGCCTGAAAAATGGGCAGAAGATGAGTCTGGTTTTCAGGGTGACTGCATGGAGATAGACACCTTGCTGTGAGCAAATTTAAAGAAGTTTCTTGGAAGACTTTAAAACCAAAGTAGAGACCTACTAATTGGATCACAGCATTTCTGTCTCACATGAAAAGTTACCTATTTAATGTTTCATTAAATCCCAAGTTCTAAGACAAATGCTTATCTAAAGATATCTCTCTCTCTCTTTTTTTTTTTTTTAATGAGAATTTAAGACATATTGCCCTTTCCGTATACAGTAGATGCAGAGAAAGAGACACCTCCAGAAAGTGATTCATCTCATCATAAGATAGGCATCCAAGATAGGTCAAATAATTTGCCTCTGCTGCTGTTTATTTTCTCCTACACTAACTATAAAAGAAGACTTAGTTGACTAGGTCACACTTAGATGCTCAATTTTCAGACAGCTTGAAGCCATCAGAAGGCAGTGAGAGCCTCAGTAACAAGACCAGTTAGCCTGGCTTTGTGTTGTGTTAATGGGATGCATATGGGGTTTGACTTCCTTGAAGACTGAGCAGAGCACTCAGTGACAGAAAAAGACTGTACAGGCACACCCAATGAGAGATTATCTGAGAAAATTCCCTGAAGAGAGAATGTTTTATCCTACCTGCAGAAAACCTTAAGCAATAGTGGCAAAAACACTGTAAAGTGCTTGGGAGAAGTGATGAATACATGTAGAAAACAGAAAGATATCTCCCAAGGAATAGAATTTCTTTATCTGTCCTGACCTCAGTATGAAGTATAGCCACAGGGAACAGGAATTCCTCCATGCATCTACCACCCTGAATAACATGAAACCAATGACAATGAAATATCTGCAATTTCCAGGCACACTTGGCCTAGGGGTTCAAGTGGTCACAGCAGGTTTCCTTCATCATTCCAGTTTTTACAACATGCATAACAGGTCTTTATTCTTCCACTTCGGTTTATGGCTTCTTGTATATGACAATGAATACTAATTGTTGGCCATGTTTATGACAGCAGTGTCCCCAGCAATTCGCCAGATGAATGGACTATCATCTTGGACTTCACAAGCCACTTCTAGGTTTCTTGGTTTTGACAGCAAAGATTTATGACTTTCAGGATTAACTCAAAGATGCACCTGCTTTCCCAGGCTTTGACTGAACAGAGAAAGAGTGGATGGACTAAATGAAAAATGGCTTTTGGGTGGATTCATGTGGAGATGTCAAAAGATTCTCTAATGGAGGATGTGCAACATAACTGGATAGCTCAGTGTACAGAAAGACTTGATCTGGATGATCCAGTGCTCTATAAATCACCCTTATTATATTTCAGTCCATAACTTATTCAATGTGTGCAGTCTAAGAGGGAACCACAACAAACAACTAGACAAAAAAAAGTGCTGAGAAATAAGCTTGAAATCATCAGTCTGATAAAGATAAACTTCCTTGACTGGTCAAACATGAGTGGGATAAATGGTCTGGCATTTCTGTATAGCTGCTCATTTGGGAGCTCAAACCCCAGCCCCAGACAGATAGTGCTCTCATATGAACTAAGAGTTGCTGGAAAGACATACACCACATAATTAGCTGAACTATTGAATCTGGGTGCAGTGTAAGGAAATTAATGCCTCATCCATTTCCCTCATGTACAAGGAAAACATGCCCTGCTTTGTGCATAACCATTCAGCACAGTTTCACTCAGCATTCATTCAATGCAGACCAGAAATGTTGGGTCTGCATTGCACTCTGAAGTATGTCTGGATGCACACCATGCACTGCCACTCTGGCATGTCTGATATAGTGAATTTATTGCTTCAGAGCAACCCATACACTTAGTACCCAGATGCCCAGAGCCGTTCAAGCAGTCCTGCCTGATTCTAGCAGGAGCTGTCATGAGATTTTCTTCACAGTGTTCTTTGACTTATTGCAGCCTAAATTACCCCTGAAGTAATTTTAAAGGTATCTGAGACAGATGGACTAGAGGTGTATGTGACCCAAACCATCAACCAGGTAGGGAGAACCAGACACTTCTCAGAATGCTGAATCACCTTCCAGAGGTGTCTTTCTTTCTTTCTTGACTCCCTGGGGGCCTGCAGCAATGAAGTTTCTGGCTTGCATGCTTCAGCTAAAGGTGTTTGGGGGGAGGAATTCAGGCCATACAATCCCTGGCAGAAGAGCACAGAACAGGCCAGACTGCATTCCCTTGAGCAGCTTTCTCATGGAGCCCCACAGGGCCTGGCTATGTGGTCTTCACCAAAAAATAGAAGAGATCTGGGACCTGGTCCCAAGTCAAGTGATGCTAATTGCCTCACATCCCCTGTGCTCTAGGCTGGCTGCCTCTACAGCTGGCTTCCTCTGGGCAAAAGCAACTGGAGCAGCCCAAGCAGAGACCAGTCGCAATTAAAATATGAACCATTAATGCTCAAACTTGGTCAATGGCCCTAGCTGACTTCTTCAGTCTTATTATTGCCCTACATACTAGTATTTTGATTTTTGAGAAGTTCTAAAAATAGCACTCCATTAGTCTTTGCCAGTATTAGTCAAGGATGCATCTACACAAACAAAGATTTGTGCTTCAGGTTCTTTAGCAAAATACCTATTAAGCCTTCCCATTCACTCCTCAGCTACTAGTACAGATAATTAGCCTAGTTTTGAAAATTATTGTATATTTGGACAACATGCTTTCACATGCTGCCTCTAGTGCAGGATGGTACTTAATTCCCCCACCTGTGCCTTTTTGACTGTTTTAGTATTTTGGTTGTATATATATCTGCATTAATTGTAAATTTTAGAATGTTTTTAGAATTTCTTTGGAAAAAATGGCAAGTTTGGCATAAAAAGGCAGCCAAGAAGCCATTTTAAGAAACCCTGCCCTTATGCCATAGCCCAGTGTTACTCATTCTACTGTCACTGGCAGATGGTTCATGAAATATTTATTGAGAAATAATAAATAATAACAACAACATTGACAGCAACAGCTTATTTATACACATCTTCCCACAAGCTATTGAATGAAAACCTTTTGCCCTGTGAGGACAGACAGACAGGGTGCAGGCTGTCCAAAGATTTTTTGCAGGGTCTGTCCTTGGAAGTGTTTAAGACCCAACAGACCATGGGCCTGAGCAAGCTGGTCTGGCCACAGAGCTGCCTCTGCTTTGCACAGTAAGTTGGGCTGGAGGGATCCTCCAGTGTTAGGATCCCACAATCCTATAAACCAGTGACAGTGAGAATATATGAAAAAGAATATGACTCCTGATATTTAGTCAAATATTGATTCAATTGTAAATGAAAAATACCATAGCAACAAAGCACAAATGATTCTTGTATCTAATTGAAGAGATGAGGCGGTTAGTGAAGGAAAAACGTTTTTGTAGAAAATCAAATCTTAGTAGTTAATTTACTGGAATTTTTTTGTTTTGTTTCTTGTCTAACGCATGTATTCGCAAAGAATTCTTGTCAGAATCTTCCCAAAAAGTAAAGCAGCTTCATCTGGATACTAAAGTTTGTTGCTGATTTCAGTAACTCCATCTCAGCAAGGTTCAGCCAACTTCAGTTTATTTCCATTTCAGACGAGTTATCTATATTCGTTTATTTTCAACACAAGAGCATGGCCTGTATCAATAAATGTTTGTATTTTACTTTTTACGTATAGACTTGTTGCATTAAAGAGGTTCTATGTTTTGTCCCATAGTTCAGTGCTTGAGTCATTAGAAATGGACATTTGTTTTAGATTTTTTAGTTCTTAACTAAAAAAAAAAAATAGTTATTTAGTTATTTAACTAGAAATTGATCTGACACATTTTCATTTATTTTTCTGAGACTGGGAAATATTTCAATGGGAATAATCACAGCCTGTCTTGGACTCATTTGCTTAGTCTCTACACATAGATAAGAATCACACATTCAAAATGCTACAGAGCATGAACATGACTGTTACAGCTAAAGATGCTGTTTTGAGATCAAAGGTGAAGTATATATGTCACCTGGAAGAGACTGTTTTATAATTGCATGGATAAAGACTCTTGAAAGGAATCCTGCTTATACTGGTATACTGTTATTGATCTCTTTCATTGTAAACGAGTCCTTTGGGGATAGGCAAATTACCCAGGAAGATGGGGAAAGAACCATGCTTCCTTTATCTCTTTGTCTCTATCTCTCTTGTGCAACTGATAAAAAGTAATCCCTGATCCATCCAGCAATCCCTGATTGCTAGTGAATCAAGCAACCTTGATTCACAACAACACGAGGAGTGTCAGCTGCTCAGTTCCCTGAGCACAGCACAGGGAGATTTTCTGAATGCCAGGATTTTGTAAACAGAAGGAAAAATTAAAAGTTGCCTTATCACCTGCTGCCTGCCTGTATTCACCAAGGTCAGGAACAGAAGTCTCTGTCCTTTCTCTTTCTGTACTGAGCTGCTTCTTGGTGCTGCTATCACACACCAGAAGTGTTTGAGCCCAGAGGTATTTCCAGATGGTTTGATATGAGAAGCAGAATGTCTGAAACTCTCACAGAGTTTTGTGATTGTTGTGTTCAGGGGTAAATCTGTGTTTATGGGGATACTGTCAATCATCTCGCCACACTGGCCCAGATCATCAAACTCACAGAGGCTGAGGGCAGAGCAGGAACTCTCAATGTCCCATTTCATCTGTAAAATGCCTCACAGGAGGACCTTGATCTGTAGTGGCCCTTCAGTGCACTGCCCATCTGGGATTAGGAGGATTAGCATCACAGAAAACCATACCAGTGCAATTTAAATGTTTTCATGTAATTTAAAGTATTTTCCATGGTGCAGTGGATTCAGAGAAATCTGGAATTTAAACTGAGACTGGCAATAAAGACATCCAGTCAGCAATTCCTACTCACTTCTCTATTTGATAAAAATCATCATTGTTTGGTCTGAGAGAAGAGTGAACAAAAAGCCTTGAGTCATCCCCTGCAGTGTTAGCTGTCAAACCATCAATGAAATATTTCAGTCTGTGCCTCTGCCTCTTAACCACTTACCAACTAACATTTCAAATACTTGCTTTATTTTTCATGGGCCAATTCTCCTTATCCCTCACCTAAGGTCTAGTTGGAAAAAAAATATTGAAAATGAGTTTAAACTTGTACAATCAAGGTGGTTTTTTGCATTACAAGTAGGCCAAAGTGAGTTATAACAGTGAGAAGTGTATTAAACAATCACTCTGCTGGTGTGTAGTTTGAAAAGGATTTGGTAAATACCTTTCCAAATTCTTCCAAAAGTAAGCAAAAAAAAAAAGTCAAGAGAAGAAGTTTACTCATTTTATGTCTATCTGACAAAGGTAAAAATGAAGAGGCAAGAATCTTACAAGAGCTGAATAGAAAAAAATATCATATTTCAAGAGTCTGCTTGTGACCTCAGTGTGTGGTTCTCCTTTGAAACATGATTCTCTAAAGTTTTTCCAGTTCCACTCTTGTACTTCAAGCTCTGGCCCTCTCTTTGGTCATTACTCTCAGTTTTAAAGATTGTGTGGGCTAACTTTAAAAAATTAAAGAAATCCTTTTAAAATGGGCATTTTTTCCCCCCTGATTGTAGTCCAATGGAAAACAACTATAGGCCTCCCCAGTTGGTTTCCTAGTTCCAGAAACATGTTTGCCAATTTGCAGTTTATGTAATTTGCACTTCAAAATGCGGGCACATAACCTCAATGCTCTCAGAGTTGTGGGAATCAACAGAATTTCTCCACAAATCTTCAGGGGAACTTTTAATCAAAAGTCTGCCTGGGGCCGGATGTTATCATGCAACATGAAGAAGCAGGATTGTGATAGATCTACTCCCAGAAAGGTTTAATCAAATCTGTTCAGTCAGAGTGCTCTACCCTTGAGTCACTGATGGGCATAGAAAATGCAGGAGTGTTGCAAGAATGTCCTTAAAGCAGCACGGCTCTCTCCTGTCCCTGGCATAAAATGTGGACAGCCTAAAACACCAAGCCCTGCTTGCTTCTTGCACCTTGGGTGATGGGTGATGTGTGCTCGTTCCCCTTTCTAGCTCCAGAATAAACAAGGTGGAGTGAATTCAATATCCTTTAAAGTCACATGCATTTGCATCTGCCTCTGGACAGTGTTTTCAAAACTCATTACTCCACAAATGGAGAATAATAAAAATATTTACCTTCATCAAAAGAGCAACCCTGAGGAAAAATCCATCAGAAATGGGACACCAACAGCACAATTTATTTATTTATAAGTTTGTAGAGCTGCATATGTAGAACTGCATATGAATTTGATATTTGGAGTATTTAACTAAACATTTATTAATAGTGCCGAGATCTAATTTGAATGTTATGCCGGTGTTATTCTGAAATAACTCCACCAAGTTAATGTTTTTGAAACCAGCAATCCATTAACACCTTCAGTCTGGAATTCGCCCAAGCTTACACTTTTTTATCTGAGATTGTGGAATGAAGGCTCATGTTTGGAAGAGGCACTAAAACAACCATTAGCAATTTACTTAGGATGCCAAGGCATCAGTAAGAGATCAACAATGAAAAGTGGCTTTAGAATTTACTCCTCAGAGCAAAGACAGTGGGACAATTTACCTGTGGTAAAGAAAAACACAGTTTGTTTTTTGGGTTTTTTTTTTTCCTTCAGTTATCTGGGTTCAGAAACGAAGGAGCATTTTATATAAGGTGGTAAGTCACAAGAGTGACTTACCACTCTGTCACCAGGTTCACCCACAGCTGTATCAGCCCTGTGTAGTAGGACTTGTGGTATTGATCACACCATGCCCTTGTTCAGCAGGGCCAAATTGCCCTAAAATTAATAGGAAGTTCATTTTCACCACCTTGTTATAAAATTAATTAAGTGCCCCGGTTGGGCAATGATTGGAACAATATTTATTTTAACATTTTCCACTATTTCTTAAACCAAAACATCTTCTTCTTAAAATACATGGGACACTGAACTTTTAATAAATATGACTGTGTTGGAATGCGGTTACACTACTTCATGTGTATAAGGTAGGGGATTATTTTGAAGAAGTAAGAGGACTCAGGATATTACAAATGATTTCTCAGTTCAGTAAAAGAAAACATAACTTTTAGGAAAATGGTTCGCAGTAACTCTGGTTTTGGTTTTCCTCCTGCAGGAAAAGTACAGCGTAAGTAGGGATAGAGCTGAGTAGGAATTTTCAACAATTCAGACTTTCAGCTGAAAATAATGATTCAGTCAAGAGAAACCTTAGCTTGGAAAAGATTTGGTTTTAACAGTTTTTTTTCCTACCCACAGGATTTTAGGAATTATTTTCAAAATGTGTTTTTCTATTGCTAATAACTTTAGAAACAGTAGTAGAGAAAAATTAACTTTCAAAAGAAGAAAAAGTGAATCCACAACAACTTCTAGAATACAGCTGCTCTATAGGAAAGCTGCTAAGAATGGAACATCTTCTTCTTGTTGACCCTATATGTATTTCTTTTTAAACAGTTTTCAGATATATATACAAATAATTTTAGAGATTTTTTGAATAGCAGGAGTGTTGGTATCATCCCTGCTGTACCCTTAGCACAAAAAGCCTCACTGCTAGTAGGAAACACCTGATGCAGGTAAAAGGGAGCCATCCCAAGCTGTATAGTGCAACCAATAGAACCACCAAAAGTTTTTGCCTTTACCTGCCTGTGCTCAGACATGGAGCCCCTTCAGAGAGCCTGTGAGAAGGCAGAGGGGAGAGTTTCACCTGCAGCGTTTTAAATCATTCTGAGAGGGATAGATTTACAGTACCCCTTCAGGCTAGTGTAAAGGATTACTATCCTGCAAACAGGGACTAGAGATGTTTTACAAATTGTAAAAACAGGGAGTCAAAGCCAGAGCAAAGCCAGAAGAGAAATCTAGCCAATCTTGCAAACTGCTTGATTATTCCTTCTCTGAGTAGAAGCTGAAACTTCATCCCCTGAGTGAGCAACCTTTGAACCCATCTTATGCTAAGTTTCAGACTGCATTCATGATGACTGTAAGTGTAAGGAGTACAGGTTTCATCAAAAGTCTGAGAGCATGCATGAAAGCTCAGCAATTACAGAGGACAGGAATGAAGGGAAAAGCATCGACTTGCTGTGCGAATGTGAAACAGATCTTGTATCTTTCATAAATATTTACAAAGTAATTAGAAAAAAGGAAAGAAAATACACATCAACAAATGAGGCACATCAAAACACTGTCACTAAAGCTTGCATTTCAAAAAAGTTTCAGAGAAAGAGAAGCACAGCTGTACTCTATAGAAAACTTCATTAATGTTTTCAAATCACTCATAGGATTTAGGTGCTGAAAGGCATGCTAAATTGGGATTTATACATAATCAGATCATTGAAAAACATACAAATGGCTGCCAGAGAAAAGTACAATGTTCACTTTTGAAATTACAAAAAATCCTTTGTTTCAAAGAGTGAATTGACTAAAGTTTAGTTTCAGTGAAGCATGTTTTTGCTTTGGGTGTCATTATTTAGTTTGGCCTCCTTGCCAGAGAAACCTTTTTACTGACTGCAGTTCCTTCAACTGTTGTTTTTATTCTCCAGCAACTGAAAAAAAGAAAAAAGAAAAAAAAAAGAAGAAGAAGAAGAAAATATCAAGGCTGCATCAGATGCTTCAAATTTAAATGAGAGCTGTTCTCTTTACCTTTAATTTTGAGATGGCAGTGGGGGTGAATTGCATGGGGCTTGATTGCTTGCCAGGATTTCTCAAACAGATGTATTTGAGCCTCCTCACTTAAATAATCTGGAAAATCAGGTTGGACTGGTTGAATCAAAATGCTGGCAAGTGGGTAAAGAAAACATCCATCCATCCATCCATCCATCCATCCATCCATCCATCCAGACACCTCTATCGCTCCCATCGCCAGGGTATCTGCACACCTTCAGCAGCCATGTCATGCAGCAGCCTCAGATTCCACACACCACCAAACATGCCCTTGGCAAAAGCCCAGCAGCTTTGCCAGAGAAAAAGGATTATGGATGTTATGCCTGTGCATACTAAAGAAAGGATTTCTTCTTTTTAACAGCAGTTTCTGAGGTTTCTATGGCTAAGATATTCAAGCACACACATATCCTAAATCTTAGGACTTAGCAATGATGAATAGCCCTGAATGTGCTCTTACAGTACTTTCATTGAAGCCTTGTGATTAGAGAATGAATAAAGCACATATTTCCTTTTATAGACAGATTGAAGTAGGAGGTAGTTTTTCAAATGGTTACTAGGTAAACTTGTTTTGTTTGTCATCATTTTGTTTTCCTTTTTTACTTCTCTCCCTCTCTCTCTTTTCTTTTTCTTTTTTTTTTCTTCTTTTTTTTTTTTTTTTCAATGTGAGAGCTGCCTGTCTCAGCACCTGTAGAGACAGGAATTATTTAGATTAGAACACACTCCAAGGAGGAGGGGGAGGAAATAGGGCCAAAACTGAACTCTATGTTTGGACACCCAGCCTTGCTGAAGGTAGTTCCCATGGATACAATAGAAAAATACATTTCTCTGCAAAGAATGAAGTTGCAGTAGATAAGGGGCATAATGTGTGCCGTATAGTGAGAACAAACTGTGATCCTGCTAAGTTCCACAGTCCATAAAGAATATTTAAGAACAATATACAAGGCAACCACAACCTGGATCCAAGAATGGCATGATAAGAAAGGGTTTGAATAAGGACCTTGAATCATTTCTCCCTGTCCCAAGCCCAAACTTGACATATTGGCATTAAGCTAGTTTACAGGTGCACAAACAAACAGATAGGATACTTCACAGAATTTTATATTGCATGTACTTTGTAATGATTTAAGAGTCAATTTGTTGCCAAGAATCAGAGTAAGAAAAAAAAAAAGAGTATCAAACTTTCTAGTAGAGACATTCATAGAGATGTACACAGCCTGAAGGGTTGGTCCTTTGCATCGGTGCACTCTGAGCAACCACTACTGGTCTCACAGCTCCCATTTTCCTTGTGCTCTACCAGGTCAAGAGTCTACTTCCTTCTTCCATTCTATACAGTTAAGCTGTGGAAATCCTTCCCTCAATATGTTGCAGATGTGGGATCGCACAAGGTTGATCAAACACAGGATACACGAACACTCTGAGGGCTATTAAACATAAATTTACCATCCCTGGCTCAGGAAACACCTCCTGCCTCCATGAGGAGGGCAGGAACAGCCCTTGCAGCCGCTGCTGGAGGAAAGGTATGGGAATAAGGGCTGCAGTCTGACCACTAGGGAAGTTCCCACCCTCTGCTCTGTCCCAAGGCTTCGCAGAGCCATAACTCACAACAGCTCTCCTAAATGTAAAGACTGAACTGAGATTCTCCAAGTAGGAAAGGAGATGCACCAAGGTGCACACACACAGCCCTGGAGAAGGGCGGAGAGGGAGGCAACCACTACAGCCCCCATGCAAAACCTGAGTTTCCCTCTAGAAATACCTCCCTTTTCATTTCCTAGAGACTGATGGGCAGCCACTCTTCTCAATTCCCTCAGCGCCTAAACGCTAAAATTTAGGTAGGGTAAGTCTAGGCCTATATTTTCATGTGAGCATTTACACAGGCAATAATTGTTGAGAATGGATGTCTAGAATAATAAATGGGTACCACAGAGGAACCTGGTTTGTTCCAAACTGTGGAAACCAATCCTGAAAATCTAGCTGTGAAATTCTAACTTCTGAGAATTTTGGTTTAATATTTTTAATACATTTTTCATTATTGAAATAATACATTTTTAATTTTGTTTGTGTCTTCAAGTAACTGTAAAGTTGGAAAGCATTTTCAAAAACACATTTCAAGAGAAAATAACAACTTGTTTTCTTTTGAAAGTCCCCAAAGGTCACTAGGGGACAGCTTTTGTTTGCAGATTTCTCATTAAAACAAGGAAAGAATAAAAAAAAAAAGAATAGAAATTCAGACAGAGCAGTCTAAAAATTATTATTGTGGTCAAAAGCCACTTTTCAATTTAAAAAACACCAATGACACAATGTCTTCAAGTTCTAATATCCAGTTTCAAAGTGCTTACTGATATAAGTGCTATCACTGACTTTGTTAAAATGACTTGCAAATAAAAACAATTGTTGTTTAAAGATGTATATACCATACTCTAAAATTATGGTTTTGAAAGTGATAAAGCCTTTTTCATTCATGTTGCTGTCTTTTGAAGTCTTTCAGCATCTTGCCAAACTCAGGTCCCTCAGCTGTTACTGGCAGCAATGTTTCATATATCACTGTTATACTGTTACTACTTTATATTGAAATAATGTCCAAGACAGAGCATTAGTCTGATGCACACAGGTACAAGGGAAGCACAGTTTGTAAAAGGTTTCAGAGAAATCGCCATGGCATGTTGCAGTGCAAGTGTAAACAGCTTTCAGTTTGCCTGAGATTAACACAGCTATGTGGCCACGGCTGGGGCATTGCAGTTTTGTACATGCTTATTTAATTTGGGCTGTACTTTGTTAGATTTATTTATACTGAGGAGGAGTAGTAGTGCAACCCCTGTCTGAATTAATGAAATATTTATAGAGCATGAAGCTGATCATGACTAAGGTCATGTTTACAACAAGAATAAAAGATGATGCAGCCCAAAGCCAGTTCTGAGGCCAGTATTATCTCTGAAAAATGATACAATAAAGTCAGACTAGTGTGACATTGTGAATGCAAGAGTGTAGAACAGCAGAACTGGGAATGGCAATCCCTGAACCTGGAAAAAGCAGAGTACTTGTCATGGATGGAGCACCCAGAGCCCATGGTATGAAGCACAAGGCTCCATCTCTCTTCCAAGCTGCCTCTATCTCTAACAACCAACTCATCATTTCTGTGTGCTTTTTTACCTCTGCTCAGGGGTAATGGCTGCATTGTAGTCTACCAAAGGACTGCTTCTGAACCAAGAGTGAGTGTTGCATGGTTCTTGGTGTGAGCTTACAGGGAGTGGTGGTGTTTAAGGAGACAGAGGATGGTGGAGGCAGCCCAGTGCTGTTTAATGTAGTTATATTGTTTCTGGAGCAAATATCCCTGAGCAGAGGCCAGGCTTTATTTCAATGGAGAATAAGGACCCAGGAGCACCCTGGAGAGTTAAGCAGCTTGCTAGAGTAGCTATAGCCCCTGCTGCTTGCAGACACAAATCCCAAGTCTGGGAGGATCCCCTGCCTAGCTCCAGCCTCTCCCTCTAGTCTGCAAGCTCTGAAGACACCTGACATGAGGCACTCATCAGGTGCCAGGCTGAAGGGGACACACAGCCAAGAGCTCAGCATGCCACACTCCACTGTTAGCAGCCACAGAGAAGCCTAAACTGACACACACTGGTCCCTAAAGAGTTAAACAACCTGCTTTCCCCTCCACTTTTTTTCTTTCCCCCCCAAAAAGCCTCAATTTTTTCCCTAAACCTTTCTGGTTTTGAGGGTCCTCTCTTCATCTCCCTGTTTGTGCTGAAGGCCTGCGGCTGATGTGTGGACTGCTGAGTCTGCACAGCTCCCAGCCATGTTGCTGCCAAGATTTAGGTCACAAACCTTGAAACTAAATGGAGGAAAATAAAGGATTAGTTCAAAACCAAATGTGTTTCCTTATTTTCTCATTCTTTTTTTTTTTCCTGTAAAAAGGTATATGTTTTAATGTCACTGTTTACAGACTCTGGAAGTGTTTCGTAATTCAGATACTGTGTCAAATATTTATTTGTGTCTCATCTCTATTAGGTACAAAATAGCCAATGAAACAAGAAATTCTATCTGAAAAGCAAAAATTTAGGTATTGCAGCCTAAGTGCCACTGTTACAGCTAGAACTACAGCCCCATAGCGGTAGGAAGGATGTTCCAATGTCAGATGTGATCCAGACATTAAGAGGTTTCTTGTGCTCAATACAATAGAATAAGTAATGGACAGGATGTTCTTCATCTCACCCTGGTGTATACGTGAAAGGTTAGGTGAAGACACTGCCTGCAAGTGTTTGTTTCTTTACCCTGACAATAAAGGGAGCATAGAGCAATGCAGATGTCTATATTCTAATGTTTGAAGTTAGGCGTAAACAAAATATTTACTTCTGGACTAGGATGTCTTGGTGCCATAAATGCTCAAAACTCTTCTTTCATACCTGCTAATAATTATGAACTTGGCCCAAATATCAAAGATATTTAGAGATGAAACATATTTTAGACTATTTTTTTTCCTAATTTACCTTCTGTGTTGTGGGGGCAGGTTCAGCCTTCAAGGCACATTTCAGTCACATATTTAAACTCTCCCTCATAATCCAGGCAAAGCTGAAGTCTAAAAGTCTCCAAATTACTCTGGAAAGTCAGGTTTCACTATTTGTTTTACCTTACTAAGATTTATGACTGAGTTTATAATGTAAGAATTTGAAAGGTTATTTTCTAGAAAAATGTATGTGGCTTCTTTGAAAAGATTAAAAATCATACATCTCTTTTACACAGCATGTTCTGTGAGGTAAATAATTTAAGTACAAAAAGAGAGGTGGTTGCACAGCTACAAACACTTACACAATTGCTTCTTGAATGGCACGTAGTCACTGTGGATCCTGAAGAAAATGTTGCTAGGTGGCTGATAAATAAAAACAGAGTGGGTTGGATGCGTAGCTGAGTCTGAACATGAATTTTCAGAACTAGCAAATGTATATGCCATGAACAAAGGAGCCAACAAGGAAACAAGGAAAAGTTTCAGAGTAAAGCCAGAGCAACTTGTGTTGCTTTCCAGAGGTAATTAGGCACAGTCAGGTGCAGCAGCCGCCACTGTTTTGTGGCTGCAAAAATTAAGACAATCAAGACAAAAGCAAGTTAAATTTAAGGTGGAACTAAGGCAGATTTCTAACAAAGAACTGCAGATTCAGCCAGTGCAAATGGTGGCCTTAGAGTAAGCAGAAGAATTAACTTAGGTAAGGGATAAAGCTCAGTAAGAAAGAACATTTGAAATTATTTATTCTGAGATTTATGTGGGGTGTAGTTCTATAGAGTTATTTGACACAAAAGATATATAAATAATCTTTTAAAGTGATAACCTGCAAAATTCAGTCAATTTGGGAGATCTTACAGATGTAGAACTTGAATTCACAAGTTTAGCAAACTGAAGTAGGTTTTGATTTTTTCATAGATTATAATTAAAACTTGGTTACTATCATCTCAAACTACTATTTCCTTACTCTAACCACAATTTCATATAAGTTTTTCCTGTAGTGGGACCCTAAAAGTGGGATCAGGTAATGACTCCAATATAATAACTGTAATTTGTTTGTATTGAGAAATTTCCCTTTTTATTTTTTTTTTTTTTTAGTCATAGTTTAGCATAACATACCTACTAACCTCAAGCATGGGCAGATTTTCTCTCTTAAAACAGAAAGCAATTTTCTGACTTTTGAATTTCACTGATCTAACAGTACAGCAGTTATAAATTTTAAAGTGAGTTAAAATAATTTCCTTCTTTGTCTTGGAATTGAAATTTCCCCTCACAATGATGGCAGAAAAAAAAGGATGTTCAGAATAGGTGACATATGAAGGGGTGAATTTAAAAGGCACCTTATATAGAACATATGTTCAACACTATTTTTAAAAAAAATGTAAACTCTTCAGGGCTAGAAGCAAAAACTTCATATTAATGCTTACAGTTGAAGAGGCCCTCAGAATTGTGACACATTTATACTTGGGAGCAGAGATTTTTGGAAGATATTTATGGTTCCTCTTGACCCCTGAAATGTTGGATTCATGGTAAGTAGGGCATGTGATTTCCAAGGCTACATACCATAGTCTCAGTAAAACCAGGCAAAACTTCCTCACTGCTCTGATGGTTCCAAACCTCCTTCTAATTTCTGGCTTCAATTTATTCATGGTGAGTTTATACCATTTGTTCTTGTGCCAACCTTATCCTTTATTTTTAATAGCTTTTCAACCTCCCTGTATTTACCTCTCCAATGTATTAATAGAGAACAATCACAAGTCCTCTCAGATCTTTGCTAACTTTTTCAGTGTCCTCTGGTAAAATACATTTAGAAGATTCTGCTCTAACATACATTGCACATTCAGAATACATATTACAGTATAATTTTTCCTGCCACTAGACAGAATGATCTCCACAGTTTACTCACAGGTTTCTATTGCTGAATACAGCAGTTTGGTGTTTATTTCCTTACTAATATTGTCTCCTTTACATCCATATGCATGTACACTATGTAACTTATTCTTGAAGAAATTACATTTTTCTCAGGCTGTAGATGAATGACCATATGAATATACAGTTTATTATTGTTAATTAATCATCTATCATGGCTTTGACCTGAAAGCAATACAAATTTCAAGGGCTCAGCACAAAGTAAACTGAGGTAACACACCTCATGCCATGAAAATGGGTAAAATGTTGATGAGACTTAAGCATTCAAAAATTATAAACCAGACTCCCAAGTTAGCCATAAAACCCATGAACTTAAGAAAAAATCTTGAGGTCTTCATGCAGCTTTTGACAGTTCAAATTTTCGTGATCCAAACCTTTCTCTGCAACTTGGAAGGATTACGTATCAGCGTCATAAAAAAATGAGATAGAATTTTCTTGTAATTAGCTGACTTCAGTGGAGGTTTAGATAAAAAATACAAAATATTATGAGATTTGTGATAAAATCTTAGTAGTCAGCACTGCTGAGTTACAGAAACAGAGAACTGTAGGTGGTAGGAGCCAAGGGAACAAAACAGGCATCACTTGGCTGTTGATTACCTGAAGGTCCATAGAAGAACATGACTTTAGGAAAAACAAGGGATTCAAAAGAAAAAAAAGTGAAAATCTAAACAGTGTTCACACTGCAGTTTGGAGAATTGCTGTGAAGAGGATCCTCTCTCATGAAAAATTACTCCATGCAGCACTTATCATTGGTCTGCGTCAGGAAAGAGGCTTTTGGGTTCTTAACATGTCATCATCTGCATACTTAGAAGTCCTGTGGCTGTTTAAAAGTGAGCAGCCTCTCTCAAAGGGGAATTGCACAGCAGGGATCACTGGAGAACAGCCTGCTCTGGTCACAGCTGCTCCACCTGGGAGAGCAGTAAGCTGCACCCTTCAGCCTCTTCTGCAGCCAGGAGTGGAGCCAGCCCAAGATGTATGAGGCTCAATAAGTTCGAGCAAGGGCCTGAAAAGTCTGTAAAAGCAGGGGAGTTATTTTGAACTGGATCTTGAAACCAAAAAGGGACTATTACAGTTGCTTCAGTGTGGGAGTGATGCACTTCTTTGTGCTTGTGTAAAGGTGCCAGCAGCACTCTACACCAGTTCTAGTGTGGAGGTCTGGGACTTCTGGAGGCCAAAGAAAAGCAATTGCCAGTAAAAAGTATATGGTATGCTGAATTTTACTTCAAAAGTAACATGACTAGCACACCTTCCAAGGGAACAAATAACCACAAAAAAGAAAATCAAACAATGGAAATTGTTTAAAGAAGAAAACTCACATTTAATTGTGAATTGCTTCATGTGAGGCGAGGGAGCCAAACCCACTGAGTGTTTCAGCTATGCTTGATTTATTGAGAACAGTGGGCTTGTCTCTATCACCTGACATAGTAATTTTAAACTATCTTTGGATTATCTTTTTAAATTAAATTTCTGTGGGATGATTGGATCTTCTGTTTGAGTGATTATTTGTTTGCTTAGAAAACACACTAGACATCTTGCTGTTTGACCTTTCTTTAACTTCAGAGGAGGGCTTAGAAGCACTGAATAGCTGGGCACTATGTTAACAGCCACTCCACCGTAACTGCAAAGCAGGAACATCCTTCTCTAGCAGGAGTCCCTCCACCACACTGGAATTATCTGGTAACAGGCAGGTAGCTATCTGCAGGCTTCTCACCAGCTTTTGCTGCTCATGTATGCTATTTCATGTCTGTCTGTTCCTTGTCAGCCACCCTGAGCAACCCTGTAGCATTTTCTGTGGCTACAGCTTGGTTATAGCTCAGCTACAGCTGAGAGCACCAGAGAAGGTGTTGAAGAAACTTTAACTTGTTATGTGCACCCATGACAGGTGCAGAGGAGGACAAGAGAGGTGATGAGGCTGCAGATGAAGCTCAGTCTCAGCCACTTTGTATCACTATAGCAATGGTAATTATTATACCTAGAAATAAGCAGAACCAGTTAACTTTTTACAGATCAGAGTGCAGCCAGAAATTGACATTTCACTGTAATTTCAGCGGTAGGAGAATGAAGCAAACCTGAATGTTTCTGAATAGCCCCCTCCTATATCTCATATCACAGAATCAGAGGCACAATATCACCAGTGGTTTTCGGTTGGTAAAAACTAAAGAGGGGATTAAGCTACTTGGCTACATTATCACTAGAAAAGCACGACCTAATAGAGACTAAACAGGCAGCAATCATTCTAATGTGAATGCTGGAATAGGCCCAGAAACTAATTTTAAGAGAATGACCTTTCCAACCACTCATAGCCACAGTTAACCCTGGAATTAAGGTCCAGCTCAGATTAACACTGATCTATGGAGTCCTTAGATTTTATCCCAAACAATGCATGAATTATCAAAACAGTGACCATTGCAGTGTTCTGGGTTTTTTCCTTCCTTTGAGGGAAAGATAAACATTATTAATATCATTAATTACTAATATTACTATTAATAAAAGGATCACAGGCATCACCTGATTCCTCTGAATGTTTGCCAGACTCAGTTCCCTGTTTTGTACTAAACTCCTAAATAAATTAAATTAAAATTGCATAGGGGTCTGGTGAGCCATTTGGGGAAGGAGTCTTCTCATCTAATTTCGTCCTTGTACCACACAGACATCTACATCTGATCTAGTCGTGCTGGTTATGGCTGATGAAAGGAATAAGCACACATTTCATCTGCCTTTATGTCTCTGTTATGACAGACACACATCACACACTACAAACACCTTTTTCACTCTGGCGACTGTTAAGGAGAACCTTGTGGATTAACTTAGATGTGAACATTTATTCTATAGGTTATGTGCTGACACACATGCAGTTATAACTCCACCCTTTCTTACCCTTATGACATAACATCACATGTGATCCTTTCTGTTTTCCCTGCTTAATTGTTGTTTGCTTGTTTGTTTACAGTGCATGGAATATTTGTGTGTTATCGCCTTTGCACACACCCCAACTTTTACATATAGGCACATCAAATTTCTGACCACACAAGGTCTGAAACACTCATTTATTTTGGCACATACAAACATACAAGTGCTTGCTCATGCCCAAGCAGAAATCATATTATGGGACTTGATCTCATAATACCAACAAAAAATCATGATTGTTCTGTGCTAAATGACCTCAGTCATGACCTGCAGATTATCTGCAGATGATCTGTCCTCTGTGACTTCCTGACTGTTTTTCAGGCTATTCTGCTTCACAGTTATGACTGGCTGTGATGAACTGAGCCAAATGACTCAATTTCTTAGTATTTCTGATTAATATGTTATGCTTTCAAAACCAGTTAAACCATTTTAATTTAATTCTAAAATGAAGTTTTATTTGTAATGGGAAAAAATATTTGCTTTATTTAGGATTCTCCTTTTAATGTTTCTGCTTCTCCCTGTTGTTTTGGGGGTGGATTTTTATGCTCTTCATTCACTGGAAAAATCATCAGCCGTTTCTTTGAATGATTTGAAAATATATTTCTCAACTTTTGAATCTTTTGATATTTTATTCTATAAAAAGTCTTGTTACAAGAACACTATTTAGTCTGTTCAATCCCTTTCCCCTTTCATTCTTTGTGTTTTCAGTGGGAGAAAATGCAGGGAAAGAGGAAAAGACAATAAATGAAATCTGATGCACTATTGAAGGAAGAAGGCCATATTCTGTTTTAACATCCTTGAAAAATTAAGTATTTGATCAAAATAATTTTTTCACATTTTTTGCGTCTTTTTAAAATATAAACATGTTTCTTCAAGAAAATTACAATCAATTAGTAACTCAGAGTCTTTAAGACAGACTTGTATTTCTTTATACTGCCAAAGGAAAAAAAAAAGAAATAAAAAGGAACTTTTCTTATTTAAAAAATGTCTTATTTCTTGAGGATTTTTGGCTCACCAACACAGATATCTCATCCAGCTCCTGTGTTTACTTTCCATTTTCAAGCAACCTAAATTTACATTCATACTATAAAAGTTTTTCACCATTAATACTATTCCCAGAAGAGAAAGTTTCTACTGCTACACCCAACCAGCCAGACAATACTGCTCCAGAGGGAAGGAAAGCAAAAAGCCTCTACAAGTATTTATACTCCACCAGACTTCTTAAGCCCTTCATGCACAAAGTTTCAACTAGCTTTATATGGAAAACACTCTTCCCTTCTGTTTCTCCCTCCAAACACTATCTTACTCCACCATCACTGCATCCAAAATCACTGAGGACACAGAGACAAAAGAGCCCATGAAGGCTTCTGGAAAGCTTCTGAAAGTTTCAGCCAGCCCCTGACTCCCCCAGCGACCCCCAAGAGATACACAAGGGAGCATAATGAGCCTGAATGATGAGCTGCTCTTTGTCACGAGCACCTTTCAAGTCTCTGTCTGCAGAGAAAGAGCTTAGCAGCAGATAACCTTTGCATTGTCCATTCTCCTCTGAATGGGCAGATGAGAAGAAAATAGCTCTTGGGAGATGTAAAGCTAGAGATAGTCAAATAGAAAAGAAATTAGGTAGAGCTCTGGAAAATATCTGAGAGCATAGTGAGGAGTTCGGGACATCTGTGCAGTGAGGAAAGGCTCTTGGTGAATTATTGTCTACGTGACTTGATTTTTGAGACTAGCTTTCATGTGGCTTTAACATGATTGTAAAATGGCCCTTCTCATAATTTGTATTCTCCTTGACAATGGTGTGAAGCAGCAGGGTACAAACCAAGGAATTTAACTTGCCCAGCAATGTCGGCTCTAGTGCTGAGACCCAATTTTTTAGCAAGCTACTGCTTTTACATAAGTACACAAGTTGTATTACATGCACAACATTTCAGAATTTATACTATGTCTCAGCCTAGGTATAGAGAAGACAATAGAAGAGGGAAAATAAAGAGTCAAGCTTATTCCAGAATTCACTGAATAAAACATCCAGTTTGATACGTTTTAAAATATTTCTCATGGAGATGAAAACAAGCTATTGTTTTCTCTTAATTTTTGCTATGAAGTGTCAAAGCTGTGTTAATGTGCTCTTATTTGGCATAACAAGAGTATTGCTGAGAAACAAAAGTCTCAAGCCCTTGATTGTGAAGGTGTTAAAAGGTATGAATTAATGGATTTTTCAAAGGTAAGTATTTAAGTGCTAACCCATTTAAGTCCTTACCCATCTTTAATCCCATTAAAGAGCTCTCTGCATCTGACATTTCTTACAGGTTGTTTTAAGGACTGACCATCTGTTTTAAAGAAGAGTTTTTGGACAGTCATCTTAAAACCACTTGTATTCCTCCTGTTTTACAAAAATGTCCGTAATTCCAGGAGGTAGCAGACATTAATGTACCACAGAATTAGGCAAACACCATATGTTTTAGTAGAGTTTGAGGTGTGTAGAGTTTAAATGGTTTATGAATAACCTATATGCTCAAACTGACTTAAATGGAGCTTATTCAAAAATATTTCAGAGATATTTCACAAAGAGAGAAAAAAACTGCTTTGGTTTTTTTTTTTTTACTATTTTCCCAACTCTACAGGACAATAATAAAAGTTATCAAAATCAGGTCCAGGTTTGGGGGAGCTTTTTTGGGTTGGTTTTGGTTTATTTGTTTGCTTCTTAAAACAAGCTATGCTTTCTCCTCCCCAAGGTTACCTCCTGTATTTTGCAAAAATAAAGCATGCAAATGCCTACTTTAGAAACTGGAACAGGGAATTAAAATGATATTCAAAAGGAGCTGAATTCATCTAAAACTAAAGTACATTGTCAACCACCTCCACTTGCTCCAGGCACTGATGCCATGATTAGCTATGCAAGAAGCTACCTGCTGGTTTAGAATTATATGAAGTCACCTCAGGGTATCTACGAGCTTCTCACGCACAAGATACTGACAGTTTCTTTACTTGGCTTGAAACATAGTCGTTGCTACATCCAAGTACTATATCATAGATTGTTATTTCACAAGCTGTCATTAAAGTAGCTTGCCTTATTCTCACCAAACAATTAGTCTGCAAACAGTAATGGTTTGTTCCAAATACCCTCAAAGACTACAAGACCTCTAGCATTTTTCAGGTAACAACTCCTCCTCTGAAGTATGAACATGCACTAGATTTTTAATAATAGAGAATTAGGGGGCAAAGAGTATCATAATCTACCTTTACAAAGCAACTCAAGCTGGAGAGTGGTGGCAGGAAAGAGGAGACTTATCATGGTGCAAGGATGCCTGGTATAAAGGTATCTGTGAACCTGAACAACAATGTGTATGCACAAGAGTTTGGAGCTAGAAGTGTTTTTACCTGAACTGGCCAACTTTCTTTGGAGAGCCCATACTTTATTTTAATTGTTTATTGACAGTTATTGTGTACATGAAAAGCAAATCTGGACAGTGCAGGGAGTTAGATATAAGAGCATATACAGTTAAGCTGTCCCAAGCAGCATAAAAGCTGTTTACTCTGTTTAAAGTCAGTGATAATACTTCATTCAGAAGGGGCTAGATCTGCATTTGCTGGTGTTTTTGCACACTTTGTCTGGTGATTCTTGGTTATCACCAACTCATATCACACAAGGAAAGGATGCAGTTCCAGTCAGATCAGGTGTTTTGTACCTGTCCTTGTGCAAATGCATCAATAAAAGTAGATGTGGACAATAAGATTTTTCCTTCAGTGTTAAGATTTCTCCTAGGCTGAAGTCAACAAAACTACTGAATTTTGCGGCTTCCCTCTGACATGGACATGCATTTCCTTAAAAAGGTGCTTTAATAACTGCAGACTCCATTATTCAAGATTTTGTTTGGATCAAGTGACTCATTTTTACTTGTTGTCTAACCAGATCTTCATTGCTAACAAAAAAAAAAAAATCCAACAATCAGTCTTCTCTCTGATCTTTCCAGCTTCTGTGCTTACTTACTCATTCCCCCTAAAGTGTGTCCATACAACCGTCCTCATCCTGGTCCTTCTACATTTGTCAGATGGCACTCATGATATTTACATGTGTTTGCATGTCAGGAATCCCTGCTTGGCACAGCAGGGCATGAAGGTGCCTGCTAATAATTCTAGCAGGCAAGATGGGAATAGATGCTGTCAGCACCAGTCAGGAGTAATCTGCACCTTTGAAAATGAAACCATTTATATTTAGACACATAAATATAGACTGAAGAATCTAAATTTAATTCTTAGGCTGAAAATGTTGACCTCAATGAACAAACCCCTCTGGTAAGAGCTGCAGAAGAATAGTATTACTAAACCGTTGAAGAGGATGATCTGAACTCTTCCCTGCATTAATCTCCTGGTACAACTCCATGGCCCTTAAGCAAACACTTCCTTGAAAATTATCTTGATCTTAGTTAGGATACAGGATTCACATTTTAATGTAACTGGCATTAAAACAAAATAAAAATGCTGATCAATAGAAAAGCTGTATTTTTGTAACAGAGGTACAGTAAGGCATGCTATCTGGGCTTTGAGAAATCAGGAGTGTGCAGAGGACTCAGAACAAATGAGATATCTCACAAAGAAGCACAGGTACACAGACACACATATGTGTCTACGTAAATAGGCAGTCTCCTTGTCTCAAAGATCTTATACTGTAATCACCAACCAAGCACAGCATCAGAAAACCACAAAAATAGGAAGTAGAGGGAAAGAGGAAGAACGGAAAATAGTTGCCCTAATGCTAATGCATTTACTGCTTCAGCTGAGATTTCACACTCTGTGTTATTCAAAAACACACTCATTAGTGACTTCAAAGGACACGGAAGTTGAAATAAAGGCTCCTATTTGTCTACCATAGGCCTTTAAGCAGGCGTTTGAAAACACATGGCTACCTGCTTTGTGTCAGATGGTGTTAACCAACGCAGAATGTCACTCACCAGCACAATCTATCCGCATGAATACCTTTTCTGTTTCTTCCACATTTTGCTGTCAGCTTGTCATACACCAGTTGCTTCACAATAATAAACAGACCATGGCAGGTTGGATTAATATCAGTTTTTATTACAGCAATTGCAACCATTAATTATCTGGCTGGCTAGTCATGAGATGTGGTTCTTATCTAATAAGTAAGGGTATCAAGTTCATTAAAGTTCAGCAAATATAAAACTAAAAAATTTGGCTGCTGCAACTTTTCTAGGAGTCTCACAAGAGAAAAATCCTCATGCATACACAGTCACATGACTTTTGCTTTTTCCATTGTTGTATAAAACTCAAGCTTGTATTAGACAAGAAGAGCAAATGAAAATTAGTTGGAAGAGCATTTCAAATTGCTCCCATCTTAAAATCATTTTTCTTCCCAAAAAAATATTTAGCAGCTTCCTTAGTGGGTGTTTTCTGTTATGATTTAAAATTATATCTTATAAATCCCTTCAAGAATTATCCTAAAAACACTGGGTGAAACTCGGGCCTATTGAAGTCAATGCCAAAACTCCCATTGACTGCAGCTGAGCCAGAATTCCACCCACAAAAAGATTCAAAACAAGAAATTACAGAATGTCCTTTTTTTTTTTTTTTTTAAATGCTTAATCCCATTGTTCAGTGCCCTGTTCTTTGGTGGTTTTAGTCTTGATTTTTACCTTGCCTTTTAATGAGGTTTTTATGTCCCAACTCAGCTTACAAACCACCTTTAAGCATGATTTTCATGCATTTATGTTGATATTTAAAAAATATTCACTGAGTGCTTCTACATTACCTAGAAAGAAAGACAGTATGTGCACTTATTTCTTGCTTTTGTGTATCCAAACATTTTGCAGCTTCAATTTGCATGTATATTAAAAAGCTTGATTAAGGCAACTGAAAATATCTACTTGTAAATGACTTCAGGGATAACTGTTTGCCTTAAAGAAAAGGCATGATTTCTTGTAACACAAGATAAGAGTCTTTCTTAAATGCACTACATCTTGAATTTTAAGTGTTTGGCATCCAGATGACATTTTAAGAATTTAATGTTATTATCCAGGAAATAATAAAGTTGTTATAATTTATACACGGAAATCTTGCTTGTGAAGCTCACAGGGCTGCTACATATGCAATGTATCCAAATCAAGGCTAGGCAAGGAAATGAAACTGTAGGCTACATGAAAGCATGCAGATTCTACTTTTCCTTTCAAAACTAATAACTGCCAGAGCACAAGCTGCCTGACCCCTAATGGAACTTCCTTAAGAGCACCAAACTCCTGCCATCATTTTAAGCACTTTTCCCAAGCAGTCATTTAACAAGACTTTGCACTCAAAATGTAAAAGCTGTGGGATGAACATAGGGAGTCACTATCATTGAGAGACAGTCACCTGGAAAACACAAATCCAGAACAAGAGGGAGAAGGAACCTCACACGACCAGAGCAGATGCCTAGACAAAGGCAGGATGGGCATATTTGTCTCTTACAGTGTCCTGAGCAAAGAAGTCCAGGCAGCCTGATCCAGGCAATGCCTCCTTCCAGAGATGCTGGGATTTGAGGGCCTGACCTTCATTAATGGCAAACAAATAACTGATGTTGCCATACAACTCAGTCCTGTCTGAGAAATTTTTAATGAGATTAAGAATCACACTGAAAATGTGTAATTAATCCACAGTTTTCATTCTAGCCCTTTGCATTTGCTTGCCAGATGAAAATGATAATAGGATGATATGGTTTCTCAAGCAAGAACCTAACTGCCTCTGGCTTCAGGGTATTAGATGACTTATTCTCACTAAAGGAGATATTAATAGTACTCATTAAAAACAGACCGACTTTTGCTCTATAGACTTATAATAACTCAGAAAGGCAAGAAGTGTCTATTTTAGTGGGGCCCGGGCAGTGCTTATCAGCACACTCAGAACATGTGTTGGTGAGTCTGAGTTCTTCAGGCAGAAAAAGGAACCTGTTAACCCGAAAAGCTCTGATGCAGTTCTGGGATTCTGGAAAAGGACGACAAGTGAAGCAGCTTGTCAGCAACTTCAGCACGACGTTCATCAGAGTGAAAATGTCTTCATGTCACCCTGGAGTGTATTACCTATTGCTGGTTTAAATTCTGCAAGAAACAAAGGCAGCATAACTATATGCAGTTCTAGGTGACATCACGTTCTGAGTTAACATAAGACTTGAATCCTATACCTGACCACTTTTCATTCCTCGAGATGAATTCAAGAAGGTGGTAACTTTCCAGACAACTTCAGAAGCTCTCTACCCTTTGCAGCTATCTCACCCACCATATTCCATATTGCAATTCTCCTATCAATTATGAGAATCACCATTGCTCTGTGTCCTCGAGGTGTCAAAGAGGAAACAGCACATTCCTTGCAGAGGCCTCACAGGGACTAGAAATAACTTGCTCCTGTGACCTCTCGGAGCCAAGCCTATTGATTTTTTCGAAAGTGGAGCAGACTCATTAATTGTAGCATTTCCTCCATGTAGACCTGTAATCACAACTTCCTTGTTTCAGACTGACAGTATTGCTTCTGATCTATAAACTCTTGACATGTGTTTACTTCTCGAATAACCTCTTCCCCCGCTCTGTGATGCTGCTGCTGCTGGGAAAAGGCAGCTGAAACTATACTCCCAGAAGACAAGAAGCTCTTGGTGTGTCACAGGGATGAAACAAGCTTGGTTGGATATCTGGAGGATAAAGGTTATTACTTTGCTTTCATGGTGAACTGCACTCTCAAGGATCTTTAAAGGATACCTGCACCCCATTACAATGAAGTGATGTATTTATGGTACCGCAGCTGGATTCATTAACTGCAGCGCAATGCAGAATGAGGAGCACAGAAAACAGGCAGCAAAAATGTCATGAATCTCATGTGCTGGTAATTCCTCAAGCAGACATTACAGAGCCTTCCAGCAGATTCACACAAAAATTTGATCTCCTCTGCTGTTCTCTCCCAGGAGCAAAGTATCATTGCCTTTTTGTGCAGCCTGGCATTTCCAACTCTATGTCTACAGGCTGGGAGCCACAGCAAGTTTCTTGCTGATCTACAAGTATTTTTGAGGGTATAACTGTAGCAGCTGGATAACTCTGGCTCAACTGTGCCTGGAAGAAAGTCTCAGTCCCTTCTTTCCTCCTTGGGTGCTTCACTTTTCTTCTCTGGATATTTGATCACCTGGAAACATGGCAACCAGCACAAAGGCAGCTAGAGGTACATGTATGATAGCTTTAGCCTCTCTCTCTGTAGAAGACAATTTAACTCACTTCTCTCTGATGGGAGTAGTCTAGACCCTTTCCCCAGAACTATTTGAAACAGGTGTTGTGGAGCTTGCACTGGCACTTCCAGTAGTGTGTGGAGAATCTCACAGGTATTTCAAGCATCCCTACACTCACTACTCTGTAGGCACGTAAGACCCTGTCACAGTGAGATAGTACCTTCTCTCATCTGAAATTGTTTGAAGGATTAATTGATAAAAATATGCTTTCTGTTAAAGCTGTGATCGCTCCTTCTCAGCACACATAATGAGACTGTCAAAGAAACAGGCATTGTTTCAGGTACGGCAATGAGAACTGCATGGTACCTAGTGATGGGACTGCTGCACTGGGATATAAAAGCCATGCTCTGATAGGCTAATTTTAGTCTCATGAGGCTCACCACTCCTCCTGAACAGGTTCAGGGCACTTAGAGCTAAACTTCTGCTTTGCTTTATCTACAAAGGCAGACTGTCCTCCTCAACCTGATATCCGCCTTTGAAAGCACAAACCAGAAAACAATTTTGACTTTTCAGAGTGACTTTTCAGAGCATGTGCTTACAGCAGCCATGGTCCCAGCATATGGGATCAGAGAAGGCTGTTGGGGACAGGGAACTCCTCTGTCAGCACCTATCTGAGCTGCCTGCTTGACAGGGACCCTGTGCATTAAAAAAAGGAATTAATAAAACAAGGAAGGGAAAAACAGAGGATAAGTCTCAGGGGATAAAGCTCAGGTAAACATACCAGACCTGATCATTAGTTCAGGCAAAGCTGGAAATGTAGCTGTGACAACAGAGAACTTTGAGCAAGGTACAAAGGCTGATCAAAAAGCTGACAAAATACTTGGGTAGTTAGCTCATGCATGTGTTATTTGTTATCAGTACCTGGGGAAGGAGGCACAGATTGAGGATGACGAGGGACAGCTGCAGAAGATGAAGTTATTGCATGAGGCTATGCAAGGTAAGAAGCTCCATGTCAGAGATGTGTGGTGGGGATGGAGCAGCTCACTAACCAGAAGATGTTATTTTTACCTTATTCATTGTAGACACAGATGTCCTTCATACTCAGCAGAAGAGTATCTAAGAGATAGCAATATTGTACAAGTGCTTGCACGATCAAACTATTTGTGTCCATCAACTATGGACTTTGTTCCACTAGACTTTTCCTCTTGGCTTTCTGGAAAGTCAGAAAAGGTAAGTGCACTTCTCAGGTCTCATTCTGTCTGCCAGTATTCCCCACGGGTGTCAGAAACCCCCTTACATCATCTTACACACTTGTTGCCATCAGAGGAATGCTCCTGCCTCTAAGGAAAGCTCAGCTGTGTAGACCATGACCAGACTGATTGTGTTTCACAACACAGAGTTCAAGTTGGAGGGAAAACAAAGCAAAGTACACGTGCCTGTCCTACCCACTGCCTCTGACAGAGGTGGTGTTTTAGAAATGAGTAAAACCACCAACATTTCCAAATAGTGCAAAGTGCTGTTGGACCCTAAAGCTGTATTCTGGCATCCACAGAGCATAATTGGCTTTAAGATCAGAGCTGAGGGGACTCACAACCCATGTTAAGAGAGAGGCTGTTAAGGGGCTATCTGTAAATCAGTACAGTGGCCTCAGGCCTACCTTTGGAATAAAAAGCTCCACTTTTACAGCACCAAAGCCCAGATCCTCAAAGACATTCAGATGTTAAATTCCCATTGACCTCTCCTTAAGGTTTCAGGCTTCAGATTTCAGCATTTTGGTACCAAGTACACAAACAAGTTTCTCTAGTCTCTCTAAAATCAACATTAACCTTCCATTTGTTTCCAGTTTACAATTCATATCAAACAGTGATGACAGAATTCAAGGCACAGTATTTGGCAGGTAATAATAACATCACATCTGCTTCATGTTTGGAGGTGAAAACCCCACAGGAACAACTAACACCAAATTATTTCACTGTAATGTAGTCTTTACTCCTTTGAAGCAAATTGCACCTACAAATGCTAAAGGCATTTATGGACTACATGATACAAGTAAATTCAAATTGGAACTCACAGGGTGCCCTATAAATTCCACTCCCACAATATGAAAAGGTTGTAAAGTCAAAAAAGGTAAAAAAAAAATTCTGATTGCTTGTAAAAATTTGCAATAAATCATACAATGTTTTTTATTAAAAAAAGAAAACCAGTGATATAATGCTTTGAGCAATTTGAAGTTGTATGAATGTAATATTACAAATAATTTATAATTAATTTTTAAAGGTATTTCAAAATAGTGGAGATGTTTCATTTGAAAAGCTTGTAGAGATATAATGGTGAAAACTATCTGAGAACTTCAAATGTCTTGTTATGCTGATCTTGTCGGTTCATATACACTGGTCATGTGGATGGGTATAATATTACATGTAATGGAGAATGAGAAATTTGCTGAAATCCATGCTTGAGGAGGGATGGAATTCCAATTTTAAAGAAGTGCCTGGTAAATATTGAATATGAATGTCTGAAATACTATTTTAAAAGGAAGAAATGCTGCCAAATTAAAAAAAAACCAAAAACAAAACACCAAAAAACTCCATGATTCCTGACTGAACCAAAACTATAGTCTTTAAATGGAAGCTCATCAAAATCTTTTTCCTTGCCCACTGGCCAACAAGTTGTCCATGAATATTTTTGTCAGTAAGTAGGTTAAATTAAAACCACAGTGCTCTGTTTCATCACGATTTTTTTGACACCCAATGCCAGACACTATGAGGTTTGAATGACAGAGCCACAGCGCAGTTTTTAATTCCAAGTGTAACCTGTGGAGAGGCGCGAGCATTCCAACTGTGTCTAGAGTATCTGGATTGCCAGACTTCAAATCCCCTGTAAGCAGCCTGTTGCAAGCCTAAAAATAGCTGGACATGTGTAGGACCTGATGCAGCAGCTTTTAGAAGGAAGATTCCCCAGCCAAGGGACAAACAGAAGGCATTAGGAGTTCAATGAGTTATTTATTATAGCTGATATTCATTTTAGGTTTTTCTTCCTTTCTGTCTACTTCATTATCATGCTATAAATAATACTCTGAGCTAGGACTCAGCCATTTAGAGGACTCTGGAACATATTTTTTCAGGCTTTTCCAGATGCAAGGTGTAATTTAATTTTAATTGCTTTTTATTCCCACTTAAATATTCGCAGATCTACCATTATAGAGACCTTGTTTTTTGACAGCTGAACTCCAGTTATTTCAGGACTAGGAGGATTTAATTTTCCTCTCACTCTTGTGAACTGGTATTTTGGCATCTAAGAGCACCTCAGTTTCAGAGTCTCCAGAAATTGTCCCCTGAATTTTCAAGAATTCTCTTAACATATATGGAATTAATTTGTGCTATTGATGTGCCTTGGGTTGCATGAAACTCTTCCAGAAAAAAAGCAAATCGCCACAGGCCATCTTAATTGTTCTCTTGCAACAACTGGCCTGAGTGTATGGCATATACACTTCGATCAGACTTCGATCGATCAGGCTTCGATCAGACATGGAAGCAAAACTGGTGCTCTTTAGTCATGATCTGGCATGCAAGGGAAATATTGAGAGCAGTATCCACAAAGGATGTGCACCTTTAAGCACCCATTCTGAGAAAAGCTGGAGGAGCCCTTAAGAAGTTCTTTTGCACAGCACTACACTTCCTCAGTAAAGGTCCTGGTACCAGCATGTCCTTCCCTTCAGTATTGCAACACAATGTAATAATTACCACAAAGGGATAAAAACGGGGATGGCAAAATACTCACTCATTGGTCCAGGAGGAAAGTGCAAACAAACAATTGTAGCTCTGTCAAACTTACATGCATGTATGGTTTATCAAATAAGTTCATTTGAAATATGATTTATATATAAAGATCATGATGTTCTTTTCTGATGATTACTTTGCTGGAATGACAATGTAAACATGTTACATAAAATGCTTTGAAGTCTTAAAATAAAAAAGCCCTGGCACTTGTTATGTATTGCAAATATATACACATGCTGAAATAGGTATATTTCAATGTCTCATAGAACCTTATATATGCAGTTCATCCTTTCCAAAGAATTTCACTGCATGGATGTTTTGAGCTCTACTTTATTTATATTCATCCTGCAGCAAAGTACATTCAGAAACTACTTTCCTGACTTCAGTACCTATTTTGAAAGGTGCACTCTGTTCTGGTGCATTTATGTCTTACATATATCCTTAAATCTGGTATAAGGACTGCAGGTAGTAAGGGTGTGTATTCCAGGGACATTATGCATTACCTAGATGGACTCCATCAGTCATTTCACCCCAACAGAGCCAGAGGAGCTTTACTATTTATGTATAATTCAAAGAAGCATCTGTCAGTACATCATAGAATCACACAATTCTAGAATGCTTTGGATTGTAAGGGACTTCTAAAATAATTGAGCAAGGCATGCCACCTACTACAGCAGGGTGCTCTGGGCCCCATCCAACTTGGCCTTGTACACTTCCAGGGATGGAAATACTTTTTATGTCACATAAATTTTAGTATGTTCAGATGTGATTAAGAAGCATAAAAATTCACACCAAATTTTCAAACATGCAAAATCTCAAACCTAAGCAGAAGCAGTATTATTTTATTTCTTACAGGGGAAAGTAATACAGTAGTTCATCTTTTACTGAAGAAAGTCAAGGCACTACAAATAGCATAACCTAGATTTTCAAAGGATTTCCTTCCTACATGATAATCAATTTCTTAGCATTTACATATGTGAGTATTTTTTTCTTTAAATTTATGTAACTGTAAAGACAATAGACAAATTTCAGTACCCTTTGATACTATCATTTTCTCTTTGTATGACAAATACTCCATTTTAATTTGAATTGAAATGTGCCCTGGAGCATACAATTGTGTCACTGCTCAGGGTGGGTCAAACGCAAAGACTCAAACAGAGTCTTACAGAAATCTGCAGGAACTTCAATGGATTCCAAAACCAAACTGCAGTCGAAAGCCAAGCTGCGATTCAGATGGATATCAAGTCTCATCAGAATGAGTCTCCTAACTTCTTATTAGCTTTTCCACCATGCCTATACTAGAAACTTCACTATAATTGGGTTAGGAATCTAATCTATTCCATATAGATTTGACAGCAATTTTAATGGGTTGTTTTGTGGAGTTTTTTCCCAGTCATCTGCTTTACTGAGGGTAAGTACGGGAAAGAAGCACTCTGGGAAGTTAGTGTGTACTGCAGCTTAGGATGTGATTCAAGGAAGTCATCATGAAAATAAATACAGGGAAGTTGTGAAACATGGCACAGAACTGTGCTATTAATTAGCAAATAGCACTTTCTTCAGCAACCAAGAAAATAACAAGCAAATGGAATGTCTCCTCCCTTTTGCCTCCCTGCATATATCCCTGCACTCGAGCAACTTTCCATCTGACATTCAAGCCGTGCCACGCCTGGAATTACATAGTGCCCATACTGAACATATATTCCATGCACTGACAGACATGAGTGACACAGGAGCCACAGCATTCACAGGGGTGGGGAAGTCCAGAGCTGGGGGGGGCAATAGGACCTCCTCTTGAGTAACTCTGGGACTGACCAAAAACCCTCTAGGCATTCTCCTAAGAGGTTGCTGCAGCAGGATTTAGAGTGCTGCCTAGATGGGCACCTGGAACCCAGGGCATGCTTGCTGCATCTGAGGCACTTACATAGAATCATTAGGGCTGGAAAAGTCCTCTGAGATCATCGAGGTCTTGAGGATTTCTGCCAGCAACTGCACAGAAGAATGATGTTGGACCTAGGTATTGCAAAGGCTTTGGCTAGCACCCTAACCACCAGAAAGTCTTTCCTCTTGTTGCTCTTTATCATTCAAATGTTGAAGAATGGTCTTGCGGTTTAGCCCCAGTCGGGATCAGAAAACATGGAGCCAAGCACCCCAGGCGCAGGCAGGAGCAGCATCAACTGTAATCACTTGGAGGCACACCCACCCTAAATCAAAGTACATTTGCTTCCTGGCTCCTGTTCCTGGCTTGGACCATGTGCAAGTCACTTGAACTGTTGGTGCTTCTCTTTCTTCTCCTGTAATTTTAGGATAACAAAACTGGCCTCCCTCCCAAGGCTGTTGTGGGGAATCCATCAATGCAGTCTTCTAAAGGACAGTGAGATTGTGGGTCAGGAAGTTGTGTCTGAATGCACTGTACAGTTATCATAAATGTTACTCTCAGAGGTCTCAGATATGTAACTACACATGCACACAATCATTTAGCTTTATTGCTTCGTTATGTTCGAGTGAACTAACTGCAGAGTACTGTGTCAGTAGTCTTAAATAATATTCTTTTCAGAGTTAGTGATTTGCTCGGTCACGCGTCAAAATCTGGCTGAATATCTTTAAATAATTTGGGTCATTTTTGGCTTCATATGAGTGGCTGTGGTTTTACAAAGCTGAGAACCTGACTCCCAAATTTTTATTTGGTAAGGTTTCAATCCCTGCTGCCAGCCATCAGAAAATGCTCTAAACCAGCTGAAAAAATTGAGAAAATCAACCATCTGCACTGTTAGCCATATCCCCCCTTCTGCTCCAGAGCTACCCATGTGGCATTCCTGGGCAGAGGCTGGAAGGTGAGCACGTGTTGGGTAAGCAGTAGGGCTGCAGCCTGGGAATATTCCCCTCCCACTGGCAGCTCTCAGGCATTCTCGGTGCAGCCCAGACTGCTGCTGCATCACTGGTGGCACCAACCCAGCTTTAGATGGGGCTGTGTAGCTTGTTGCTGCTCTGCTGTGCAGCCAACATATTCCTGAGGAAGTCAGTCAGGAGGAAAGTGGGAAATGTTAGTAGCGTAAAAGCCAGCCAGTTCTCCAGAAAAGGCATTTGTTTCCCTTGCCAAAAGTCAAAGTCTACTATATACAAAGGAGGCATTATAGCTTCTCATAAAAAGGTCACAATAATCTTTTGTAATGGAAAGTGGAGTACAGCCTAAATATAGGGTATCTCCCAGAATTCCTATAGCATGTAGATTAAATTCTGTTTATTACTAATGTGTGGATTGCTGCTATGCTGTGCTGTACAAAACTCAGCAGCTGAAAGAGGAGAAACCCAATCTATTTTGTGTGTAGCTATGTAACTGGAAAGAGATATTGTTATATATATTTTAAAGCAGAGGTATTTAATTTGATCTGTAGAATATTCCAAGAGTCCCTGATCTCCAGCCTTCTATAGAAAATGTATCTGCTTTTTTTGTCTTCCTTCCTTCATCAGAAGTGTAACATGTGCAATGTGCATTTGCACAAGTGAGAATAATTTTATGTGAGTTTTCAAAATATTTTATAAAAATAATAATGTAAAAATTCCTGAATATTACATCACAAACTGTTACTGTGTCAAAATATGTAACGTTTGGCTCTTAATGGTCCCTCAATCAATAATGAACATGAGAAATGACCCTGAATACATATTCACAAAATAAAGTTTTGCAGGCTTGACAGAGTTCTGACACAAAGGTGATGGAGACTGATAAATTTACAATTAAATATAATCCTGTTTAGAAAGCAGTAGTCATTTAATCATCATATGTTGCACAGGGAAATAGGAGGGGGGATTTCTCTCCAATCTATCTTTTGCTGTTATGTTCCTGAAAGCTTCTCAAATCCCAATCCTATGTGGTTGCCACTATGAAAACCTCATGCAAGAAAAGTACCCTCAAGTCAATTTATCCACTTAGCCAGCGGTTAAAAAAAAAATCAAGAAAATGATGGAATTTCCAAACCTTATCTTGGCCCCACTAATCTAAAAATCCTGCTTGGCCTTTCAAGTATTGTTGAAAATCTGGCAAGCATCACAAAGAGCAAAGCAATACATATTATCTGTGCTGTTAGACATTCATTTCTAGGAAGCTCTGTCCTTTTGACATTACAGATCTTGAAATGGGGAATTACTGGCAATTTTAACTTCACAATACTGAGCCAGCACTTTGCATGTAATAGCTTTTCCTCTTTCTGGCTATATTTCTAACCATCCTAAAGCAAAACATTTCTTATCTACCAAATCATTTCTTATCTTTTCAATTCCGTTCACAATCATTATTCCAGCAACACCCCCATTCAAAAAACTGTGCAGGTTACTATTAATAAAATTAATTTAGAAGAAAATCAGCTTTTGTGACTGGTTTGGGGTTTTTTTTTGGTGGAAAAGAAGCAATCATTAACTTTTATAGTTTCAGCTCATATTACCGCTTGCGTGAGATGTGGCAGCAGTCACATCTATAGCAAACACAGCAAAGCATTTGCAGAAGGCATATGCCTTTTATTGTTTTTATATATACATTTATATTCATGTATGCTTGCACATGCACTTTTGTGCTATAACAGATCTGCGAGAGAAAAAACTGAACATCAACAAAAATAGATTTTCAAAGCATATATTAGGAAATTGCTATACTGAGACACAGAAGACTATAGAAAAGTCATAATTAAAAAGCTATTAATATGAAGAACATGTTCTGGCCAGCCATGAAAGCCTACTGTATGTTCATCCTGCATAGCTTTGCTGGTCTATCAGCGACTCTGACTTCATCTGACTTACATCAGGAAGAGAGACAAATAATTTCACTGACAACAGAAGGTGAATTTTTTTAGAAAAATATATGGTTGCTGGAGGCCATGATTCTGGTGCGGTGAGATTACTCTCCTTATTTTTGCCATCTAAAGATGAATGGTCTTATCTAAACTTGTCACTTGATTCTCTCTAGAGAACTCAATGGGAAGTAGCAATTCATCTTATTCCACCATAATTGTTTAAGATAGGTAGATGAGCTGCCCTTTGTAGGCATCTCGCTCTTTCCACTGACGCAGAGCCAAGATAAATTATTTAGATTTGGTCTTTAATTTTTACGTGATTAATGGTCAGTGAGACAAATACCACCTGACTCCCGTGGGAGAGGAGGCAAATCTCTCACTGCAGGGCCAGTGGAAGGAATGAGCAGTCCAAGGCCTGGGGCTGCAGACAAGAATGTGGTTTCCTTACACCGAAACAGCAAGTCTGGAGGGAAGTAAATGAAGGGCATGATTTAATTCAATAATGAGAGAAAGATTTGGATTTCCCATAATGTCACCACCTTCGAATCCCTCTCCGCTTCTGTTTCTAATGACAAAGACTGGCTTTCCAAAGAAAAGGATCAGACTACCCTTTACAATAGATCTAGGTGGTCTTATGGTGCTGCTTAGTCACAGGCATGATTACATCTCTTTCCAAAAGCATTTCCTGGGAGACACACTGGCCTTTTGGAGAGTTTAATAGGTCTGTGGAGGGGAGACATCCACTAATAATCGATGTGGGTTCTAGTCCCATATGCAGAGTCTCAGTTTTGTCCTGCACCCTTTGAACTGCCAGTAGATGCTGTCCAGGAGCACTCTGTGCAGAGGTGAGTGTGCACCTCAAAGAGAGAGCTGAACTTTGAACATGTAGACAAGGCAGTGGGAAATCACTTGCTCTCTCTCTCTCTCTGACCATTCCATCACACCTAAGGAAAGGAATTCAGTGTGTCCATGTGGAAGACTGAAGAGGTTCTGGCACCACTTGCAACTCCAGCAAACCCAAACTGAGCTACACTGGCTACTTAGACAGGCTTCCAGGTGAAGCTTATCCAGCTCCCTATAAGACTTACCTCTAACATGACCAGACCACTCTCCAGAGACAAAACTGGCATCACAGGCTGCACACAGGCCTGAAGGAGGACCACGTGCATGATAATTTGGTTTACAGTTAGATTAATTACCAGAACAACCAGAATGTAGTGCATGGGGCTGAGTACTGATCTAATCAGCTTGGCATCCATGTTTTATTCTACCACCCTCCATTGCATTAATACCCTCTGAAACAGGTGTCAAAATGAATAACTGAAAGGGTAACTCCATTGTGATGGTTAGCTAAAAGTTTTAAATAATGTGAATAGTTAAAAAGGAAATAATTGGCAAAATTATTTTCTTTGACAAAATTCTCAAAAATACAACTAACAGGAGCAGCTTAAACTGAAGTAAAAGACTTTGTGTCATTCTTGCAATCCCACTGCAAAATGTTGACCCCATCAATGAAACAGTTGTAGAAGTTTTGCCACTTCTTTGCACTTCACGAGGAATTAGTGAGGGGCACAATCACCTTTTTTATGCATTCCTATTTCACTGCTCTTTGTGGCAAATGCTCAAGCTGCTGTTTCCTACACTCAGGAGGATTCAGATAAGGGCAGCAAGTCTGCACTATGTCCTGAACCTCTTTTGCCAGCCATTTCCCAGTGCTGCTTCTGGCAGCTTTTCTGGTTTTTCTGTATCTCCTCTCCCTCTGTGGTATTTCTCACACTCTTATGCACAGATGCAGCCTGCTAATCCCTTTGCCTCTGGGGCCTGTCTTGATGATACAAGACAGCAAAGCCATGCCTCATGCTTGCCCTGAGCTCCAGAGAGCAGCAGCAGGATTGTCAGTGCTGCTCACTGCTTAATACTTGGGCAAGCATCTGCATTGTGCTGCAGACACCCTCAGCTAAGCTTTCCATCATACACCAGTGACTTGGTAAAGCACCTTTTTTGGCTGAAGAGCTCCGCTGTTTCAGCTATGCTCAACTGCATCTTAAAATTATCCTGAGTCAAAGGAACTGTGATAATAAATAATGCCAGTGAAGGTTAGCTTACTAAATAAAAATTTACTGCACTACATTGGTAGAGTCCCTGACCTGACAGAGGTATCACCTATAAATCTCTGGTCTTCAAAGCAATTAAAAAATAAATACTTTAAAAATCTGCTGCAATCAACTGCAATTTGTACTAAATTCTTGGCTGTTGTTGTTTATGCAAAAAACCCAAAAAAGTAAAAATAATTGCTTTTGATATCTTAATCTCCGTTTTATATCAGCTTTCTGTTTCTGGAATGTAAAGTAAAGATATGAAGTATCCCATAAATCTAAAACCATGCTACTGGGAAGGAATCCATGAAAAGCAAACGCTGTAAGAAATATAAAAGCTGGTTTTCTTTGTCTAGTTAAGAAATTTTTAGTCACATCAAAATAGTTTCTCCTAAATAAAATTGTATTTGCTTGCCATTAATCATCTATACACTAAAGGAGTTTAGATTTTGGAAACATGTACACTTTTGACATGCAAAGCTGCAGGTAGCCACTTAAATTTGATTTTCTTTTGAACAAGACACTTATTCCATGGGACAGGAACAATGCATGTATTAATAAATTATTGAAATAATAAATAAAACAAAGGCTAATCAAAGAAACACTGAGAACATTGTGCATTCTGAGCGCTCAAACTGTTTTGGAAGGCTGAAAAACCTTCTGTTTTTAGCATTTCAGGCCTAGGGTACTGCATTGGCTTCAGCCGTGATTGATTTTTGTTCTTAAAGAGGATATGTATAAATGAAGACATACTGAAATCATGCAGCTTACAAATCCCAGACCTCAAACTGTACCCTGCACTTAGTCTGCCCTTGCAGAGAAGATCTTGAGCATCACACAGGGGTGCAGAACACTGCATGCTAACTGAAGAAGGGCTCCAGAGAGAGAAAGCATTTTCAGGAAGGGACCAGGCCTCACCACAGCCATCATGCACACTTGCTTTTGCCTTGTAGTCTTTCCCAAGTGTACTATATAAAATTAATAAAGTACTTTTTATTTTTGCTTTCTGATCTGTTTAATTTTTGTTACCCTCTTCCCCAATGGATTTCACAATGCCTGTACTTATCAAATAAATACTCCCAGTACTTTCCAGCAGTATGCAAAAGACCTTTCTCCTGTCTGTCACCATGAATGGTTACCCTGTTCTTTACAATTCTCTTCCAGAATATTTTTTTTTATTGGCCACTGTCTGTGACAGGATACTGCCCTATGAGGATGTATGGTCATATTCAGTGTGGCTGTTTTTACACTTTGTTCTTACAATAAATACACAGAGCTTGTGTACACTGACCTTCTGCAAGTGAGTAAGGCTGCATTCCACAAACCATGTGTTCCTAAAAATAAAGAGGCAAGGAATTATGAGTAAGGAGAGTAAAATCTCTGTCTTGTCATTTAGGGATTGAGAAGAAAGCAGCAGCCCATGGAGCACCCACAAGGATTCAAAATGCCACCCAGCACACCTGAGCTTGTGTATTGAGGTTTGGCTGTGACCTGGGCAGAAGAATGGACAACAAGCAAGCAGCAAGCTGCCCTGCTCCACACAGGCTGAGGTGCTTTCCTCATGTGCACACAGCCGTAGAACTGTGAAGTAAACAGAACTTTGAAGGAGCTGACCTAAGGGATCTGTGAAGTTCTGGCACACCTATAAATGTGAAGATGCTGAGTGTGGGCTTTTGAGATGATAATTTTCGGTATTCAAATACATGGATCACCCTTTCTCTTGAAACAGCAGCAATTGGTGGTAATGCTGCTGCTGGTGGTGTAATTATTCTTTTTTATAGGAATAGGATTGTTATAGGGCCTACACAAGTTCTAGTAAAACTGCTCTACAACACCTGAGATTTGGGATAAAATGTGTTTTTGTCATTAACTCCTTTGATATTCTCAGGACTTAGATGGTAAAGAGCTTGTTCAGTGGCTGAAAAGTAGGTATTTTGAGAACAGTGTTCTGCAGTTACAAGCAGGTAAGTGTCCCAGGATGATCCAATAAATAAGGCCATGCTTGCAACAATTCCCTCCCAGACTTCATAGGATATTCAACACATTAGGATCAATGTGACAGTAATTTCTCTGGTTTTCATAGAAGAGGAAAAGGAGACAGAGGATATATAATTAAATAATATAATATTTCAGAATGGAATAATGGAAAGCTGTGGGTATTGAATTTGGATGGTCTTGGGTTATTTTTCTAGGGTTTTTTTTTTTGTTTTGTTTTCTTAACTCATAGCCTCAGTCAAATGTAAATACTTTGACAAAACTATGAAATTTATACTACAGAAGACCTTGTATCTCACTCTTTTAAAATACGGAGTCTGTACATTTTCTGGGCAGAAACAGTACTTGCTGTTGGCAGCTCACAGTTTTGCATAACGTCTGTAATGAGCTATGGAAATTAGACAAATGCCATGAACTTTGTCTTGCCTCTTTTTTTTCTTCTTCTTTTTTTTTTTTTTCCCTAATCAAAACAGAAGATCCTGATTATGTTTCCTTATGCTCCAAAATATACAACTTAAGAGGAGGGGGTTGTTTTTTCAAGAATATTTTCTTTTCCTTATCCCTTATATAAACTCCTTCTGGATCAAAACAACAGACTTTCATTCCCGAAGTCAATTCTATATGGAATCTTCAAAACACTCCCCTTGCTTAAAAAAAAAAAAATTAAAACCTCTTCCTTTTGAGGGAAAGGTATTTATAAAACCAGGTTAAAAAGAAATATAAGACAAATGGGATAGACTGAAGAATACACTTCCTAGGGCTTTAAATTTTATAGAGCACCAGCACCACTGTGATTTAAATTGGTAATGAAGACAACAGGGTATGGAGCCCGTGATAAGCAGTTTGTGGAACCCTTAAAGGGGGTGAAGCAATGACAAACACTCATGCCTGATAGATAAAAGACTTCAGGAGATTTCACCTCCAGATGTTCTCTCCCTCCTAAATTACAAGAAGCTATCCACAGGCTGTGCACTACTTTATTAAGTATAAGGAATGCATCCTGAATATAATGTAGAGAAATATATGAAAGAACTGCATACAAAATACAAAAAAAACCCAATAAGATTCTAATCCTAAATGAGGAAATTCATTTTATTGTTCAAAAAATTTGCTGTCTACAGAAAATTATATTTAAAAAAATTGAGAATCTCAGACTTTTGGATTTAAATATTTGTGTGAATATGTGGAAATTTTTTTTCAAGATCTCATAAACAATAAAAATAAGTATTTTAATTGTTTATTGTAAGAGAAAGCAAGTAAAACCCCCAACCTTTTATGCTTTATGTAGCTTGCCTGTTTTTTGCTTGGAACTTTCACAAACTCCTGATACCCCCTGTGGCTTGAAGCCCCCTTGCCACATGATAGTTACAATAAAACCAAATTTCACATCTCAAACTTTCTCCAAAGGCACTTCTTTCTTCTGTGTCAGGAAGGAGTGGGAAGAAGGGGAGTTAACCAGATTAATGTTTGTTGAGCTAGCAGAATGCTTGTCATCGTTGATCAGGACTCTAATTTATGTGACCACAGGAGAGATAGAGACTCTCAGTCAGTAACTCTCTCGCTCACTACAGAAGGAAGACATTGGCCGAAATTCAAACTCACTATTTATTTTTGAAAATACAAATACAAGTTCCACTGGGACTTCCCAGATGAATAAGTGTAGCCAGAGAGGAAGGTAGAACTAACTTAACATAGCTAGAAAGCCACATGCTATGACCACTAAAATGGCCGATGAAAATCCTAAATGTAAATCAAACAAATCAATTATCTCTTATTAATTATGATTTAGTATTATGGAACTTCAGAATTCTATACCATTTCCTAATATTAAGCAAACAAACAGGTTTTCTTTCTTTGAATTGAAGGTGAGCTAAGAAAAAGAGCTTGCCTCAAGAAGCAAGCATGAAAAGACAAAACAGTATTTGATACCAGGGCTGAAGTCGTGGGTGATAATAGACAAGGAAAGATGAATAATTGAGTCATTAACTACCCAGGGAAAAGAAGACTGGCAAGGCTTGAGGACTATCTTCCCAGGTGGGAAGAGCTGAAATGAAAGCTGGTGACTGGGTTTCACAGGAGAGTTGGAAAATGGTAGCAAGCTCAGTGAGGGATCTGGGTTAAACACAACGAGAGTAACTGTTCAAGGAGAAGGGTATTGAAGAAGTGAAGCATGTAGGATGAGTTTCTTCTCACCTCACTTTAAAATTCTTTGAGTTAGTCATTCAGATTCCCTTTATAGTTAATAAGTACTTCCAGGGAGTGAGTCACCTGACCTAAATTAGACGTCTATCTTGAGATGGGATGAATCACACACTCAGAGTGTCTATTGATATCTATTGACTATAAAAGGAACCAGGACTTGCTTAGATGCAGACATCTACATTGCAGATGAATCCCATCCTTAGGCATTATACAGAGTAATGTGATAAACACCAGGAAAATCCATTATTTGGGGCCAAGCTTCAAACACAGAATGGGCACAGGGAATCTGGTACCCTCCCCCTCCCAATGTAACTGGAAATAGGATTAATAGACTGGGTTTTAGGATAATCCTTTATTGAGTTGAAAAGGAGAGGCCACAGCAAGGAATGCTGCTCTGCAGAAAACTGCTGCTAATGACAATAATTAGGCTGAATCAGAGGCTCTGCTTAAAAGACAGAAGCAAGATATCTGTTGGGTGGAGGAGAGAAGGAGCAAATAGCCTGTCTTCACTTTGGAATGTGGGATACTGCATCTAATCAGAGACTGATATCAAAGTGTTAAAACTTTATTAAAAGCAGAATCTAAACAAATGCCTTTCTACCCTGCTCACCCTCCCAAATTCCTTAATGGAGAGTTTAAATGAAAATAAAAGTTCAAAATAAGTTCAGTCACTCTTGAGAAGCTCTTACATCTGAACATTCTGCAATGAGAGCAATTTGTTATATATTAACTGGAAGATTTAAGAAGTCAAATTTTAGAAAGGTGTGGCTCATGCTAGCAAAAAACTATCACATATTTCAAATTTCCCATTCTTTTAAATGTCCTATGTTATAATTACAATTGCAGACTATTGAATGTAGTCTATGTTTTTAAATCTTTGATTGTTTTCTGCTCTGTAATCTCACCTATGTACTGTCATCACTTTGTTGAAGTAGATAAAAATTTTGACACTGATTTCTGTGGGTGCAATCCCAAATCTGTTGCATCTACAAACACAAGATTTCCACTATCAGTAATATTTTTCCCTGGGTGCAGAAGATCAAGCAGAGGTGTTGATTTTGACTGTCTTCTCTGAGGACTACCAGTTTGACAATCCTGGTAGAACCTGAGGTGTTATCCAATACTCACTATTACATCCACTATTTATATTATACTACATTTTACATATATATATATGTATATATATAATCACTATTTCAATAGTGGAAATGGTTTAAAATTAAAATTTTACGTTTTGTTCTACCTTTTCACATAGATATGTTGATGGACAGCTTCCCTATTTTAAAATTAGGCTGTTGCAGAATCCCCTGCCTGGGATTACCCCTCAATTTTGTGGAGGAACTCTTTTCAAAAAGTGTTCTGTGCCTTATGGGACTTACTGAGCTGTAATAATTAGCAAACAAAGAAACAAAGTATTTGTTGAAGGTAGCCATGACACAAGTTAAAATATAAATATCTAAGTCAAATAATGTAATTAAGCAGATGTTGTACTTATAAAGAATTATATTGTGTCTACAATACAATAAGGTTACATCACTCATGACAGTAACTTTGTTTTCCTTAATACTGTACAGGAATTTTTAAACAGGATTGCGACTGCATTACTGATACATCAGTAGTATACACCAAGCAAATAAGCAATATTGAGGTATATGGTAAAATTTGCCCTTTAAAACTACAAAACTCCAGGCAGGCTAAAACATGGAAACATCTACATAAAAGTTGCTTGCATAATTCATGTCAAGGCTTAGTATTATGTCCATTAGAGCCAATATAAGGAATACAAAGACAATTTTAAAATAACCAGCGAAGCATTTAAATGTGCTCTGCATTCAGACTTTGTGTGGAGATTCCAGTGAATCTTAGAGTGCATTTCTTAGTTTAACATTTGTTTTGCTAATTCCTCCATGTCTCCATGGATTGTATTTACTGTTCTTTTGCTAATGCATTTTAAAGCTTTAAAGCTTTTAACCTTTAATCTCCACTTATTCAAGTGAGGTTAAGTGATCTTTTTCCTTACCTCATGTCCAAAAACAGGTCTTCAATCAAACATTCTTCTGAAAAGACCACACTCACACTTACCTATATCCTCATAAGCTTCCTTTTAAATGTGGAATCCTTTCTTAGTGGTAATTCATAAGAAACATATTAAACAGCTTGCGCAGCATTCAAGAGCAAAATAAACACTATTTCTTTCCCCTCTCCTATCACGTTTATAGAGGGAGATACAAAGCACATTTGACAGACACACAGAGACAGGGTGCTTCAGAGGTAAATGATATTACATTTATTTGAACAAGACTGCAATACTGCTACTGAACTGCAATACATAGATTTTATTGAGATAAGAGCAAAGCGTCAGGGAAAAACACAGAAATGCTGTATCCAGGCAGTTGTGTTTTTAAACAAACTTCAGTATTAATTTTGTCAGTGTAAGGGCTGAGTTACAATTAACTCAATAGATACTTCAGGAAGTAGCAATGTTTTTTAACATTTGGTCAGCTTTTCCGTTGGCATTCCTCCCTGATTTAATCCCCAACACACTTGTCCCTTCTGGAGATGCCTTCATCTTTCTCTTGATGAAGAGAAAGCCTGGGAGATGAGCTCAGAGCCAGTGCCAAGCCTTTGGAGAAAAAAAGTTAGGAGCTGGTCTTCAGCCACCCTACACTACAAAGGGAGGCACACAAGTACTTGAAAAATCTGTGTCTATTATAGCCCCTTTCAAACCAAGTTTTTCACCTTTGCTCTTGTTGTGCGTGGGTAAGAAAAGAAACTGAGCACAGCAGAAACAAAAGGCCTCCAGAAGAGGAAGCTCAAATGCAGGAGGGTGTACAGATCCTCAGATGTGTCTCTTAGAAAAAAAGCCCAAGTTCTTCTAGGACTGAGGTTTGCAGTATCACTAAACCCAGTCCCCCTTTACTCTTCTGCCTCTAGGCTTAAATTCCCAACAAAGTCCCTGGTTACCAACTCTGAGACCTAGTGGAATCTAATTATAAGGTCTGACTATGAAATCTCTCTTCTAAAATTTTCCATATTCTCCAAGGTTCTATATTAAAACTGTATGTGAAAACAGGGATGACATAGAAGCATCAGCTCAGAGAAATGCTGACATGCTGTTTCATCTTGTGTGCATTACCGAACACAGAGAGTGTCGGTCTTAAAATGAGGGCAAATGAATGAGAAATACAAATATAAGAGGCCAAACAAACTGGGACTTTCAGGTATCAGAGACAGATTCAAAGCTGATTGTGTCAGTGCAAATTCTTCTGTTTAGATAGAAATCTTACGGTCAGCTTCCACATAAATCACACAGCAAAATGTCCCTTTGGCATCAAAAGCTCAGGGTTGTTTCTTGCCTATTTTGTTCATATCGTAAAAAGTTAGGGGAAATTTGAAACTAAATTAGTTCAGTAACTCATGGAAAGTGGAAATACAGTTGATTCTCAGATGATGTAACAACATAAATATCATGCTCAGAGACATTTCATACCAGCAAATACTTTATTTCAGTGTCCAACAATATTTTAAAAAAACCCTTTAAAAGAATCTTGGGCAAGTTTGTTCAAAGATAGTGTTCTAGAGAGTTTCTTTTTTCATTTTGGTTTTAATTATAGCAATTGCCTTAATAAAAGTTTCTGAGGTAAGGACTTATGCATTCCATTCACTCACTGCCGTGTTTAATTCCTATCACTGTTCAATCACTTGTTACTTTATTTTTAGGGGCAAATTTATAGCAAGCTGCTGGATCACATGTACCCAAGTATTTGAAGTATCTGCAGCTGCTTACATTGCAAGAGATCCAAGCTGCATTCCTGTCATGAATCATAGATTTGTGAGGGCAGAGCCACAAATATATATTAAAAAAATGCAGCTTACATGGCTTGAAAACAGATTTTAAACAACCTTCCTAAAGGATTCATAGTGCCGGAAGAGCTGGGGCACTCATTCACCCAAGTTATGATCTCTTTCCTGACACTGGCATCTTTAGGTTCTCATTATGAGCTTCTGCCAAGATATTTACTGCAGACAAACAATTGACACTGTGTGACTGTACGTGGAAATGATAAATAAGAGATAATCATTAGAAAATCATTCAGGACCACCTACCCAGGGGGTTTCCACTTGCAAAAGCCGAGGGACAGTGGATTTTGCATTGTCATTGATGTAAATTCTCTTCTGCAGGATTTGCTTGTGCAAACAGGACTTGGACCTATAACTTATGTCATTTGCTGTATATGAGAATGTCATCAAATTGCTTATAAGTTACTGGTGGTGAAATAGGCAAGACAGCAAAGCTGTGAAAAATCATTCTATGGCGAATAGATCTTTTGTAATAGCAAATGTGTGTGTGAATGGACATAGACAGTGCAGGTCATTCTCAATCACATTCTCTATTCTGAGAATGCTGACAATTGCCAGGTTACTCTGAAAATATTTGGGACTAAAGTGCTTCCCAACTGTTGCTGTGACTAGATAATAAAAATGAGAGTGATTGCAGTTAGTCACTAGTGATTGTTTTGTGATTCATTCTTAGCTTCCGATCATGAAGGAAAAAATTATCATGTGACACAGATATCAACCCAACCAATACAAATAGAGTTAAACAAACAGTTCATGAACAACATGCAGTCTGAAATTAAAGTTTTCCACCACTCCCTTTGTTTTTCTTTCGTTTACAGAACAGAATAATTCTGAAAAGAAAGAGGGTAAGATCATTCATGAGTCACTAACCAGAGAGGGCTGAACTGCTTGCACAGTTTGAAAAGTTCCCTGTATAATAAATATAAAATAACAGTGCAAGTATGTTCAGTCAACAAGTAATAACTGTAATATCATAATATGAAAATTAGAATGGATTAGAATCTCTTTTTACTACATAAGGACTTCTGCAATTTTATGTAAGTCAAGAAGTCTCAAACACTGCACATGCAAGACAGGTGAGACTGTTAGACCATAGAAAGTTTTGATCTAAACAAAAGTCATGTCTACCAATCTTTATTTGAATCTCAAGATCATATATTTTACCCTTTAAAATGGCCACAAAAGCTCTTGTCCAATTTTCTTCTTATTATCCATATGTTATACATCTTTCTGCTTTTCTTTCCTAGCCTACAATGCCAGTTTATTGATTCAAACTTAATTTTCCTTTCAGATCTTTTTTTTTAAAAGAAAACTAAAGTTCAGTCCCTTAATAGCTAATAAGAAGCTGTGGCCATCTTGATGCTTGCAATCTGAAGGATATATATATATATATATATATATATATATATATATATATGAAATATGAAAAGTGGAGAATAAAGAGGGTTTTCATGAAGCAGTATCTTGGGAAGATGAGCATAATTCTTTATTTCAGTATGTAAAAGCATCTGGTAAGCTTTCCTTTGTTTAGCTTTAAAAATACACCACTGTATACATATAAAGAAATGAATATGTGTCAGTGCTTTTCTAGTATCATGCATTTGAACAAATAGTTGCTAGATTGACACAACAGCCTGATATCAGAAGTATAGCACACAACCACTTACAGTAAAGAGTACTTGAGAATAAGCGAGGATTGAGAAGGAACCTACGCCTTTTATTTTTCATTTAAGGTTTTTGTTGTCAATGCCTTATCTACCCTACAGAAAAATGGATAATTATGTGTTCAAACAAATACCATTTCTGAGTCTCTCCATGCTACTTGCCATTTGAGTTTAACTTCCCTCCAAATCAGCTGTATATGTGATCTCTTGCTGTTGGGTTTGGAGATAAGAACAAAATGTGGGATGACTTTTGTTTTTTCATTTCTGAATATCATTATAATGTTTGTACCAGGTTTTAAAGGCACACACATCTGTTCTATGTCCATAAAGTGCAATCAAATAATAACGACAGAGTACTTATAGGCATTGCAAAAGTGCTACTTGTAAAAGGGTTTTCTGAGAGCAGCAATCTGTTACTGTCCGATCCATGCTTGACCAACAGTCCTTTTCAGACAATTTCCCACATTTGGGATGTATGTGTATGTTTACACAGACACACAGAAAAGCCCTGAGATTCTCTTTCGATACCAAGGGCAAGCCAAGTGCCAGCCAGTTCTGCAGCTGGAGTGCTCCTGAGCTAAAATAATCAGGGCAGGTTTAGACTGGATATTGGGGAAAAGTTCCTTCACCAAGAGGGCGGTTAGACACTGGAAGAGGCTCCCCAGGAAAGTGGTCACAGCTCCAAGCCTGACAGTGTTCAAGAAGTGCTTAGACAATGTTCTCAGGCACAGTAATTCCTAGGATAGCTCACTTCCAAATCAGCATATTCTGTTACTCTGTGAAATTCCCTGTCTTGCACAGCAGTCCTCACCATGGAGATAAGCTATGTATCTCTCTGTTGTTAAAGGACAATATATATGATTCTACAGATTTTCCTGAGGTTATTGTCTTGAATTGATGACAGTGCCTAAAGAAACACATAATGTGATTTCCTTCAAATTCCTTATAAAAGTTTGTTCAAATATTTGTTAAAGAATTGCAGGGCAAGCATTTTCGCAGCTAATTTGAATTCTTTGATTTCTCTTCTCTGCAAAAATGTTGCAGTTAATCAGACAGCAGAAGCAACACCATATGTTTAATCTCAATAAAATTAGAGAACAATTTTATAGAGAACAAAGAGAACAAAGATGTAGTCAATGGAACTATCCTAATTTAGGCTGCACTGTTACCAGAACAAGAAACTCTTTTCCAAGACATCTGTAACATTCCTACGACACCTTTTCCCACAGTCTGCTTCAGACTTCTGGCTGCTACAATACAGGTTATTTTTGTCAAAAAATCAGAGCATGGTCCTATCTAGTTCCTCAGCAAAAATATTAATTAAACCTGTTTCTTGCTACTCCTATTTTAAAATATTTGCAAACAGTGATAGTAAAGGAATAAATTTAATCACTTCTTAGGTGAAGTCACAAAAGATTATTTTGTGGTATATGACATTTTGTGAGACTAAAGAACTACTCATTTGTATATGATTGTTTCAGTCTTTATATTTAAAGTAAATGATCAATCAGCATAGAGGAGACAAAAAATCAATAAAGCAAATACATTTTCCTTGTAACTTGTCCAAAGGTTGTGATTTAGTTACAGTGCAACTTAAGTTGTTGGTTCAGTTACAGCATGTACGACAGCATAACGTCTTTTTATTGATCACAAACTATGTGGGTCACAAAACAAAGACAAGAGGGTTTAAAAATGCCAAGTCCAGAAAACAATTCTGTCCTAATGGGCACGCCTATTTCCCAAAACTGTGTCTTGATCTGAAGTCCCTGGGAGTCAACAACTGTCCTCCCAGTGACTGCAGTGGTTATTAAAATGGGGTTTTGAAATTTTACACAATTAAAAAATAGTAATAAAACCTACATACGAGAAACATTCATTTGCCAGAAGCATTCCTTTACCATTACCATAAAAGGATATGGTGCTCAAGTTGATGACAATGACATTTTGCCAGACAGAATGCAAGCAGAAGAACTACGTAAAGAAGGAATAACTCACTGTGAAGAAGAAAAAGGAAATCCATATTTCCCTCAATTTGTAAAGCAAACTTTTTTCTTCCGTATTTTAAAAAGTCATCTTTTCATGGAGAACGCCCTTCCACTTGTTCAACAGAGGTCTTTGAAAACCAAACAAACTCAGGTAACAACCATCACGTTACACATGGATTTTTGTATGTGTATGCAAAAGTGTATATGCACCAAGTGCAAAATGCCTCTTCCTAAAATCAGCTGCAATTTCTGGCTTGGAAAGGCTGGCTAAGGGAAAGGGAAAGGGAGAGAGATTTTGTTACCACAGGCATAAAAAAATTCTGGCACCAGCACTTGCAACTGCAGAACAGAACAGAGTAATGATAGTTTACATTTTTTAAATTTCCAGGAGGACATATTTAACATCCTATGGGCTTATCACTTAAAAATATATGCCATCCATTCCCTAAATAAAATCCCTACTTTTAATAACTTCTGCTTTGACCTTGCAGAACAGACAATGCCATGATCACTTATCTTCAAAGTCTGCATTACATCTCCTCTAAAATGTTGCCTACTCCTGAATAAGATTAGGATGTTTTAAAAATCTGAAGTGAAGCAGTAAGTGACTGTGATCCTTTAAAACAGAATGGTTTGGATGTGAATTTCCATGTGCCCCCTTACTAATGTCCATCCCTACCAAAGAGACCATTGAATTTGCCTTCACACAGCTTGAAGTGTCCCAGAAGGTTCAAAGAAAGTAAAAATGTGGAAATGAAGAGAAGTATGTGTTCCTGGGAAATTGCAATTTTTATTCTCCAATTCCTTAATGCAGAATAGATTTCATGTAATTAGCCCATCAATCAAAAAACAGTGAGATTCTGGAAATTATTGTAACTTGGAGTCATTCACTGTCTGCTTAATACCAAAATAGAAAACGTTTTTCCAAGTAACTGGTGAGAGAATTTGCCTCAGCACTGGGACATTCAGGTACAAATCCTCACTTCAGAACACTTTTATACCAAATAAAATAGTTATGGCAAGGGGAGCTGAAACCAAGGAATGCAGCAGAATAGGTACATGGATGGCCTGAATCATGCCTCTGCTGTCTGTCAGGAGATAGCCTCTTTCACACTCACCTCTCAGAACAGTTTCATTATTAGTGTGAAGGAGAGAAGCATTCCCAGCCTATCCATTTTGCTGCATTCTGACCATGTTTGTAGGATCAGGCCCATGATACCCTTATTCTGAGATTTCTTCTTGGCTTGAACTTAAACAGCTTCAGCACTTCTGGGGATTTAGACTTCAAAATGCTTCAAGTCAACCGTAGTGGCTATTTGTAGAAATACTTACTATTACTTATTAATCTTCCTTTGCACATTTGCACAGTGTTAATTCTTGTGATGAAGGAACTACTTAGCTCATCAGAGAGACCTGATGAGAGAGTCCTCAGCAACATGAGTGGGCAAAAGAGAACAGGGTATGTGTGCTAAGTGGACCAGCTAAACATGGAACTTCTCATAGGCAATCTCTCGCTTTGGCCTTTGGACACTCTGTGACGTTTCAGCAGAATCAGAGATCACGGGTTCTTAAAGTATCGTAAAATGGGCCAGTCAAGTGTCAAAACAAAGAACAGAGCAACATGAATCATGCAGACTGGTAGGGAAGTGTTCAGATTTTGAGTAAAAAGAATGCCAATGCTCTAAAAAGTGCAATATGGCTGTAGGATATTATGCCATTTTTTGTTTGCTTTTGTTGTGGGATTTGTTTGTTTGTTTGTTTGTTTGTTTGTTTTTTCCCCACTTCTTCTTGTATTCCTGTATTTGCAATCCATAAAAAAAAACCTGTAAGGCATTTTGGATGACAGCTGTTCACAATACCCCAATGCAGTACTGAATTTGTAAGAATGCACAGCAGATTTTAAAATTACATATAGCACAGATTCTGCGATGAAGAGGGCTGACAATCCTGGGAGATCAAGTGCCAAATCAATTAAAGACATTTTGGATGTAGAAGCTGAGCTACTAATGGCATTTGTTCCTAGCATCTTTGCTGCAAACTTGCTACTCTTCTTTAGCCTGGAGCAGGGAAAGACTTGGAAAGGATGTGCCCCATGTATTTAAAGTGTACAGTAAGGAACTTCTAAAAAGACACTGAAAACAAAAGGCAAATTTTAGGAAAATTTAATAACAAATAAAGATGAAATGAAAGAATATGACTTGCATGAACTTGGCAGAGGTATGAGAAAATGGTTATCTACTGGGGAGTGAAAATATAAGAAGATAAAAGACATGGAAAATATATCTAAAAGACTTTGAAAATACATCTTTGGTTCATTTGGCTGCTTGGTATCATAGTTCTTAGTCGTATTAGTTTTTTTAGCACAAATAAATTTTGTGAAGAGATCTCTTGCATTAAAGGGTTTTGATCATGAACTGACCTGCTAGAACAGTACAAGTATGCTCTCGTTCACACTACCGTGAATTGAATAAATAGCATTCATTTATTTTCCTTTGAAAAAAAAAATCACTGTAATTCCTCTGTCCAACAGTCCCTCACTTTCCAGTATTGCAAGCCAGTTTCACTTATTCTCACAGGGTTGTGTTGCCAGGAGGTTCTTCTGTATAGCCAATGCTTTATTCCAAAACATTCCACATTATTTTCTTTTTTGCTAGAACTTTGCCTACAATAACTTTGGCCCACATAGCCCTAGTTTTTTCCCATTCAGGTTTTAAGCACATAACTGATACAGGAGGTTAACAGCTTCCTGAATATGCAAGAGGCACTTTCAAAAGTTCAGATTCAGTCTGACTCATCATAACACTTCCTATTCTCATTTCACTCAACACTGAGAAAGGCTGAAGTGACTGCTATAGGCACCTCAGTTAGGCAGGATTTTTTCAGGTCCTGGAGTCCTTAAATCAGTGCTAAACACCTATTTTTAAAGATGCACTATCTTTCACACAGGTATTATGGCTCTGATACAAAATTTACTCATTAAACTGTCAGACATTGGGCAGACCTGACATTCATAATGTCATTTATCACCCTTAAATCCTCACACCCAGAAATTATGGCATAAGGTATAGGACCGATAGGAAAGTGTTTAAAGGCAGCCTGGCTACAAGAACTCTTACTTAGTGAAAAGAATATGAAATATGTATAAATGATATATGCAGTCCTGCAATCACCAAATCTCAGTGGCATACAAACTAGTGGGCTGGAAAATGAAGCAAATTTTGGGCAAACAACTTCAATTTGTAATATTTCATATACGGCATAATTTGGAACGAGCCACCAAATTTTTTTGTTTTCTTCATATAAATTTGGGTTGCAAAGATTTGCTTCCCTTCCCCGTATAATTGAATTTCACTTTGCTTTGGAGGACCATTTCCTGACAAACTGACAACTGATATTCAGCTCATAGCAGAACTCTTTGTTACTGTGTAAATGAGCTCACTATATACAGTGGCTGACATTGCTGAAATTGCTGCAAAAACTCTTCACCGAAGTGTTTTTTTAGATACAAAACTAATGGGAACAGTTTCTGAACCTTCAGTACCTTCCTCGTTCCTTCTTTTGTGCTTGTTTGTTTGTTCTTACACAGTCCCATCGTCTTCTGGCATTGTTCTTGACTAATTGTAATGGACTGATTCCTAACACATGTTGTCAGTTGATGGTTTGCTGGCATATCTGACAATATTACCATCTACTTCAACCTCTTCTAAATTTTGGTGGTTTTATACTGTGGAAATTTAATAAGTAGACTGGTAATTTAGAAAAAGAAATGTCAGCAAGATGTGTGGGATAGGACAAGGCCTACTCTCTATCCCATATTCTTCAAATGCAATTGTTTCTTTTCAAAGCATCACAGCTGTTCAGTAATCAAGGACTATCTGTATCCCATATGCTAAAGCCAGATGTCAATATCACTGTGTGCAAATTTGCAATGCACTGTTCAGAACAGTCAAACCATATTTCAGGGGAGGACATTGTCCAGGGAACTGAAGCGGGAGAGTTTCCAGCACAGCTCCCTGCCAAAGCAGTAATAAATCCTTTCTTTAGGGATTGGACAAAAGTTTTGCATTATGTGGAAAATAACTTTTCTTTCTTTACCAATAAAGCAGCAAAACAACAAACTAATGCTTTAAAAACCACTCACCTCTCTCCACTGCCTGTGAGAGGCACAGAGTGTGAACAGTCAGGATAAAAGCATCAACTTTTAGTGAAACGAATCCCACCCTCAGTGCATAGTCACAAGTGATTATGAAAGCACAGATTTACTACCATCCACCCCTACAGCACATGCTGTATCTTCCCACTCATTCCACCCCCTTTCATGAGGTATGTTCATCATATGTGTCTCCCCCTCTGATCTCTTTAAATTCTTTTTGCTCAGCCAGCACTGCTGAGGTAGGTGGAAACCTACCACCACTCCAATGACCTCAGCAGCACTGCAGAAGCATTGCTTCCTTGCTCACTTTCCCATCTACTAACAGTCCTAGTAGTCTTTCAGTTTTCTTCTTGCTCCCTAGCTGAATGCTATCACTACAGCTAGCTATCTATTTGAGTAGATTCAGGGAGGTCTCTGACAGATCCTTTGTCCTTTAGAACATAACATCCATGTTGGAAGGGTAGGAGGTTGGAGCAGAGCCCTCCTATTAAAAAAAAAAGAAGCAACTTCAATGGAGGTCCTCATAGAGATCTATTCCTGTGATGCCATGAAACAATTTCTTTCTCAGATAAGCCAAATGCTGGAAATAAGGCATAGAAGTTCTAGGTAAAACTGATGAGAAATGAAAACAGAAGTGATGTGGTATTCAGCCTTCAGAAAGGCAGTTCTTAGGCAAAATGGAAGGGAAAAACTTAGAACACACGCTGAATAAAAGGAAATACATTATTGGATTTCCTTTCTTATTGAGCAAAACCCTAGGGTCTCATCACATACTGAATTCTCTACAGTTCATTATAATATAAATCACCCATTCTCCATACACAGTCCACCTATTCATCGTCAATGAACAACTATCCTTACACCATTAATTTTTGTACATTTGCATCTGGGACTAATGCTGCCATGGAAGAATCAAGACCCCCAGGATGCAGCAGAGAACTGTACACTGAATCATGATTAGAAGCTGCATGAACACAAATGAATGACCTCACATCTCAAATAGTTTGATCCAGGATGATCTTTTTAAGTAAGATGGTCTGCAAATTCTTTGTGTGCAGGTAAATCAGTAGAGTACATAGAAATTAACTGCATATAAGAATAATTCATAGAGAATTTTTGCTGTGTTTGTGCAAGTAACAGTTTGAGAAGCTTTAACCAAAGCTGAAATGAGTCTCTTCTTTTTCGGATATGAATATAAAGTCCCTGCCCTGTCCCCGTCCCCCATACCATGCAAAGGACAGATGTAATTTACATTTTTCCCTTCCTGGAAGATACCAGATGGTTAACAGGAGCTGAATTCAGAGCAAAAGAGATGGATCCTGTTTCCAAGAACTGTGTAAAGTAAGAATTTCTGTTTGAAGGTTTTTACAGCACTTTGTTCCCAACTGTTTATTGTATCCTGACTAAAGCAATTTTTGGCATACGATCTCAATAGGATATCTGTGTCCTGATATATGTTAAAACAACTTCAAACCTTTGCCATCTGACTGAAAATGTTAATTTCTCAGGCATTATCTTTAGCTCTGTTAGCCAAAGAATAAAAAAGAGCACATATTTGGCAGCACCCAAAAGACTGACATCAAAATACTCCCCAATAGTAATTCAATCTCCTCTTACTTCACAATAATGCATATCTGAATCTTAAAGGGATTGTATCTAAAGAAAAACTGTTCTAAAGCAGCTGAGTAGCTTGACAGACCAGATCCAAATTTCAAGAATGCGTTTGCATAATACCTGAAAATCCTACAACTTAGCACTTTAGTACCTCAACAGTTTGAGTCTCTATGAATAGTAACTCTGAGCCTCATTGGAGTTCAGACACACTCTTGATTTTGCAGGGAACCATTCTCGAAGGATTCGGAGATGTCTGCTTGACTTCTGAGTTGATTAATGCAATCAGCAGATAAAAGGAGAAGCTTGCACTGCATGAATGACCTCTCCTTCTGACAAGAAAATGGTTGGGAACCAGCCAGCAGAAGACAGTATTGACCTGTCCCTTCTCCAGGACTTAGCAGGTAACACAGGATGTGGGGAGAGGCACTGCTAATGACATAGGTTTCATAGTCATTAGCTATTCATTCATAGGCTCTTGTACCCCATTTGAGATTAGGCACTCACAAAAGCAGATAATACAGCCTGCCCTCTGCATATCAGTTTAATGGTTTAAACACTCACGAAGGAAGTTAGATGCCTGAGCAGGAAGTTTAGATGCCTGAGCCTTTTTAGCTAGAGCTTTGTCCTGAACTCCTGCTGTAGAGCAGCTACACACTCTACTTTCCTCTTGTTAAGGCTTTGTTTATTTAAGCAAGATAGATTTAAGACAGATCATTCCCTTACTGCGGGGAGGAGAACAACAAATAATTCAGGAACCTCTTGGGCAGGTCGCTCAGCTGGGAGAGGGACGACCTGGTTCAGGTCCTGATCCCAGTCTCTACTTTTTTCTAAATCTCCCGCATGCAAACTGCATAAACATATCTGGGAGGGGAACCAGGCATCTCCCTGCTCCCTGCAGAGAGCACTGTGAGGTCTCTGAAATCTGGGCAAGTTACTGCCCAGCATGAGGGATACTGAATCATCCTCTCAAGAAGCCTGACTTTCTTACCTGTCTGATTAGGCTGCCTAAACACCTGATTTAGGTGTTTTGACTTGTTCCCAGAGCACTGGGCATAAACTTTGTAATCACTGCAAAGATAAAGTTCAAAACATCTGTTATCAAACTAGCTCTAAATCACTTTTCAAAGGTCTTGCAGAAGTCCTAAGTCCACTAAATGCACATGAAAAAGAAAATCACCCAGAGCTGTTTCTATTTTTACATATTTGTTTTGCCTCAGTCATTCTTGCATCTGTTTAATTGCTGGAAAACTGTGCACTAATGCAGACATTTCATAACTGGGTATTCCCTATCCAATTGCAGACACTTAGGATGGCCAGGCAGCCAGCAAAAGACATCACCACTATTGACATGAAGGTGCACAGAGGATGTGGCAAGGTTGATGATCCATATGGCAGTGTGCCTGGCAGGATGTGCCAATTCCCTACCACAAAGGCTGCCCTCAGATTCTTATCCTAAGGAGAAAACAAGAGAGATTAGACCACTCACAAGGACACAATGACAAAGAGGACAAAGAGGACAAAGAGCAAGCATAAAGAGAAAAGCAGAGTATGGTATAGCACTGCAAAGAATACAGTATTCATTCTCTGCTCTTGCCTCCCAGTGATTTTGCTGCCTTGCCCTCTTTACTTTTTACTCTTTAGCTATTAGAGAAATTAAAAATTCAATAATGCACATTAAAAACTGCAGGCTTAATCTGAAGGAATGGAAATAACTGTTGAGGCTGTCTAAACTTTCTCAGAGAAAGCACACAAAACCATTTGCAAACCTGCAATTCACCAAAACCCAGCAAATTATTTCTTATATATCTTTATTGTTATGCATGTTCAAGGCTTGTGTTAGTTTTATGCAGAAGGTCAAATTAATTCCACATGTAATTCAATGCAGCAAGTGAAGCTGTATTGCAGCTTCACATGGCCATATAGATTATCTAGACTATTATTTAAAAAACAACAAATTACCAGAGTATAAAAGTATTTGTAATAAAACAAATAAGCGTTTCATCATGTTCCTTCCTGTGGCACATGGAAGCTGTGGCTGTTAGTCTTTTACTATTATGTTTTAAATCCGTGACAGAATATTGGAAGTGTTTTTGGCCTGTGGTTTGAGGGGGTGTTTGGAGTAGTTGTTTTGTGAATCCTTCAGGACTATCCTATCTTTCGCATGCAATTGGAATGGACTGGTCTTGGTAATCTAGGTGGTCCCTGTGATCTTATCCTTTGGTTTTTCAAAGTCTTCACCATATACTTCAGAAAATATATCTTTCACACTCTTGGACTGGATTGCTACTCTCAAACTGCTGATGGAGAAAATTTAACTGTTTGTTACAGAAAAATATGTTTGAAGGGTCAGGGACTTGGACAGTATTCACTTCCAACAGTGGGATATTAATCAGAAAAAATACATCTCACCATAGGTTAAAGAAACATCTTTCTCAGTTGTGTGACTTTAGCTGTATTTTGTTTCTACTGAAACAAAGGTATTTTTCCATGTAAGGCAAGTAGTTACTACTGTATCTGGCATCCACTTGAAACTCTATCAGGTCATCCTGATTTATTTCTGTCAAGCAGTAAGCCCTTTGGCTAGAGACTTATTTTCCCCACAGGTGTAAAAAATGCAAAACTGTAATTTATAAAACAGAAGATGACAGAATCCCATTTGTACAATACCTCTAGATGCCAAAAGGTAATCTTATTACAAATAACACAACCTTCTCACAGCACTTGCTATATTATTTTCCGGGTGGTCTAAAAAGTTGATTCAGAGAATAATGCCACAACAGCAACTTGTAGTTCCTAAGGCCAAATAGCCAGATGTGTCAATAATCAGTGCAAACTGGAAACAGATGTAGGTCCTTGTTGAATAACAAATGTAATGAAAATACTTCCTTAGCTCTCTCATGCTTTCACACACACAAAAATTTATGTCTTCCATATTTTTTTAATTGAATTATTTGTCGCTTCATTTTTATGTCACCAAGATCTCTTCCAAAATCTTAGTCACACAATGAACTAATAAAGATTAGTGTATCTACAGCAATTGCTTAATATCTGGTCAAATTGCTTCTACCTAATCATTTTATCATGGAAATTCCTTATCATGAGATAAGATGAAAACTGTTAAAGGCAGATGTGAAGGCCAAGTCTGGGTAGTCTCCTGCACCTGCATAGTTTCTGCATGTGTATGAGAGTAGACAGTAGGATTGATAACACATCTCAGACCACTGGCAAAATCCCTGACATGACTAAATAGACTTAAGTACTGACTGAAAGTCAAAACAATGCTTCAGGAATATTTCACATCATCAGGATCTCTGTGAGACCTTGTATAAAGCCACATGTTCAAACTCGATCTGTACTTTCAGTCCTTGTCTGCAAGTGATGACAGCTCAGTTATGTGAAAAGCTACTTTAAAATGGAATACCAGTTTCAAAACAGAAAAGAAATATTTTGTGAGCTAAGAATCCAGGTATTATTTGCTTAGGTTGTCATGTTCAGCATCAAAGAAAAAAATGCCACCCCTAATTCTTAAGAACAGAGAAGTCACATTTTTCTTAACTAAAGTAATTTGAAGATTCTTGATCTCTATTGTACCCCAGAAAGAAATCCAACTTCCTTCACTATACAGGAACCACAGGATATTATGCCTTTTGAGACTTTCTGGAACTATCACCTTATGAAATTAAACAGGAAACTGGGAGAAAAAAGTTATCTAGCTTCTTCCCAGACGCCAGTGTGCACATTGATCTGCATCAAATCTTTACTGGAGAAGTCCTGTCTGCGTATGAAAAGGACAAAGAGCACAGAGGAAGAGCTCAGTGAGTCATTCCCACAAACTGAACCAGGGGAAATATTTCACAGGCAAAACCACTGAAAGGTGTTGAAGAACTCACTACTTCTCCTAAAAATGAGGACAGGAGAATAACCAGCATTTCAGAAAAAGGATTACAAACTTCTTATCCTACTGTTTTCAAGGTGCTTCCATCCTCCAGGCTCTGGCTGTGGTCTGTCAGCAGACACACTCAGTGGCAGTGCTAGTTTTGGGAATTCCCATTCCACCCAGCTTCAGCTATTAATTCTTCCTACTCCTGCTCCTCCTCTTCCTGCTCTTCCTTCTCTTTCTCCTCCTTCTCTTCCATGTCCTTCTTGTCCTTCTTCCTAGTGCTGCAGTGCCAGGTGTCCTGCACTTTGCCAGCACAACTGTTTGACAGATGGGGCTCTGAATCCCATTTTATCAGAGCTTTTCCTTTGCCCAGACCATTTCAGAAGCTCAGTGCATGCTGTAGTTCTGGGAGCAGTCAGTCAGCACAAATAACATGGCCTCTGCTCTGGGATGAGAGCTGAGCAGGCAGAAGAGACAAACCTTTTATCTTTGATATTGCCCCATAGCTACTGTGTCCTGAAACTGCAGCTTTAGTAACAGTGTTTGGTTCTTCTGAGTATATTGTTGATAAAATCCCAAGTAATATATATATAGTGTGTGAAGGGTATACTAATATTTATACATACACAAGTTTATTAGCTTGCAGTAGGAATGTGACTTACAAGCAATAGCTGTACATCAGCTCCCATGTGTCTCTTTGGATGCTGATGTCATGATAGAGAAAAAGAAGGTGGACAGATTTAGGCAAATGGAAACAAAGCTGCACTCTGATTATTTTATTAAATTTATAGTCATTAAATAACCAAAACCCTGAGAAATTAAGGGTGTTTCTAAGTTAAAATACACTCCATATCCTCATTTCAAAATCCTTAAACTGAAAATCAAGAGCAACAGAGGGCTAGATTTGATCTAGCAGCAGTAATTATCATACAGCCACAGGAAAGGTAAAAAAAAGGTTAGTCACGTTTCCTGGATAACTTCAATTCAGAAAGCAGTGACACTAAAAAGAGCACAGAGTTCAATGTCCAGAACCACCTGAACATGATTTCCAATGCCTGTTGTTACAAAAGCAAACTAAGACATTTTCAGTTACTCAAGTAGATTTTTTTTAAGCTGGAGTGGGCCGGTGGCATTATTGGTGTTTGTGACATTGAAAAGTCATGCTTCATGTATCTAGTTTTTCTGCCCTCCCCAAAGTGGATGTTGTAAACCCGGTGAGGACACACACAACAGGGATTTGTGATTTAGAAAATAAGCCTTGTGAAATCAGATGAAAGTCATGCCCACAATCTCATAGCAGTGCTCAGTGTTTGCTGCACAGCCTTTGGGGCTGCTCTGTCGCTCAGTGATATCCATCTGCATGTCACAGGCTTCCATTAGGTCACTAATTAAAAAGCCAGGGCTCATTATGAGGTAGTGTAGAAGCAGCTGATTTTGAAATTTAAGTTCCTTTCAGTAGCAATCATGGATTGCTTAGGCCTTGTAGTGTGCAGCTCCCAGCTCCTCTTCCACTCTCCAAGATCATGTCTCAGGAATGACTGGAGGGTTCAGTTCTCTTCCAGCGGGGAAGAGTCTTCAATTTCACTCTTCCCACAAGCTAGGTACATGTCATATTTGGGGTATGCTTTGTGAGAACTCTCTGCATCTCACTGAGCCTGTTAATTTGGCCAAGGGCCCCTGCTACTGCCTCATTCTGGAGCATAGACATGCCACTGGTCAGGGAAACACTGTGATGCTGAATCTGAGCAAATCCTAAAAATATCTTATAGGTAAGCCATAGAGTACAAAATCCTCTCTGCTTCAGAGGTTTTTAATGAGGATGAAGACCTCAGAAGTTGCCAGACATACAGACAGGACTGTGCAGTACTTTGCAGAAGCAGGTAGCTAATAGCAGCCACGAGAAAGAGAAATTGAGATAGGTAGATTTTGAAGCTGAAAGAGACCATGGTGGTCACTTTTTTTATAACATTACTAAAGTTCAGATATTCTTTGGAAAGATTTCCCACCTTGCTTTAGATTTGGGGAGCTGGAGACTTTGTCATGTGTATAGTCTGTTGCTAACAAGGGTTAATTAGCCTTGTGAAAAACTTCATCTTATTTTATGCTTAAGCTGTGTTGACTTAACTTAGAGCTATTAGTTCATGTAACAGCTTTGATAGATTACAGAATCATTGCAACACTGACTGGAGCAATGCCTAAATACCTTTGAAGAACAGGCTTAAGCTGTGTGCCCAAGGAAGCCTGCCGAAAAGGTAATCTGGACTTCTCAACTCCTGGGCTGGCACTGAAATAATGTGACCATTTTTTTACAGAACACTCAGCTACCAATTGGCATGTAAAAAAATTAAAAATAATATAGAATAGTTTTAAAAATGCAGTATTTCTAAGTACAAACTTAGAATTTGTTTTTTATCAACTCTCAGTAACCCAAAAGCCCTTTGAACTCAGAATTTTCCCTCACTTGTGATAAATGATGAAGAAGAGGAAGTGTTTTCCAAGATAAGATGACTCATAGAGAACTCTTAGAAACTCACAATATTCAATACAGCTGGCAGTGAATTAAAAAGCCCTTTTATAATTATTTGGTTTTAGATCTTCCTTGTTCCAATAGTCACAAAGCACACCACACTAGTTAGTTATTTCCACAGCATCCTTTAGCACATTAAATTATTTTTTCCATCAGGCTATTCTGATTAGCAAGTTCATATTCTTAATGCTAGCTATCTAAAGTCTAATTTCGTAGGATAACTGAATTTCCACTGAATTTCATTTTACCTCAGTTACACTATGTCTAGCATTTGAGACAGCTTAGAAATACAGTGCAATGTAGAGGCATCAGATAGGATTGATATGAGTGAACTTGTGACATTTCTATTTAAGTCAATCATTGTCATCTCTTAATATAAGATAAGAAACTTAAGGCAATATAAGTAAAAGGTTAATTTCATACTTTTGTAGATATAGAAAAAGGAACGTGAAGTAAGTTCCTGTTTGTCACCACTGACTGCAAAGTGGTGACTGACTCGGATATTGCTGTAATCTTCATTGTCTAAAGAGCAAAGGTGAAGCAAAGTTTGTAGGTAGAGGTGAAATCATCTATTGAAAAAACACTGGTTTTGGAAAAAGTAGCAAAAACGCTGGGCTTTTCAGTCTCTCTTTTTTGAAAAAGGTCTTGAAGGTTTGAAGCCTTGTCTTCCTTTCCAAGTTATAACAATTGACCTAATAAAATTTCAGCCTCTACCAGTAAATCTGGCCTTAGCTCTGGTGGAAACCTCTTCATCAAAAACATCTCTCTTTGGTCAAATCCACCTTGACACTGATGAATGTGTTTGTCAAGATCGATCTTTCTTCAGTACCCAGATGAGCAACGATTACTGTTTCAGTTGCAAATTAGAAATCTGAATTAAATACAGCTCACTGGGAACAGTCTTTCTCAAAGTTCTTGTTTACACTTCTCTTACAGTCCTGTACCTTGCTCGCCTAGTTTAACTACCTAATAAATATCTTACTCCCATAAAAGTTAGATATTCAGCACTGACATAGCACTTTATGGACAGGGAAGCATTATCCAAAAAAAACAAAAAAAAGAATAAAAATCAGAACTTAAATAAAAGAAAAAAAAGAAGGAAAAAATATAAAAGGACAACTGTGCTGAGAACGCAGATTCATGGCTTCTGAAAGCATTGGTTTCAAAGTGAAATTGTTCAATCCAGAGAGACATGGCATTGCTCAGTGTGTATTCTAGACCAGCTATCAAAATGCAATCTTTACACATAGAGGAGATTAGTCCTAAGTCAGTAAGTATAACAGTATCTATGAGCATAGCTTTATCTGCATTTTTCACTCTTAGTACATAATGTTCTCAAATGTGTTTCTTCCCTTACTTGAACTTGGAAGTTGTTAACTTCTATGTTTTTATTAAATATCAGGGATATCCCACTTTATCTGGAATTATGGAACTTTTAGTGAAATAATTTTGCTCTGAAAAATTTGAAACACTGTCAGTCATTGCTATGGCCCTGATTAATTAATGGAATTCTTACTGCAAGATGAACATTCCTCACTTGTGTCTCCCTCTGTCCTTTTGCTAAGGAAAATCTTGCAGGGGACGTGGTAGTTTCTGTACCTGATGGGAAGGAAAATAGAGATAAATAACAAAGCATGGTCTCCCCATTTTCATTTTTCACACTTTCCAGAATGAAAATATGGGGCATTTTTTTTACTAAAGATTTGAGTGAAGAAGCCATTGATGACTGTGATATCACCTCACTCTTCTGTCAAAACAGGGTTTAAGAGCCAGTTGAGCTATTTCTGCAAAGCATTCCATCATGTGGTACCGACACAGAGATTGACAGCAGGATCCTCAGCCTAGTGATACAGAATTTTTGCATCTGCACTGCTTGAGTGGAGCCACTTTCAGGAAAGCTCAGCACTTCTGATGCAGCATAGAGCATCTCATGGTACTGCCATAGCCCTTAAATACAGATAGGATTTTTTCCATCTAGCTATCTGGAGCCAATAATACAACAATCTGAGATCTCTTAGAAAAATAGCTTAGCAGCAAATGAAAATTTATGCAACATGTGCTGCAAGGTAACAGGGACTCAGGAATGAACTGGATACCTAAGTTGTTTGATAGTGTGAATGCAGCCTGAGAAACATCAAACATAGCTGATGCAGGTTTGACAAATAAGAATATGTGCCTTACAGAGAAAGCATCTTCTTTTTCTACTGACCACCTTGAAAATACTTCATGTAAAACAACTGTGATGTACAGTATATGGTTCCAAACCTAGATTTCAAATATGGCTTCAATATCTCACTCTTCATCTGAGCCAAAGTTGAGTTGCTGCAATGAACTATTTAGTCTATCATTTATGCATGTGGACAAATGGATTTGAATGGAACTATGAATGCAATTTTTCAAGATAAAAATTTCAAGCACTCCTTTCAAATGTTGTGAGTCTCAATTACTGCACCAACTCTATTATGCTGAGCTAAGGCAAAGATTGGAGTTGGCAGCTACATAACTTTACAGCCTTGTTGTCCTAGTTGAAAAAATATCAGGCATAATTTTCCTCATTTCAAAATTTCACAGCCAAGTCAGATGAATAATCTGTCTTAATTTTCATGGTGACTTGATGGCAGTTCTGTTCCTTTTCACATCATCCCAAACATTCACATAAATTCGTCATTCTGCTTTTCAGCACTTAACATAGTATTCTTGTTCCTTTTTATTACTTGGTTTCTCCAGAGTTAACTTTACATCGAGTCAAGAGGTTAAAGCACCTCTCTTTGCTTTTTACATTCAAAAATAGAGAGCTAGCTTCAAAAAACTGAGCTGAATTTAACAGGGATATCTTTTTAAAAGATGGCAGTTCTGAATTCCCCTGGATTTTTCAGGATTTTTATCACACAAAGAGAAGTTTGTGAGCCTGATTTTAAAGCTTATATGCTGACTTCTGCATAAAATTGAATACTTCTTTTCTTTATATCATGTAGATATCTCTTAAACAGTAGGTTTGAAAATGCTCTGGGAAATGTCAAATACCTGTTCCAAGACCTGATATCAAGTGCAGTTGTATGACATTAGCTCACATTATAAAAGTGTTGGCAAAATAACTCCTCCATGTTGTTGTAACAAACAAAGAGCTGGGTGGCTGACTTCATGTCCTACAGATAATTGTGCTTTTTCCATAACACTGGAATTGAGTTTCAATGGACATACAAATTGAATATTGTACCAAATCCAAACCTTTGCATGATTGTATTGTGCAGCAAGTAATTGCACACTGGGATAGATTAGAGAACTGCCAAATAATGTAATTCAACTTCATCTCCTCTTCTTCGCAGACCAGACTGCAAATCATGCTAATTTCAATAAGTCAAGAATCTATGTGTAGAGAGGCAGTTAGGCCCACTCAATGAACAATAAGTTGATGATGTATCTGAACATTTAATATTCTCCAGAGTTTGAATTTTAAATTCAGCTCAGCACACAACACAAATGCCTATCTCTAGGCCCATCCAAAATACAATTAGTGCATATCAGTATATATGACCATTCCCAACTCAAAGGTCAGGTTCTTGGAGTCAAACCACCATGGAAGTTATTTTCTATTATTGTCATTTCTTCTCAGTTCCACAGGACTTTGTTTTTCTTTTTTTTTTTTTTTTGGTTTTGTTTTGTTTATTTGTTTTTTTTGTTTATTTGGGGTTTCTTTGTTCATTTGCTTGGTTTTTTGTGTTGTTTTCTAATTTCACAGTTGACCACAAAATTCAAATTAAAGCTTGTTGAGAAAAAAAAAACAAAACTGTGTTTTAGAGCAGGTGTAGTTATCATTCGTTTAGTAGTTTTGGATTGAACTCGAGACAGTACCTCATTTCATTTTAATGAGATACACCCTAAATCTGTTTACTAATGCATTTCCATAAAGACTAGGAATTCTTCAAGAGCGGAACATTTCTCAGTTATTACCTTACCAGTTATTCTACTGAGGTATTTCAGGCAATGTTCAGTCACTATTGGAAGACCTCCTTTATTCTGAAATGCACTGAGAAGACTGGAAGGTCTGCCCATCACAATTTCACTGAGCAGCTGAAATGTTGAGACTCATTAGCAACCTGGAAGACAAGAGCTGACAGATTCAAGTTATCAACGCTTGTCTCCTCTGGTGACAGCAAATATGTTGTCGGGGATGGCTTGCAGGGTTGGGAAGAGACAAATAGTTTGGTTTTGGTTTTTTTTCCTCCAAATTTTTTTTTTATGCTCAACGAGCTCTGTCTCATTTTAGTGGGCCTAGCTCAGTGTAAAGGAAATTACAGCCAGCATTATCATGAAGTAAGAACTTGCTCACCTGTTATTCTGGTCCTAAAACCCTGGGCTAAAGGGGAGTTCTTCTCAAACATCATCCATTGAAATTTTCTTCCTACTTAAAAAAAAAAAAAAAAAAAATCCCACTATGATGAGGAAGAAAATCTCGAATGTCATAATATTTTTGAAAGCAAATAAAATAATATGGAGCTCAGATGCTTTGTTATTTTTAGTTGATAATAAGGAAATGTTTCCTTTAAAAGGCTATGTGAACAACTTAATTGTTCTTACAGTCAATATTTCTAAATAACAAATGAAGAGTAGAGGGAAAACAGAGCTTTCTCTCTTTTTTTTTACATTTCAAGAATTCCAACCTTTTTTTCCCAAATTATTTTCAAGTCTCTGAATATATAAAAAAATAGCTATTTCTTATGAAAATTTAAAGTTTTGGCTTTGAAGTACTACCTTTTTTTTTCTTCTAATTAAAACCATTTCATAATAATTTAATTTTACTTCAAAATCCATTGGTGTCATTTCAAACTATTTTTTATTTCAGAAGTTTTTTTGATAAGGTCCATAATGGGATTTATGTGGGCAGGATAGAAGAAAAAACCCAACCATTCCACTCTTTCAGCTCAGATCTATAGCCATAGTTTCTCTTGACTTCAGAGACAGATACAGGTAAGGGCAATGTTGGGGTGTATTTTCAAAAGTAAAGGAAATAGAATGCAAGAGTTACAGCTGGGAAAACAGCTCATTTACTTTTCAAATTATTGATATTTATGACGTACACATTAAGGATTGCCTATATTATTACACGAAAAAAAGGTAAGAGATTACATTGCAGATAATATTTTTTTAATTAAAACGCAAGTTTAGATCTCTGCAACTCATTGATTTCTTGTTCTTGACATCAGCTCATTAGTCACAACACAGTAAGTGTCTGTATAAAATGAATGTTATAGCAAAGAATGTCTTAAATCTACAAAATTTAGGCACATTCTCCAACTAAATTACTTTATGGCTAGAATGCTCTTATTTTACTTCTCTTTTCCTGCGTTGTTGAGGTCTATTCCCAGCTGTGCTTTGTTCAAAGTGACGTTGTCACTGTGCCACTCCTGGGATGGGATTGATCTTGCTGTTGAGCATCTGGGCTTTTTTTAAGCTCACATCTCTCTGGGGCTTGGGGGCATGTCCTTTGCCATAAAGCACCCATGCCATCTCTCCTGTCCTCTCATAAACACCATCAGCAAAATGAACTGAAAGGAGTTTAGAGCTCCTTACACTGCCTTTCACCATCTTAGGCCAAGTGAAGCCTTCAAGGATGTTTTTTCTAGTTGCACAGCAGTCTGATTGAGCACTGAAATGTGGAGCAAGCCCTACAGGTTTGACGCAGCAGTGCTGACACTGCATGTAGCTGTGTGGGCAATCAGCCAGAGCCACACACAAAGTGAACATATCTCTGTTTATCTCTGCTATGTCAAATAGCTAATATGGCAAACTAAGCTTGACTCAGACCTACTATTATGTAAGTACAAGTATTTAAGGTTTTTTTCATAAAAGGGAGATTTTGAAGGGACTGCATGTAAAGTTATGGCATGTCGTTAAAGAACACGAAATGCATGCTTGGACTTTAGATGGTTTAGTGTATATATGCATACACACACACACACACACACACACACACACACACACACACACACACAAAACCTAGAAGTTTGTGTGTGCCCAGAAGTTTGTCACATTTATTCGGCTAAAACAGGTAGTTTTACCACGATACATTGCATGCATATGACAGCAAAACTTAAAGTAAAAGCCATTTTAGTGTGTACCTGGATTTTATTTCTTCTAGTAACACTGGTTCCACTTCGTGATTTGTGATCAAATAGCTCACAAGTAAGCACCTAGGCATGATTAATCTCACCTGAGACTATACTTCTAAAAGTTCAGAAGTTAGCTGATCAGGAGCTGTCCTCAGTGAATGACAGGAGACAAGTAAATAATTCCTGTGTAGGACAGGAATCTAGAAAAGGCAGTTGAATCACCAGCTGAACATGCATATTTCTCTCCACTAAGGCACGAAACAAGAACATTACCTTTAGACAAGCAAATGCTAGACACCTAAACTCAGCAGCTCTGAGTCACATACCATGAGGCCACCAGGAAGTGTGTATGGACAAGCAGAGTAGCTCAGTGCCTGAGCCTCAACAGCATTAACATGTTGGTCTCCTTGTAGGCACCTGCAGTTGGGCACAGGCTGCTCTTCCACTCATGAAGTGGTGGGGGCAGTGATATCCGCAGGTTTTCAAGTGTGGCAAAAGTATTTATTCAGACAACCTAAACACTCATTAACTCTGCCCTCTCAACAAAATGGGGTACGTGCAGGACATCATGCTGCAGCCAAGGACTGCTCCGAGGGCTCAGCTGTGGTTTGCCACAGGCTCCCTGCATGGAGCAAGGCTGGACTGAGCAGCCTCAGGCACATGCCACAGAGCTGCTTGGCCGTGGGGTGACCCACAGGACCAAAACATACGACTCTTCAGTACCCTTATTGCGAATGATGATGATGATCATCATCATGATGACCATGATGAACCTTGCTGTGACCCTGCACCCAATGTAATGCATGCTTTCTGGTTAGAGGCTCTGTCTCCTTTTCTTTACTACTCACTCCTTACCCAGAGGAAGCAAGAGAAGGAGCAGTATTTCTATGTGTTTTACTCTATCTCACTTTCGATACTCCCAGACTCCTCCATTGAAAATCACATGGAATAGCAACATTCACATGCAATGCAGGTTTCTTTCTTTCTAAAAAGAGTTACAGATAATACAGAGGTGAACAAAGTGCATAAAACTGGCTGAAATTGTGGCACAAGGATTATGAAGCCACTCACTTCATCTGTACTATGTACTATATCATGATATTGCTGCCTGGTAATGTAGTTTCATTCTTTCCTTTTATGCAAACTGTTCTCTCTGAAATGTGTGAAGCCCAGTTTCAAAGCATTGCTTTAGTTCCTGAAATCATACTTGAAATACAATAATACAAAAGCTTCTCAATTTTATAATTTGTAAAATCTTTCTTTCTGCAAGAGAAAGATGAAATTCACTCTTTGAGATTCAGGAATGCCATAAACTTCCTGAGCTGAGTTATTAATCACCAGAACCACAAAATTAATTTCTTTTTATTATCATTATCATTGTCTGTTGTTTTATCATACACATTTAAAATATTTTAACCTTGAGATGCTCTCTAAGATATGTTATCCTAGGGTTAACTGAGTTTATTTAATGTCAGTCATAGAATACACTTTCTCTCAGAACTAAACAGACATTACAGGGCTGGAGTAAAAATTAGTGTGACCATGTAAACTATGGGTGAAATGGTGCACCTAAATATTTAGGAGCCAAGCACCTGTCACCACACTTCCAGGCTACTACATCAGATATCCTTCTCTGTTTCCACTCCTAACTGTCCAGGGTAATGTAAATCAGCTTCAAAGGTAAGTGCAGGTGCAGTGGGACATTGTTTCCCAACTGGTAAACAAAATTACATGCTATGTAACTTGATCTCATCTAATTTTAGTAAATAAAACATGCAAGTTAATAATGTTTTCTCCTCCACAACTCTGTGGAAAGAGAGAAAATACTTTTCTTTGGAGTAATTAATCCATGTAATTGCTTTTAGCAAAAGACTCTAATTTCTGATATCCAGTGAATCAAGACACTCAACTAAACATTCCAACAGTTTTGTCACTCTTTCAGGTAGAGATTGTATCATTCAGATATTTTGGTAAAAGGTTGGGAAAAACACAGTTCAGGTGAGTAGGTGGGAGGTTGATACTAAGCTTCTTCGTCTCCAAAAGGGAATGTTGCCTGATTTTCTCTGTGTGGGGAGTAGAGCATCTTGGCTTGCTCTGTTTATCCAGAATATCGTGTTTAGTTGTTTCCAGCTCAAGCAAATGGGATAGCTATGCAGGCAGTGAGCTGCCTCGATTCCAGGCTGTGCTGAGAGGCGAAGGAGAGCAAGCTGCTTTTGCCCTCACCCCCACTGCTCTCACATAGGGTTAGGCATCATCTGGCCACAGTAAAGACTTCAGCTAACTCATCTTTGGAGAGAGAACTTGAGTCACACAGTCTGTGGAATCCTCATTTTTCATCATTACGAGAATGCTTCCCAGTGCCAGGGTATCCTGGTGTTTATTCAGTCTTCTGGCATAGCCATGCAGGGGGTGGATGCCAACACAAAGCAATCTGTGAGAGGCAGACAAACAGTGCAGGTGAGACTGCTCGGGAGATACAGATGAGACGCCGCCCTGGGCAAGGGCCAGTCTGCCACCAGTATGACTGGGAGCCCCTGGGGCCCTCAGAAATGTACCCTTCGGTATCTTGGCTCGTGACTCAGGCGCATGGGCAAAACAATACGTGGTTTTACTGTGCCCAGCAACACATCTCCTGCCTCGAGCAGAATGAGATGGGCTCGCTTTTGGAAAATAAGGGGGGGGAACTCTTTGAACTGAGAGATTGATTCATGCATTTGCAGCTTTATAGAATGCATGTTTTTGCTGGAGCATCTCATTACGCAGCCACCATTTTGGCATACCGGTGTGATGAGCATGCCAGTTAACCACATAATTGTGAAGGAGATGCAAACAGGACTGTCTCCTGTACCTTTGCCTTTTCTTTGGCAAGCAAGCAATAGGCCACCTACACGTTAGTAAATGTAACTTTTGGAAATAAAGCAGGATTTCATGCATAACTTCTTGCAGCTACTGTCAGTTATGTCTGTTAATAAACTATGTCCCTGGCTGACAATAAGTCATTGTATATGTCAATTATTACTAATTGTCTGCCTGCAATTAGGATTTCAGTAACTTTTTAATGCAAATACCTCCATCAAGTTATTATACTGTCAAAATCTTACACTGAAATAAATTCTTCCTTTCTCTCTGTGTCAGAACTACACAAGGCTGTTAAAAAAGGTGAATGACATATTTTAATGGTGGTGAAAATTCCCTTTTTCCTAGATCAACCAGATTTGAGTTACATGGTGTTCACATTTTCAAGCATTTCTGAAATCCTACTTTATTTGAAACAAAAGCTGAGACTATCCTGTAAGTATACTACTTCACAAAACTGAAGTTGGAAGAAAAATATTGATTATCATAAGGGTTCATAATAAAATCTTGAGACATAGCAACAAAGAGCCATTTTCAGAACAGAGGGGAGTAAATATTCTTTAAAAGAATACTGACCTGAATTTTTGCTCATAGTTGCACTATTTTTATATGATAAAATCCCAAATTACTCCAAATTGTAATTTATAACTGCCAGTTATATAAATTAAAGTCTAGCTGCATGATGTAATGGAGCATTATACAAAGAGTCCTTCATCCTCTCCAAGATCACTTTAGAACTGGAAAATATCTATGATTATATCTATATATATAACAAATCTACTTATAAGCTAATATCTGTTTAGGGGTAGACTGAATTAATATGAGTGCCTGTTCCTATTCTGACTGCTAGTTCACCTGAGTAGCTATTAGGTCTGAAGACTGCCTGTTCACAGGATTTAAAGACATGACATTTATTGGGAACTGCATCTCTGAAACGCAGCCATTGAGCATTAGAGATACACCTGAAAAGTAACTGGAATAGATTCTTGAATAACTTAAAAATTTTATTTTTTTGTATAGAAGGAAAAAAAAAATGTAAATGCATAATGATTTGAGGGCTAGGAACATATAAAGTGTATTATTTTGAAGATGAGATTTAGAAAATGCTATCATTAAGGAATATCTTGTGTTCTGTTGTGTTTTGTGGTGCTACAGAAATAATCATAGCTCTATTTATATGTCAAATTTTCCACAGTGATGATCTTTCCAAAAGATTTTGAACCAAGAAAATGCCAAAAATAAGAATTAAATGCACTAGACATTAATATATTCAGGATTTAGAGTAGAAATAAATTTTATACTTTTCTTGGGGAGATAGGAAAAACCAAGATTTACTTGAAACAATGTTATTGTGTTCTGTAGATTCAAAAACAGTTCAGGCAGGTACAGGCTCCTTCACTGTCCTGTGAGCATCCTTATTATTCTATGCTTTGAGATACACTCTAGGCTGGTTTTCGTGCAGGATGGTTACCTGTCAGAATAAGCATGAACACGGTTTAGAGGATAGCATGGGCCAAGGAATGTTCGCTTGAGGAAATTATGGATGCTGCTACTTCATTTTGCGGATGGAGGACCTTTAATCTGCTTGTGAGCCACATCTTGACACCCTCGGATCTAGAGAACAGTCCTGTCTCATCTGCCTGTACACAGGCATGGTCACCAGGCCTCTAAGAATACTAGATGACCTGGGGTGTTTGAGATATCTGCATGTGACTTCCAATGCCCCACCTGTGAGCAGCCAGACTGAGCTACCTTGACTTAACCACCAGGCTTCCTTGTAAACACCTGTGAGAAGACACCTGCCTTCAGTAATCTGAGCCTGTGATGGGAATCCTGTCCCTGGGACTGTTTAACTGCTTAAATATTGCTGTTCAGCACCATTTGAACACAGTATGTTATCCTGCCTGATCAGCAGCTTTACTGCATGGGTGCCCTCTCTCTGCTAGTGCCATGCAATGCCTTGGACACCCAGATGCAGTAGGTATCTGAGTCTGCCTCAGATAGCACTAGGCAGCTATGTTTGGGCAACTGAATCCTACGTATGGCGATGAAATTTTGAGTCAATTTCTGTAAAAAATTGCCTTCATATGATTGTTGGCTCAAAGCACCAGAGTAAAATATTTTAGCTCCAGATCTGCACAGAGTTTGCTCATGATGCAAAGAACATGCAAACTTAGCAGAGTTTTGTAAACAACATTACTATCTCCCCCTAGAATGATGGTTGCACTGAGGTTAAAAAAAGACCTTTCATTGCTTCCCTTTAGTGATAAAACCCATATTGACTGTAGTTTAAAAGAACTAAAAGGCCCAGTCAAGGCTTACCATCTGTGTGGCTCAAACTGTTTAAATATGATTGCAATATTGATATTACTCTAACCTCTGTTATGCCTCTCTGTGCCATCTGCAGAGCTGGGAGAACAGGTTTTCTTTATACTCACCATGACGAACTGTGTGATAGATGGAAGGAAATCATGTTTATATAAATACATAGTGTGTATACAATACATATAAAATAACTTGAACAACTTGTCTGAACACCAAGGATCCAGGAAAGGACAGTAAGTCACCTCTGCTATCAAAATGCAAACAGAATTTTGTCCAGCCATAAGCTTTCTGAAACAGGTGGCACGCAATTGTATGTTTGAAGGTTATGTGTTTTGTTAGACTTAGCAACAATAACTGCTAAGAATGGAAAGGTCAATGTAATGTATATTGCCAGGAAGTCCAAGTAACAATGTTGAACTTCATTTCGATGCAGTAAGAAATTGTCAAGAAAAGGAGAGGTAACAATTTTATGACTGCTGCTGAAACTGAGAAGTAATATTGTCTGTTACCATAAAATATGCTTTTATGAGTAGAATGGTAATGAAGAAGTTCATACATTCACTTCAGTAACTGTCAAGCATATAAACACATAGGGAGATATAAATAAATGAGAGAATCTCACTGGCTGTGGAAAAGTGTGCCACAGAAAGGGATGCTGAGAGAAGTTAATCAGTGTCTGAACACAAACCTGTGTCAGCAGGGCTGCATGGAGCATCAGGGATGGTCTTTTGCCTAGGTAGCATGATCTTAAAGTGCTATTTTAAGGTATTTGCTGCTGTTTTCTCAAAGATGGTGCTGTAGGGTGAAAAAGGGATCTGAGAACTAAAGCATTTTCCTTTGTCATTTGGCAAAATTTTTCAGACCCACGCCACAAGCTGCTGAGGTCATTACAGGCTTTTGATTGACTCCAGCAGTCTCTGAATCATGGATGTCATGTCAGAACAGTGAGAAAGAAGGCAATTAGTGCTAGGCACGGAATGGCATGACACGATAAAGAGGAGAGGAATTGAGGAGATGTTGACAATGTTCATTTCAAACTGCAGAATTTTAAGGAGGAAAAGCTAAATGTACTGCTCAAACTGGGAGTTCACAGAAATCACTACTCTGAAAAGCACTATGACATTGACTATTGACTCAAAATGTGGCAATTCAACAGCAAATACACCATTGTGAGCTTGCCTAGTTCTGACTCAGAAGAAAAACTACAACCTAATGATTCATCAGCATCACTTCCTTCTGCACAATTCTTTTCCTGAAGAGCTTCCCATCTACTCTTGCTTTCCCTTAACATCTAGCGATGGCATGGCTGAAGATCCACATACGAAACTTCACACTGGAAGAATAGAAAGAGGAAAATAGTTCTTCTCAGAACATGTAATGCACATTCTATTTACCTATATTTTATTTTACCTATATGGGAGTGGCAGTAGAAAAACCAAGTCAATTTATAAATTAGGCCTGGTTCCACAGTGTTGTTTTCTGAGTGAATCATCTCACTAAGTTGATCCCATTTTCTAATTTAAAAAGTTTAAACATGCAGAAAAATGTAGTTTTTTGCTCTTTATCTTATCAAGTACATCATCAGCACACTACCACCCTCTTCCACTAAAAATATTATCCACAGTGCCAACTATGAACATGCCTCAGGCTTATTTATTAAGAAACATTAAGCATTACCTCATACAGTACATTGAAAATACGTCCAATAACAGCACAATATCTAAGAAAAATGCAGAAACCATTATTTGCTGTCAGTAGGGTTAGCAACTAATTTTCATCTTAGTCTGGGAAAAAAAGAGGGGGCAGTTTTCACTTTACCATTTGATTTCCTGATGCAGATTGCATAATTTAAACTTCTTGTTCCTTTCAGCAGGCTTACAAGTGAGACCAGACTGGTCAAGTCAGTTGATTTTATTGTATGTCATTGTCAACACCTAGATTTAAAATTCCTATGGCAAACAACAGATAATGAAATCAAATGTTCACCATGCAATTATTATTCATTAGAGCTGGCACAGCTCTCACAAAGTCAAGAAATTATGAAGACCATGGAAAATTGCAGCAAGTAGGACTCATTACTTACCCTACAGTAGCCATGGCTGTTTGAAATGCATTGTCCATCTGCACTCATCTCTTGGCATGCCTGAATTTCTCATATCTGTGCTTTCCCAGCCTCATCCACTAAGCCTACACCTGCACACAAAAGCTCCTCCACCTATTTCACCAAAACTGAATTTTCTTATGCTACTAAAGAATTCAGGCATTATGAAACCCCCCCCAGCAGTGAAGAGAGCTGGTTGGGCAACATCTCAGAGAATCCTCATGGCTACTGCAAACATGCTATTATGCCAAAGGGAAACCCTAGTAATGGAAATTTCCATAGCTGACATCCTTCCTTGACATCCTTCTGCTTTCTGCTGTCATGACTCACAAGCAATGACCTGATGTGTAGGAGGTGAGACTACTTAAGTCTACTGGTGTAGACTACCTTAAGTAATGGCTATGGGTCAGCTCAGCGAACACAAACCTCGGATTTTATTTTTTTGACCAAAGAAAAATGATGTGTAAAGCTATGGCTGGATCCCCAGTCTTCTCCAGATTTCAGAGATAGGCACCCTTGTCAAGGAAGCCACAAAGGCTGCCGGTACTCTGGTGGTGGCATGATCTTTAGCCTGAATTGGTAGATCTAATCTGGTTAGCTCACAACAAAATTAATGCAATTAGACTCCCACTTAAAATGGCCTCTGGCTAACTGTCTGACTTTTTGTCCTATCTATGAAACTGGCAAACAACATTGGGATATCTGAAAACTTTGGTCCTAGCCTGATTTTAAAAACACCTCTGTATATCCAGAATATACAATCTGGCTCCCCTGTGTTAGAGTCAGGGTTTGAAAAAGAATAATCAAATAAGTAATCTGGTGCAAAGGTAAGGATGAGACCATGGTATGTTAAAGCTCTAACATGAGACGTAAACATGACTCTGTCTTTATGGAATTTAGTGGTGTTACCATGCCAGCATTTCCTTGTTTCATGGACAAAGGAGAAGATAAAAACACAAGAGTTTCATAAGAGTTTCTTAACAGTATCTGGTTTAGAGGTTAGTATTACATTTGTCAGCATCCAATACACATTTCTCACTAGCTTCCCTTGCTAACCAATGAACTTCTTGCAGAATGTGAAATTATCCAAGGGTATGTGAGACATGTTTCTCTCTGTGCTGTCTCCAGGAATTTCTTAGTATCTCTGTATGAAGAAAGGAGTCCTGAGATATTTGCTACCTGTCCTGCCAAAATGAGGGGTTTAGGAATTCAGTGCTTTTAAGGCTAACAGAAGGATGAGTTAGGGGTTCATGGGACGCATCTACCAAAGCCTTTCTCTCAAAGGAGAGATCTGTGGCCCACCAGTCCAAGAACTGCAGGGTCTCTCATGGCCATGTTGGCTTAGATCTCTTCTGTGTGAAGTGGGAACACCACAGCTCCCTAGAAACTCTAAGGCATAATGTCATGGTTTAACCCCCAGAAGTCAACTCAGCCCCACACAGTTGCTCACTCACTTTTCCCCAGTGGGATGAAGGAATGTAATGGAAGAGTAAAATTGATAAAACTCATGGGTTGAGATAAAAACAGTTCAGTAGGTAAAGGAAAAGCCACACATTAAAACAAGTCAAACCAAGGAATTAGCTCACCCTTTCCCAGGGGCAGACAGGTGTTCAGCCATCTCAAGGGAAGCAGGGCTCCATCAAGCCTGATGGTGACTTGGGATGAGAAACGCCATCACTCTGAATGTTCTTCCCTTCGTTCTTCTTCCCCCAGTTATACCTGCCGAGAATGATGCCATACAGTGTGGCTTATCCCTTTAGTCACTTAGGATCAGCTGTCCCAGCTGTGTCCCCTCCCAACATTTTGTGCAGCCCCAGCCTCTTTTCTAGTGGGATGGGGTGAGGAACAGAAAAGACCTTGATGGTGCAAGCAGTGCTCAGCAGTAACAAAAATACCCCTGTGTTATCAACACATAGCCCTAGTTTTCAGCATGGAAACCTACCCTACCTACTTTGAAGAAAATTAACTGTGTCACAGCCAAAACTAGCACACAAACTAATAATTTTAATGTGCATTTTTAAAGTTCAGTGTGTCTGATAGGAAGACTGCACTACAGCCAGTGGAACAGTGCTTTCCAAGGGTACATGTTATGTGTCATGCAAGGTGCAATATTGACTTGGGGAAGATTTGGGATTATTTTTGGAGAGCTGAGGAGGACAGAAGGAAACAAATTTGATGGGGATGGGTCCATCAGTGGACATCAGTGAACTACCTCCTGAAGTGGATATCATCTGGGAGAAAATAAGTTTTTTCAGTCCAGAAGAATTCAGCAGGCTGGATGAGGTGCTCCTTTCAGGACTTAGAAAAAGCTCATTACTGTAGTAGCATCTCATAGGCTGCATGCCATAGAAGGGGCAAGTGAGGCCCTGCCAGTGCAGCTTTATGACCCAGCACTGCAGGGGATGCAAGTGTGAAAGTCCTCTCGGGTCAAAATCTTCCCTTAGCTGTCCAAAGCAAAGTGTTATCAGCAGTCCCCTACCAAAATACTGTTCCAGGGGAAAGCTGCTACTGCTGCTGCCACTATTTTTGCCTACAGCTGTTCTTCCAAGTATGAGCCATGAGCTACTTTTTGAGAATTACATTAAGCCTTTCCCTTCCAGAGGCCAAGGAATGCAATCCACTCTTTCAGTACCTTGAGGAAAAATGCTTTTTCCAACCACAGTCAGGACATTGTGTAAAGGAGGACTTGGCTGCTTTTCGGCTGCCCTGAAACCTTCTTAGTAGAGGGCACACAGGAGCCTTGTCTGAGCCAAATCTTGCATCAGGACTCCGAAAAAGGGGTGGGTCTCTGACAAACTTTGGAGTGGAACAAGGATTCCAGCACTCCTAAACTGAAAGAAAATGTTTGCAGCAATAGTCTTCAGCTTCCTATGATCTTCAGGGGAAGGAATAGGAAACAACATACTTCTGGAATATGCCTCTTCTGAAGGCCAGAAAGAGCTTCTGTGGACCATTGTTTTAGCAACAATAAAGGTGAAAGAGGCTGTTCTAGAAATAAGAATACTCAGTTTAGTTATAGAACATTTCCCTGACCTAACACTACAAAAACTGCTTTTGTCATTCTTGAAGTGATTCATAAAATGCTATACACTACCTCTAAGTAAAGAAACACATAACTAAGTATTTACTGGAAGAAAAAAAATCCTGCTCTGGAGTAGAGGATTCTGCCAAGAGCTTCTATCTGGCAAATACAGAGTCATACATAAGACTCAAGGGAAATTTGCTCCTGCTCTGTCTCTCATAAGTTTCACTGAGGTATAAGGGCAGTCACAATGCAGATGTAGTTTCAAATGCCACTAGTGACAATAGGGCCCCAGCTCACTCTATTTGGGGACAGGTCCACTATCATTAGAACAAATAAATCAGTGGAGATCTTCCCTATTAACACTGAGGCTGCTAGAATGTTTGTAAGGCAATATATTCTAAGGTTTACTTTAAAAAAGAAATGTATCATATAGTTCTGTCATTGAAAAAGAAATAGCTTCCCATGATTGCAAGTGCAGCTAAATATGCAAATTTTGCTTTACAATGGATTGACTCCTGATGGACCTACTGGCACAGGCTTGGTACTGGAACACTAGTGCTTTCTTGGAAATAAAATTACATGGAAACAAAATGAAAAAAATACTTGATATTTAAATGATCGAAATAATTTATTGTTTCTGGTTCTTGGAGCAGCAGTTTTACATTTCTATGTGTCTTGCATGATGTGTGCAGAAGTTAGGCATAATGTAATAATTATACATGCAACAGCCACCAATATGGCAAACAATACCTCAAACATTAAAAAAAAGTATGGAGACATGACTAACCTAACCTAAGCTGGATGTCCCTCTGAAATTCTACTCCATAGCCACTGATTGCATAGGCATCTGACTATACAAGAAACTTAAGTTCTTGCTTTGGATTAAGGTCCATTGTTCAGGCTTAGGTGGACAAAACCACAAGTAATAAACCTTGTAAAATCCTCTCTGAATCTGGTTCTCCTCTGAAAAAATAGGACCAAGGCATCAAAGTTATCTGTTTGGGACTTAAGAATTGGCTGGTTTTAATTTTGATGGATGACTAATAGTAGCAATGTGCACAACATTTGGAGCATTCATCGTACTTCCAGTTCCTACATCTGTATTTACTATATATTCTTCTTTGTGTTCCTTTGTGTACCCCTTGCTGCAGCTACAGAACAAAGAATTCTTCCCTATAAAGAACAGTTAGTGAAGAACAGAATTTATACAGATCTCCATAACTGTTAGAGAAGCACAATTCTCACAAAATTCATAGAGATCGCTTAATGAAGGGACTAGAAGAGGGGTCACGGAATTTTTTCATACCATGACTACATAATCCTTGTACATAATGCAGAGGGATAAAAATATTAATGGGTTCAAAGTGGAAATTAGACAAACATGGCAGAAGAGTTCATCAGTGACTGTTATGTACAATGACTTGTATACAACCCCAAACTCTTTTGATCATGAAAATACAGAAAATTGTTTTGAAAATAGATAACCTACTCATTTATAGAAGCACATTCTAAGCAACTGCTCCTGGGTGGTATCAAAGACGTAGCTGTGGGGATGTTTGTCATATTTGGCCCTGTGTTTCTCATTCTCTTATTCCCCTTAGACCACTGACATAAGTGGATGTGGAAGGAAGATGTTTTTATCATAGTTATAATGCCACATACACATATTATTTAGGAAGGTTCATTGCATTACATCTTCTCTGTGCTCTTTTTGCACCCTACATTCCTCCCTGATGACCTACAGAACTTCAGACTGTTGAATACTTTAGATTTGGATTCAGTGTTATTTTGGCATTTGTCTCTAGTTCTGTCACTTGGTCACAACTGGGGAGATGAATTTACCTTGTCACTACCTATTCCTGAGCTACCTATTCCTGAGTGATGTCAGGGTGTGCATGTGTTACTACAAAGCCCTTCCCTAAGAGTTGTTCTCTGATGTCCTCCTTCTGGTTATTTCCACAGCTATGTTTCTACCAGCTGGAGTTTCTGGTTGTTGTTTCTATTCTTCTCCAGCAAGTTTCCTACCAAGGAGCTCCCTGTGAAATGAAAGAATTATGTTTTTGTCTTAGAAAAGGGAAAAGTCTTCAAAGGGCAGGGGCTTACCCAAGACACTTCTTAGCAGAACTCTGGGTTCTAGCTCTATGCTCTTTCTATTAGACTAATCCAGGTCAATATTTAATGAGGCTCATTCAGACACAGGCAAACACAAACTATTTCACTCACTGTCCACAGCACTGCTTGTTGATCCTGGGTTCTGGGAGAGATGAGAAAAGTTGAACTTCTCATTCTGTCTTTGACTGGTACAGGAAACACCAAGCTCTGAGAAATTGTGTGAGCTTATTGGGAACTATTGCTTTGTAATGAATGTGTGAAACCACATCTGCTGCCAAATATGCTGCAAACATGGAAGAGAAAATCAAAATTTCAGAAAGAATACAGTATGAAATTTCTAACACAGAGAATTAAAATTATCAGAAAATCCTGTGGGAATTTCCTGATGGAACGTGGAGACTTTGCTTCTGTGGAAGAAATGTTGCTTGCAGTGAGTAATGAAAGAAGCAGTCGATTATAGTACTAGATTGGGGGTACACTTATATTTACTATTTTGCTGTACCTATCCATACACTTTCTTGTCTTCAGTTTTCTCTCTTGTATTGACTGAATACAGCTGTTAAAAAAGATTGTTTGGCAGAAATACTATGATTAATTTTTCCTCCAGCCTTTTTAGTTTTATATATTTTCTTTTTAATGTTATTTGAAAAAAAAATATATATATATACTTGAATATATATATATATACTTGAATATATATATATATATATATATATATATATATACTTGAAATGTGTTTCCTTTTCTTATAAAAACTGTTGAGAGAAAGCATATTTTTGCTAGCTTTATATGATATGGAAAAAAAAAATGAGAAAAGGGTCTACATATAGTATATATATTATACTGAACATGCATATAAGCTTGCAATATATATGTTATATTGCATATGTATATGAGCTCTGCAAAGCTTAAAACTTTCATTTGTAGTGAACACACCTACCATGTGTTTTGAAGTGAGCTCATGTTTGTGGAATTGTACAACCAATAATAATAACCAATAGTAAAATAAGTTAAAATGTTTATGTGGAGGCGTAGGCACAACAGCATCAGAGCAGGGCATGTTGTACTTTGGTTATGGTGACAAGGATGGAATTCAAGAGTTTCTTCTTCAGTTTCCCCTGCCTTTACACAACAACTGTTTCATTGATTTGTTAGAGGTAGCCCATGGAGATGTCATGCAGAATGAATTTCTCTGATGTTAATAAAAATCTCAGTGTCATGTAAATGATACCTTATCTGTGTTGTTAATTGAGGGCTAAATTGAGACCTGAGATAGCACAAATGGATTGAGAAATAAAGGACTATTTGATGACAGCAAGAGTGGCAGAATTTGGACCTTGGAGCAAACTTTCTCAAGTGAAGGCCTGGAGGCCAAATGCAGATCATAATGCCCGGCCAAAGCTCCTGACAAATTTGCGTGTCTGGGGAGTGGCCTCAAATCCAGATGGGGTGAGTGATAAAAGCCCTGGGATTTTACTCACACATATGCATGAGGCAGGGATACGTAGCTGCAAGTAGCATCTACAAGGCACAAGCACATCCCACTCTCCCACTCCTCCCATTCCCATGTGCTTCTGAGAATATTCCCACTTGGGTATTCATCTGTCTACTCTTCATGATGTTTTTGTCCTTTCAAAAAGTAGTATATTATTTTTATCGCTGCTGTTGCGCAAACAACCCTCTTCTGAGTGAAAATTTAAAAGCAAATTCCTTGAAGAGGTTTCAATAGTACTTCACTTCATTTTTTAAAAAATATGTCAAAATTTGGACCCTAAAGTACATCCATGAAGATAATTCTCCATGCATCTGGTATTTTTGCTTCCTCGTTTCTTTAGCTGGTCCATCCAAAGAAGAGCTTTGGCTTGACTGCAAAAAATACCATGAAGTTTTTTGCATAAATGCTTCAAGCATAATTCCATGTTTGTCAGTTGGTGAACATGTTTAGATGATTGCTATAAAAAGCAGAAATGCAGGACTACAACAGTCAACAGAGTGCATGTACATGACACATTTACATAACTCCAATAACTAGAACAGGATTACCTGCAGTGACTGTTTCCCTATGATAAACCATGATGTGTACATTTATACAGACAATCTGCTAGAGATCTTGGTGGTCACACTGCTTGAGTCTTAGCTCACTTCTTGGCCCTGTCCCGAAGTTTGTCCCTCCATGCAGCCATGTGTAGAAAGGACTGATGCAAGGCAGCAGCGTCACTTGGCCCCCAGGTCAGGGCCTGGCCCCTGCCCTGGCTTTAGCCAGCACCGTTTCACACACACGCGCTGATGCTCACGCAGGAGATGAACACACTCTTATTTTTACCCGGCATTACACATGTCTTTATTTCAACCTGGTAATTATGGCATTAGGTTGATAGGAAGACAGATGGGGTGTCAGCATAGCAATCAAATTTTGCATGCCTTTCCCTGAAGTCGTCCCATAAGTGTTGAGACACCAGAGGCATAAAGGCTAAAGGAACCTGCCTACCTGCCAACCTCTGCTGCACTGACCTGTGGGTATTATTTTGGCATTTATCATTAATATGGGAGATACAGTGAAATAAATGAATTTATGTCCCTCTTTATGCCCCTGAACTTACAGGGCACACAATATCCTGTCCCTGTTGAGTTTCCATAGAGAATGTCTTGGATGATGGAACTTCTTGGCTTAGAGCGCAAAGTTATGAGTGAAGGCCAAAATCCTACTCCTCTCCTTACAACCAAAGTCTGTCCTGCATAATTTGCTCTCCAATATTATTTCAGCAACATGTTTATGTTGCATATACTTGTAAGGCCCACAGTTTTATTATTCTAGCTGTCATCTTTTTTTTTTTCTTAAAAAAAAATAGATCTAGTATGTTTTTTATGCTATAGTTTCATGATTCATTCCAGCTTGGCTTCAGCACAACATTTTTCCACCCACATAGAAAAGCATGCCAAGCCTCCAAGGTTTTGCAATATTCTTTTGTAGTATTACTTTTATCAGGCCATCAAGTAAATATTAATATAACTCATTTTTTTAAGGAAAAGCAAGTTTTGCTGCCAACTGCACAACTTTCCATGTGATAATTTGAAGTATCAACATGTATCTTCTTTGAAAAATTCAACTTATATATTCCTAAACATCTGTAGTGTTAAACTGCTCATGGGTATGAACCTAATATCACAGGTATTTTTACTTTTTTTTTTTTTTTTTAATAGAGATTGTTTTTGTCGATCAGGACTCAAAGTCTGTTCATTTTACTCACTTGAGACTTCTCATTCGAGTAGGTAAAACCTAGCAGCTTTAGGTATGTGCTGTCTTGCAAACACTGTCACGTAGGGATGTAGGTTTGAATGCCATTATAGTTTTGGAAGTACTGAAACTGCTGCAGGTTGTCTACTCAGAATCTAGAATAAACTATAATGGCATGATTTAAACTGACATATCTTACCAGTTTAACAATATAATTAAACCAGAAAAACTTTCAGGTCTAAATCTGATATCAGAGCACAAGAATCTGGCTCATATATCCCCAAAATGACGGGTTTTGCATGATTATTTTAGAGACGGGTGAAAACATAGATTCATAAGATATACTGCCAGGTTTCACAATCTTTTTGCATGATGAATCACTTATGCTTACTTACATAGGTGAATTGTGGCACTTCCAGTGAACACAATCCAAAGCAAAAGTTGCAGAGTAGAACCCATAAAATACGTAATATGGCAGATAAGCTTTCCAGTCATGCTGTGAAATAAGATTATTTATTCTTTCCTGTCATATCACTGCGTGACAATTTTCACTTCATGAGCCAGTAGTTACTATCTAGCATCCTTTCTAAGATGTTTTGTCCACTGCCACAGAAATAAAGTTACCATACCTAACCTAAGCTGCAGCTATATAGAAGTTTAGTTCCTTGTCATTTACAAAGAAGATGAGACACATGTTCCTTATATTAGTTAAAAACACACACACAGAGGCAAAAAATCTATTTCAGGTTAACTAAAAGGAATTTACTGTATAACTTTCAGTCCAACCACCAAACCCAAAAATCCATTATTTGCACAGTTCTATTTCCAGAATACGTAAATATGCCACTCATGTTCATCAATAGTACCACAACCTACCTCTGCCTTTTCTTCCCTGTGAACAGGGCTATTCTTCACTCTGCCAGCACTTGTTTACCAATTCCATTGCATTCATTATGAAATAATGAGAAGAATTCAGCTTCCCTGAATTTAATCTACATATCACAGGTACCTGTCCCTGGGCTTGAAAAAGTTCCCCTCAGAGTTAAAGGAAAGCTCATATCCAAGGCAGTTTCCTAGACATAGAAGTCTTATTGAAGTATTAGATGCTATGTGTTGTCACCCCTAGGCTGCTCCAGAAGAGCATGGGTCACCCCTAGGTCTTGGGTCTTATCTTGAGGCTTTATGCAGATATCTTTTATTCTTGATGGCATCTCAAATGACACTAGAAGGCTGTGCTTAGGCAACCTGCAAGCTCTCCATTAATTTTAATAGAAGCTTAACACCTAATTGAGGTGCAGATACTTACAATGCAGACACCATAAATTAGGCTGAGCTGAATCCTGCATACTCAGACATGAGGAAAGCAGACACTCATCTGTTTGGGGGCTTGTGAAGATTTCTCTGACCTATGTTGTCTAATTTGGGACTCTTCTGAATTCAGACATTCTTCTCACAAGGTGGTTTTTCCTTTTTATTTATACCTAAAATTCTTACACAGAGACTGAAAAATTCCCTACTACTGAAAGTAATTTGCATCTTTTATGCAGCCATTTGCATCTCTGTAATCCATTACTACGTCAATGTAATCCATTGCTATCTGGCATAATTAAACAGCCATCAAAGCACAAAGTCAAGAGGATAATCTGCACACAAAGTGTGAACTCTGCCCCAAGGAAATCAACTAATGCTCAACTATCCTTAAGAACTTCCTCTAAAAAGAAACACACTTTTTCAGACCACAATCAGCCCCACCTATAGCCTAGTTACATTCAACAGTGCATAGGAGGATACTCAACCAGAAGTGACCAGAAAAATGGTCATTCCTAAAGGATGTCAGTACTCTGAGAGCAAAGTATCTTTGACAGCAGATGGAATTATAAATGACACTCATATTGCAGACAAACAGAATAGCTACAAATTGCAATGAGGTGCTCTGGATACTTTATCCAGAGCTCTTCTCAGAGCTCTGCAGTGAGTGTCTCAAAACATGATCTAAGTCTCCAGCTGCCCTTACAAATCCAGGCTAATGGTAAGTGGGGCTGAGCAATGCTGGGTACTCTGCACATGTTTCTGTGGTTTGACATTAGACTAGTTCTAGTTTGGTCCTGTTGACTGAAGTTCCATTAGCAATGGAAGGGTGTTAGGTAGTCTTTTGGAGCACATTTTTCAGTCAGTGTCATCCAAAAGGAATCTAGTTTCCATGTTTTAAGAGGCTCCATGATGCAAACCAAAGCTTCATTGGCCAGCAGGTCGAGGAAGGTGATTCTGTCCCCTCAGTTTGTCCTGGTGAGACTCCACCTGTGTGCTGTGTCTGACACTGGAGTTCTCAGTATGAGAAGAACGTGGGCCTGTTGGAATAGGTCCAGAGGAGGATCATAAAAATGATCGGAGGTCTGGAGCACCTCTCCTAGGAAGAAAAGCTGAGAGGTTTGGGGTTGTCCAGTCAGAAGAAGAGCAGGCTCCAGGGAAACCTTATTGTGACCTTTCACTATTTAAAGGGAGATTATAAGAAAGACAAGGACACACTTTTTAGTAGGCCCTTTTGTGATATGACAAGGGGTATAGTAGTTTTAAACTAAAAGATGGTAGACACAAGGAAGAAATGTTTTATGAAAAGAGACATGCCCCAACACTGGAAACATTCAAGACCAGGTTGGATGAGGCCCTGAGCAACCTGATCTAGTTGATGATGTCCGTGCTTGCTGCAGGGGTTTGGACTAGATGAATTTCAAAAGTCCCTTCCAACCCAAACCTGTCTATGATTCTATGATTCTATATTAGCTAAGGGCGGTCAGGAGATTCCCCACAAAGTAGCACTCCCAACCTAAACTAAAACACGAATAGTAACCTGTCTTTAAACATCTCCTTCTTCTGTCTTCTGATTTTGGTAGTATGTTCTGCTTGTGGTTTGCTGTATACATTCGTTAGTCACAGAGACATTGCTGTTCTCTGACAGGAGTATTCATTGGGATAGAGAAAAATTAGAGGTCTGAGCAGATGCGGATATCAGTGTCTTTGAAAGATATGTCTGTGGTTGCCCAAGTCCCTTACCCAAATTACAGATTTACATCAAAGAAGTTATTGTAAGCAGCATTCTTCAGGTGAAGTTCAGCCCAATCTCCAGAAAATGAATTGTCTGCATTCGTATGACTCTACTAATGGCTTCTCTTGCGACATTGAATACCTGCCACCTTTTGCCATTTCTCTGAATAAAGGAGTGTACATGCGCTTTACTGATTTCATAAGTCACTGTGTTCTCAAAACATTCACAGCTTCTTTGTTTTACACGAGGTGATAGAACAAAGGGAGGATGAAGGGTTAAGAAGTTTCCAAAGGCTGCTGTTTAACAATGGTTGTCCTTCTGAATCATGGATTAGCAAATAATCATTTGTTCTGATGATGTAATATTTGTAGCTTACGGTAATGTAACTGAAGGGAGGAGTTCTGTGAAAATTGGTTTGAACTAGTCTCTCTGGTTTATGATCCTTCCTGTTCCCCTGCTCATGCACTGGCTTAATCTTACTCAGTAAACACATTCGTTTCCTAACTGTCCTTCAGAATTCAATTTGCAAGCATCTTGGAGAAATCCTACTTTCAAACCAAAAATCATAAAAATAAGGGAGAAGAAAAAGTGGTTTAGCCCTAAAAAGCAAAAGAAAGCACTGATTTACTTTGTTATTGCATTCTAACTCAGCATAAAATTAACTCTCTGGAGGTTGCTGATAAATATGTTCATCCCTCTAAGCTCTCATTTGCCTAAGAATCTGTGGTGTACCAAGGGTTTCTTTTTAAGGCAGTTCTTGAAAGACTATACTAAATGCTACATATTGTTACTAGAGGCAAAAAAGTACCAAAAAAAATAGGTTATATTAATATATTTGTATTTATATATAAATATATAAATATATTTACTGAGAACATACAATATTTAAAACACTTTTAGACAGCAGGTGAAATTTTTCTGATGAAAGTTACTATTTCATTAGGGCTGCAGACTTTCTCAGGAATACCTTGAATACTTACTGAGAAATCCTGAAATGGAATTCTACATTTTTTCCAGATTTTTCAGGCCTTGCCTACCACAGAAAGGTGAGTAGGAATAAGGATTATCTCATCACCTTGTACTTCTTCATCCTATCAGTGACGATTTTTTAAAAATCAGCATTTGTCATCTGTTGTCATACCATGACATGTAAAACAGATGGTTACTTTCAAGTATCATATACCAATACAGAGAGCATTTCTGTTAATGAAGATTAATAAATATATACTTTCTAAGGATAGCACAGTGTGCCTCTGATTGTGTGCAATAAAACAAATCATATGTGAAAGACTGGTTGCATTCAAGATGAATAATCACACTTAGACCGTGGAGTGGACAGGAAGGAGGAAACCATTATTCTGCATGATGGATTGTGTTTGTGGATTTGACAGTTGCAGGATGGATATTCCTGGCAAATGCCAAGCCACCTCCTCTGCATCCGGCTGGAACGTGTCTCAGCTTACAAACCACCTTGATTACATAGCCCTGACCACAGTCCACTGGTGACTCGATTGCGTTATCTGTAATAGCACCATGACATCTCTTCTTACCAGCACATAAGAGATTTCTTGCTAATCAGATAAAGTGGACTTTTACAAGAACTTCAGTGAAATCAGTACCAGCCCCCTGCCACCAACAAGATGCATCAGAGCTGCTTTTTTTGCTATCACAGTTTATAAAATGTTATCCCAGCTGAACTTTGATGATTATATGTACTATTCAAAAGGAGGGCAAGTTAACTGCAAAAACAAGTGCAGTAAGCATACATGTAGGATTATGAGAGAACGTTTCCAAACTATGAAACAACTCAAAGAGATTGGCATGCAATGATGCATAGGTCAATCAAGTCACAGCATGCTTCTGTTTAGTTTAATAGTAGATGCTCTAACATTTTTAGTTGCACAGTGCATAGTCAAATAGTATCACAAATGGATTTTTTGTGTGTGTGTTCTTTAGCTCACATTCTATTCAAAGAAATGTAAGGTTTTTGGTTTTGGTTTGTGTTTTTTTAAGGTTGAATAAGTCTCTGGTTACTTCTTACTATTGTTAGAAAACACTTTGGTAAACATCTATACTTAATAACCATTAGACTGTGTTGACCTTGAACTTTTCTGAAAAGTATTAATCATATCCTTAAACACTAAGCTTTTTTTTGCATCCTGAAGCCAAATTACTTGGGTAGTATCCAGCAGTTAGTGGTAATGCAGTACATTGACCCAGTACCAACAAAGATTACTGGAATTTCTCATTGCTTTCCAACCCTTCACGCAGTCTTTAAGATGAGAACTAGTAGCTGAAAGACCCTCTTGTTGCTGAAACATAAAAGCTGGTTAAAGTTATGGACATGGATCATGTTAAATATAATTTTAGAATTTGTTTCAGTGCTGAGTCACAACTGAACCAAATATTTTTAAAACTGCCACAGAATAAGAGGCTTTATTTTTTTTTTTAATGTTTACTTGGAGGGGAATTTGCATTTCACCCAGAATTTCTCATTGTTAGTAACAGTTAGAGATATTTGTTTATTTTTATGGCTTCATTGTGGAAGTCCATAATGAACCACATGCCATAACATATTATTTGAACTAGAATTGCAGGATAATGGAAAGATACAGTAAACAGCTGGCTTCTCTAATTTGTATGTTGAATGTTTACGTGCTCCTCTTGTTAAGTACCAAACTGTTTCATCAGAACAAAAACATGAGATACTTTGATCTGGAAAATAAGGTAAGATGTTTCAATGATACACTGCAGTCACAATTCATCCTACCTAACGTTAATTACCTATGTAAGGCATGTAAATTAGGGGGTTAGTCATCTCAGGCTCCCTCTAATGTCGCAGGAGGAAGATGGGCACTTTCTCAGGGTGGCAGGGAGCCTTGGTGGCTCCGCAAGAGCAGAGAGAGCCAGGGTGGCTGGGCTGTAACACTAGTACCTCAGTGGTGGAGCCAAGTGCAGGTTCAGGCACTACCTCATCTCTCCTGCTTTCCAAAACAAGTCAATGAAATAGTGTAATTATTCCTACTTTGTAATTCTTCTTTGGTAGGAAAAATAAGTAAAATCTTTCTGATTCCACAAAAACTTCTACATCATTAGATGGCAAAGTACATTTCTTCCAAATCCTCCCATCAGCTTTATCTGTGAGCAGCACAAAAAAGCTGTATTTCCAATTCATGGAGGAAAAGGCATGCTTTCATTCTTCAGCAAACTATTTATGACTTCAGAAATGGACTTAAACAGGATCTGGAGAGACCCAAGTCAACTTGCTCTTTGGCCCACAGGCAGATCAAGGAGAAGTAATGATTTTGAGGGCCAAAATGGGGAGATTAGAAAGGCACCTGAACTGCAGGATTAATTTAGCAAGAAACACATAAATCCCTTGGGTGGTCGTCTTTGTTTTCTCTGAATTAAGTTGGTTTTTTTACAGGAATTAGAACTCAGAATATATTATTGCAAGCCTATTAGAACACCAATGTTATGGGATATTGCAGATACAAATATCTGTCATCTTGAACAAAAGTTAACGGCAATAGAACAAGGATATAATGTAAGGCGTCAAGGATATGGAAGCCTCTATGACTAGAAGCTTTCTAGATTCCTAGAACAATGGGCCATAGGAAAACCTGTAGGAAAGGAACTCTGGAGGTCATCTACAGCAACTCCCAGCTCAAAATGGAACTATTGCAAATACTGAAGCATCTCAGTTCGGCCTTTTACAGCTGAGAGAGTGTTGGAGTCCTCCAGGGATGGAGAACCCATAGCCGCTGTAGTTTTTGTAGAGAAAATCACCCAGAGACATAAAAGGTTATCATATGGTCACTCTGAATTCACACTACTTTGTGATTTCAAAATCAAAGACTGATGCAGGATGGAGAAAGAGGTTGTTTCATCACTGTTCCCATGCTAAAATTTTGAGGAGGTAGAAGCAGGAAGGTGGGAAAGATGAGAGACTGCCACCATTCCCTTAGTTCCACTCAGTTTGATCTTGGAATCTCTTTTCCTCCAGACCTTTCAGATCTAAGTAGTTGTATTTCCTCAGAGAACTCCACCAACCCCCAATTCATTTATGTGTCTTTTTCCTGAGGGGAAATCCCCCCTACCTCCCCGTTAAAATTCCCAGACCTTATGCTTGGTTCTTCTAAATGTTGATTATGTCCCAACTTCTCCTCACCCTCCCTCCACTCTTCTGCAGAAAAATGCCTCCCACTTGAACCTCCCCCATGCCCTCTCTTATCCCTCCAGACTAATCCTCCAACTCCTAGAAACTTAAAGCTCCAATTTTTCCTGTCCATCCAACTTGAACTTTCACTCATTGTCCCTCATCGGGACTTCCTTGCTCAAGTTTTCTGGCTCCTGCCAACCCTTCCTTTCCCCACACAGAGGGACACTGTTGCTATCTTCTGCTGTCACCATCATTTCACAATGTTTCCACAGAATATAAAGCCCCAGATCATTCTCTGCCTTAACCCTTCCTGCTCTCTGGATTTACCTAGGGTTTTCTCTGCTTTGGCAGGAATCTAAAGACCTCACACTCTACACCAAGAATCCACTTTGGTGTTTGCCTAGCATTTACGTCCATGAAAAAGAGAAAAGACAGAATCCATATATACAGAAGAATATAATCTTCTTGCCCTCACTTATTGTGAATAATTGTGAATAATTTGAAGTCATTGCCTACAAAACAGATCACCTATAGTCGAGGTTAAATGGCAAATATATAGGTCCAGAAAGAAAGTTGACCTAGAAAACAACAAAATTATTTAACCAGATGAAAAATCTGCTGGGCTGTTGGTTAAGGTGGAAAAGAACTTAAATTGGCATTATTTAGTCTTACCAAGAATAACAAAAAACAAGTGCAGTTGTAGCCTCTTTTGCTGGGCAAGTGGATGGAAAACAGAACCGATAGATGGGGCCTTGCATGCACAGCATAAGGAAGGCCCCAAGGTATCCAAGACAGGATTGAAAACTACATTTTCACCTTACTCACCATTCAGGAGCTTTCAGCCACTTTGCAGCAAATGCAAAGATGAAGATGTGTCTTACTTCACATTCTCAGACCAGAACCTGAAAGAGTTTACATCTTCTCTTCAAGTTAACATACTTCTAAAATGGGCTGGTGACGGAAATGTTTCTGTCTATTTAGTCTATTTAGAGAAGTTAAGTTGTAGAAGACAAAATGGGAGACCAGAATTGAATTTCCTCCAGTCTTTCAAGTATTAAATATCCTGCTTGTCTGAGTTGAATTGAAAGAATGTTGACCATAATGTGTTGACCATTGTGTTTCTGCCCAAAAATACTTTGTGCAGTCTGCAGAGTGATGTATCTCTGTGGAGGTGCCTGTCTAGTGACTTTGGATGTTTTTTGCTACACATTCATATCACTTGAAGAGAAAAAGTAGACTGTGAATGAAATCCCATCTCTTCCTTTCTGAACAATGTCATCGCTGAGAAGCAGGCATTTTCCTTGGAAAAATATAGGTTTCAACCCCTCCAGTCAGAACAAAGTGTTGAATCTGAGCCTAACTTCCTAAGCAAATGACTTAACCGAAGAAATTTTGTATGAAAGGTGGGTGGTAGATCCTCCTCCACTGTCTGTTCTAAAAATCACCCACAAATCATTTTCCAAGGAGCTTTCTGGGAGTACGTTGGGTGTATTTTTGAGAATGTCTGCAGGTTTGAGCTCCCCAGGAGACTTCAGCAGAGGAATGCCTTGCTTCGTTGGTGGGAGATAGCTATCAAGCTGCTTAAACTGTTCTGGGCATGTGCCAAAGACATGCTCTGGACACCCAGAAGAGCTGAAGCTCAGACAGGCAGGTGCCTTCAGCAAGATTCAAATAAAACATCTAAGCCCTTACAGTGCAAACAAAGATAATTTCATCAAAGAAATAGAAAAGTGATTTTCCCTATGTTTGCCCCACTAATGGACTCCAAATTTCCATTATAAAACTTACTTTCGTGCTTGTAATTACACCACTGACACCTTGCTGAACAAAATACACAGGCTGCCATTTCCCGGAGTGCATTTTGGATTTACAAAGTAGGTATTGCACTGTCTAAGGCCCCCAGGGATCCCCCATATCTACCGATGCTTAGACCCTGTATCACCATAGTAGATTCAGCACAGGGCAGAACCACCACTGTCACTTTAATTCAAAAACACTGGTGTAGGAGAAGCAGTGGTGGTGGTGCTGGTGGAATCCACTTTTTGCATACTAGCCCACTGGATTGACTGCCTACATAGCCATGGATGACCCAGGTCCATTGAATTCTTGCATCAGACTGCAAGCACAGAAGCAGATAAATCCTTCCTGGTGAAGACATGGTGTTATCTGGCAAGCCTTTTATAATCAGGTAATTACTGAGTTTTTTCATGGTTTTCCTAATAAAGTATATTTTGAAGAAGTTATGGACATTTTTCCTGACCCAACCTGACCTGCAATTAGGTTAATTAACCTTTCCTGTTCAATAAGCTTCCCTGCTCTGTAAAAGAATAACTCAATCCAGTGTGCCATGTTCCAAATGGATGGCGACTGCAGCACAGCCACCTACCCCCGTCTGTGACTAGGATGAATTTAGCCCACTGCCACTGAAAAGGGCAAACAGTGACAGCAGCTGTCTGTGGGACAGGATGATAACAAAGTGTGAATAACAAGCCTCCTTTTCACGTAGATATTATGCAGATTATTCTTATTTGGTAACACTTGGAGTATACTGAGAAACTTAAACACATGCTGTTTGGTTAAGTAAACTATGAAAGAAAATGGGAACCCAAAAGAACTGTAAAAAACAAAAAGCTCAACCTCATTGCCAGATTGGATTCAAAATTCTGCAAAGCTGGTGAAGGTAGGCTGGAGAAAACAAAAGGCAGCAATGCTATCTATGACACAAGAAGAAAAATAGGAAACTCAGCACAGGGTTTAAAGATGTCTGTGGAGGTGGGTGAGTCATTGTTGCTCACACTTTGAAGTGAAGGAGACAAGCCTGTGCGTCATATATTATTTCCTCTTAATCTGCAGAGAACAGGCCATCCCAAGCCATTGATGGAAGCCAAAAACTTGGAGCACAAATGAAACGTGACTGGACATGGGTTTCTCTTAGTCAGGCATCCTGGGAGCCCAGAACCGCAAGTCAGACTCTGTCAGCAGTTGAAATACCTTTGGTTTACAGGTTAACAACCTGGCGATAAAATGAACTGTGGCTGAAACTAAGTCTACGTGGGCCTGATGTAATTAGGAGCCAAGTTTCATACCGCTATAGGGCTGATACTACACCCACTGAAGTCAATGATAATCTTTCCATGAATAACAGAGGCAGATCTCTTCATCTCTTGATGCCTGTACTTATAAAACAGGAATAACGGTACTTTCTTTCTTCTTCATTTACAGCCTCAAAAACACTGTATATTGAAGACTGTCTCTTTCTAGGCACTCCATGTGGCATTTAACACCTCCAGATTTTTCTCTTATTTGGAATTTGAAGCTAGAAAAACACATTACAGTGGGCCATGATATGTCCAACAGATAGGATGTTTGTGGTTTGCAGACTGTGGAGATCTGAATATCTAAGTCTATCCCTACCAATGGAAACACTGTAAGTAAATGCTACTGGCAGTTTTTTGAAACCCCTCTTTAAAAACCCTAGGGTTTTTATTTCTTCTTCTCTGAACTTCTACCGTAGTATAAAGCTTGTGAGGGCAGCATAAAACTTTGTAGGACTCTACAAAGCCTCTGCAAGGCTGACTTCACTAGTGAATATAACTACTAAGCTTAATAGGTTGGATATGTATCTTTTATTCATACACTGCTGTTAAATATATGTGCAGCTTAATGTATTACACTAAGACCAATCTGTAGCATGGACAGGACAGACAGAAAAAGAAAGCCTTCTGTGATCTGTATTGTATTGATCCATACTGACAATTGAGCTGGACCCTTCATTTCATCTTTAGGTCACTTACATGAATTTATGCTTGGTTTGGGGTTTTTTCCCTTCGTGAGAAGCAACTATACTTTGTTTATTACTCGCTACTTTGGAATAGATGCTGTCAGACCTTTTGTTTACATCCTCCGTAGAGCTTGGGTCTTCTTTTTCCTTTTTCTTTTCTTTCCAAGTAAATATAGGTTTACTTGAATATGATATGCTGACAAAGCATTTTGTTACATTTCTGTAGCAAAGCCCCACACCATCAAATACCACACAAATATAAACAGTGCATGAAAGGATATTAAGTCCTGCTAAGGCTTGAGTTGACAGTCATGCCTTTTCTAGGTTCTAAGCACCTTATTAAAGAAAATGTTCAAATAAAACTACGTGAACACTTGAGACGAATATTTCCTCAGAGTCCTGAAATGTCCTCACTTAGACCTCCAGACCCTGACAAACTGTTGCTATGTCACAGTGTATACTTGAAAGGTCACAATATCAGCAGAAAAGTCAGAGGTATCAGCCCTCCAGCCTTTGTCATTTGCTGAGCCATTCCATCTTGAAAACCTGGTGTCTGCCCTAGTGGAACTGCACATTTTAAGGCTAGAAAATTCTCTCAAAATTTTAGACTCTTACAAAACTTTTGTAAGCTAAATACTTTGTTGTTGCTCTTGGAAGAAAACAAATCCTTGGGCAACTAAGCATAGAAAACAGGGCTGAACAACCTGTTCAGAAATCCCAACCTGCCTAAACACAGCAAGTTTCAGCTTGAAGAGGACTGATTGTGCTGAGGATGGCCTGAAGCCCACAAAATGCAGCTAACTTCCGTGTCAGTTAGTGAGGAGTTTCAATGAGCTAGGTACACTCTTTCCTTCAAAGAGAAGGGTCCACTCATCTTTGTGAGTCTGATTTAGTTTTGCTCACACAGTATAAACAAGAAAAAACAAAAAAATAGTACTGAAATCACCTGGGTGGCATTTTTTTCAGTATTGTAGACATCATAATCTCTTGAGATGCTTGTGAGGGTTTTATGGATGCCAATATCTTCTACTCCTTACTCAGAAAAATCCCAGATGTGGAAAATTTCCTTGAATCTCTCATGGTGGCAATGGAAAAATGTGGAAAGGAGCAAAGGGTACTGATTCACTAGAGTGTTTTATTCCAAAATGACACATGGATGCAATATTGCTGGGATCGATTAAGTCGCATAAACAAAAAATTGGGTCAAAGAGGTAGGCTGGATTTGGCTCTAAAGATCTATTAATGTGTTGAGGAAGGGGACACTGCCTTCTACTACTTCAAAATAATATGCAATGTTTTTTACATTAAATAACTGTGGCTGCCAATAAGGCAGCAGGCTGGTTGAAAACACTTTCACATGACTGGAAGTAACCATGTGTTCTAAACTAGCTGAGACCTGGGAAAACACTCTAGGCAGTGGTAGGCAGACAGGTAAACTTAGCCTCATGCTTTGCTTTTAGAAGTTCCAGTACGTACTGCCGCAACCAGTTTTTGTTTTGTTTTTTTTTCCCAGAGAGCCAGTCTGTAACCACAGACAAATGTTTTTCTCTGTTGAAACTCATCCTTATGGCACGACAGCCTGGCTAATTCTTGGTTATATTACATATGTAATAAGAATGCTTAAACATAAAAAGGATGAAAGGCCAAAGTGGGAGAAATTTCCCTCAATTTTACATTCCAGAAAAGCAAAATCTGGCATACCTAGGTCTTTTTGTTGCTTCTAGATGCTGAAACAGGGGCTGTGAACAGCAGCCATTGCTGCGTGTTAGGTTTCCATATTTATTTATGAAAGCTTTTGCTCAGATTTATCCTTTGTCAGTTTTTTTATATATTCTCTCATACTCTATTGAACTCTGATCAATAGCCCACAATATGCAGACTTTGTCTACTAGTTTCTGTTGTCTACAATTTGTCATCTAGTTTCTTTCTTGTTCACCTTTTGTGACTAACCTTGTAAATCGTCCTTTATGTCACTTGTGTAATTGTGCCAATAAAAATTTTAACAAAATAACATTGCGTTCATGTCCTATGACTGTCTCAAAATACTAGAGTTAGCAGTTTAAGGTGTAAAAATTTTTTTTCTTCTTTGTTGCTTGCCCTAAAAATTCAACCTTGACATCTGAAAGTCAAACTGCTCTTTCTCCATACGTTTAAACAGATATAAAAATTCAGCTTTGGAAATGTGGGGGCCAGTTCAGTAAAGTACAACCATTTGCTTAATAATGGATGAGACAAGGATGATCGAGCTCACTTTTCCATGTATGGGCTGTGCAAGACCAGCCAGAGCTAGGGAAGTAAGAAAATTATTTTCATAAGCAGCACAGGTGAGCTCAACTGGAGGAAAATTAGTCATTTCATCCTTACGAGTATTTGCGTTCCCACTTTCCATTGGGTCAAGGATCCTCTGGCTTACGCAGGTGCTTACATTCCAGAGGGGGTTTGGAGCTGCCATTGTGAACTGAGCTGGGTATCACTGGCAGGATCCTGCTCACACAGAGATGTTGTTCAGCTACACAGCTGCGCCAAAGGAGCCAACGTTCTGTTGTTTAGTCGTATTCCAACTGTCTTTACTCATAGTGAGTAATTCTTTTGAAGTCAGTGTGTCTACGCATGTGAGTAATGGCCTCAGGATCCGGCCCTTCAACACTGTATGACGTGTTGTGTTTCAATGCTTCTGCACTGTTGTTTTTAAAACTTCATTGCGATTCACCTACTGGAATTATCTTATGAATAGCTTCTTTCCATGGATTCCATTATGTATATTCTTTTATTTATTACATTTTCACTTTGATCTGCATGCCAATCTAGATAAACTCAATAAAGATAGAATTTTAATGAACATAAGGAACTATGTGTGGCTGCAACAGCCAGTTTTACTAGTTTTATGGGTGTGTGCATTTATTTTTACTTGTGTAATATGCAGCTTGCAAGGTTACAGTGTGTGAAACACTTCATATTCATTTGATTATTGTAAAGAATAAGATATCTCTATAATTTTCGTGACTGTCATTGGAACTTCATTTTATCTGTTTGAATATTATTCTTCAATTGTATGGAATTAAAGAAGACTGTTAAGAAAAACAAATACTAAATGGAATAATGACAAAGATCAGTATGTTTCAGAGATAATACCTAGGAGTCTTTCAGAACAGGGACTGTTCAGAACAGGGACCATCTGGCTCCAGGTAGGTTACGGATGGATGTTTCCAAGGTCAGGATCAAAGAAATTTAAAACTTGTTAAAAGGTAGCCTGAAGTAGAAAGGGTTGGAAACAAGCAGCAGTGGCTGGGCACCTGTGTCTTCTAGTAGAAGAGAAGGGCAACAGGACTGTGAGGAACATGAGGAAGACACACAAGGAAGGACTAAGGCTGAGACAGAGATGTACAAGACTTTTGGCATCTTTTTTTACTGTTACATATCTTTTGATAAGTAATGCCTGGGTTACTCAAAAAAGGCAATCAACACAACCTCTTGGAGAGATTTTTTTTGGTACATGTGTCACAGCTAGGCAAGTAATGATGAGGAGACAGAGGCAGCCTTCCCCAGTCCAAGCTGTTAGAGGGACAGTTTCTATCACAATAGACAGGGGACAAAAAAAAAGGAAAATATGACAGACGTTTAAAAAAATTAAAAATCAAAAAAGGGAAAGAAGAGAGGCCTAGGTTAGAAGAGGTCTTGCAAGAGGGTCTAAAACAGAGCATCCCTGGCAAAAGAGAAGGTGCTTTAACAGATAACAACAACCAGAGCTGTGTAGGTACATGAAATTATTCATAATATAAGAATCAGACTTCGTTGTCTGTAGTGTAATAACGTTAATAAATGGGATCATTACTTCATAATCAAAATGGATGTTACTTAAGGGATGATGTCTTAACTACAGACAAACAGGCGGTTTGTGTTCCTTTTCATTTTTCTGAAAACATTAGATTTCCCAACCATTGAAGTCACTTGTGGGTGTTTGGACTGTGGCAATGGACAGCAACTACATTGGACCAAAAATCATGCCTCAGTATGTGCATCCATAGTAACTACCACAGAGGCCCTCCCAAAAAAGGAGCAACTGGGGCTTGACTTGGTTCAGTTCATTATAATGAAGTCATAATATGGTGCAATTCACTATAGTAGAGCTATAATGTTGTGGATCTACTTCACAGTACATTGATTCTGGAAATGGAGTTGATACCAGCTGTCTGTCCAAGGTGGACATATCCACTTACCTGTCTGAAGGAAAGCTGATATGAACTGAACTCATTCCCCTTCCAAATTCCAGTGGCAAATACTGTTATTGGAAGATATTTATGCTTTTCCTTACCAGACATGTGCTACAGTTTAGCAGTTGAGAACAAAGAGGTGTCAGCACCATGTGTCTATCCAGCCGTCAGTGAAATACCAGTGGAGTACAGAGAATCACCTCAGACTCACCATCATAATTCTTTGTTGTATACTAAAAGTGACGATAAACAAGGTAGATGCAGCTGGCATACAAATTAGGAAACAAGAGGTAGATTCTCTTTCTTAAATTTACCTTCACCATCCAGTGCTACCTCAGAGGCATGAGGTATTGCAGTTCAAAGATCACCGATTTCAAGATTTCATCTGATTTCTTGATGACAATAGTTAAAATGCTTCTCTAGAAAATGACAGAAGGACTCCAGCAATTGTAGATATTGTAGCAGCTGAAGCAATTGGTGCCACAGAAATAATCATAATGCTGTGTCCATGAGACAAGGTAAGCATGGAAAACATGTTTTGCTGGAAGGATCAGGAAAAGGAGGATGAAGTACACAAATGGGACACATAAAGTTGCTGCAATAATGGGAAGAATATGTTATACACATCAGCCAAGGAGCAAGAAGGCATGCTTGCCTCTCAATTATGCAGGATGTTTGACTGTTCATGTTTTGTCAGTCCTTTGTCCCAGGAATTTTTTATGCTTGTCTCTGAATGCATATGTGAGGGGTTTTGGCCCTTGTTTTAGTATTTTGCTTTACCCTCCCATTTCTCATGTCAGGCTCATTCTCCTTTTTTCAGAACTGATCTTTTCCTCAACATGTCCTCAATGCAACACTGCAGTTACCTGGACAACCAGGGCTTGGTCTGTGTTCTGCATTTCTTCTGGGACAATGTGGTCATTACACATGGCATTTCCAGGTTTTAAAAAATATGGGCACGCCAGTAAGAGGCCTGTCCATACTGGCCATACGCCTGGAAGTAGACCACTTTTACACCAGCGAGGGATTCCAGAAGAATTGTAGAATGGTTTGTGTTGGAAGGGACCTTAAAGATCACCTAGTTTCAACCCCCAACCTGGTCTTGAGCACTTCCAGGAATTGGGAGTCTACAACATCTCTGTACAACCTGTTCCAGTTCCTTGCCATTCTTATGGTAAATAATTTCTATATTCTATACTCAAGTATATTTCTATACTCTGTGCTGGCAGCTGTGTAGACAGCTGCAAACACAGAGTACACATCTTTGTATTTTGTTCAGATCTGATCATAATCTTCTGCCTTGTTTCAGGAAAGTATTATCCTGATTTGAAAGTAGTGGAGAATTTCCCTTTACTCAATTCCATGCTATGGTAAGACTTGACTTCAAATCATTAACAGAAATATGACACTAAAAATTTGGGATTAACAACTGAATAAAAATCCATGAATAAATTTTAAAAAAATCTTGCCGGTTTTAGAAGTGAGAGAAGTGAGTTAATGTTTATGTTGGTTGTGATGCATCCTTTGACATAACCTGGACAGTTATGGAAAAACACAGTATAAATATGGGTTGTATCTCAGCCTCTGCACTTCCAGGAGCCAGCCCTGCTTCACTGGCTTCAAGAAAACCTGAAGAATGAAACTAGAATACGGTGCCCTACAGGTTGGGTAAATATATAGCAAAGATGTGTAGCTTTGCAAGTTCAATCAAGGAAAGCCAAAAGCAAGAAAAAGGTGTTTGCCCATTACCACAAAGAAATATATACCAGGCAAATAATTTCATCTCTCTCACCCTCGCCTCAAAGAGAAAATAACCACAAAAGGTGCATCCCTGGTGTGCACACACCTTCCCAGGTGAACAGGCTGGAATAACAAGCAGGTCTCCTGAAATCCCTGCAGCTGTGTGGAACTGCCAGCGAACTCTTACCAAGAAAGAGTCAACTTTGGGTTGCTGGAGAGGGAATTTCAGTGGAATACCTGGTAGTCTTGCTGGGCATCCCATGCAGGCCTGCTGACAGCACGGGGCAGCAGACAGACTCTGTCAGTGGCTGTGACAGCTGTGTGGTGGCTTCAGTGACTTCATGCCTCAGAGACCTGACAGCTGTGCTGCCAGGCGCCTGCCTTGCTCGTGCCCCACGGCTGCAACACCTTCTCCACTGCCATATCCCTACAGGAAAACGTTTCCCTTTTCAGCTGGGCCAGGCATCCATGGCCTATGGGCTGGGCTGGGGCTGGAGCTCTGTTCCAGACAACCTGAAGCCACCCCTGGGGGAGGAAGGCAGACACAGATATCTCACTACTTCACAGAAGGTGAACACTAATTGTATTGTTGTTATCACAGGAGAAGTCTTTTGTGTGTGTTAATGTGCAGCCCACAAAGACTGCATTAACCCCCCAAAAAAATCCTAGGTTAAAAAAAATTCCCATCCTGCGACTGCAGAATCTCTGCTGTCCATGAATCTGTAGTAGATGATCCATCCCTTGCATCAGCTGCAGCAACGTCTGATCCCTAACGTGCCTTAAAGCCAATGGTCTGTCACCTCACTCACCACACAGCAGAGCCTGCTTTATTGTCACAGTGAGCACAACCTTGTATTCTGTCAGCCATTAATTTATGCCTCTCTTTGCTAACAAGTGGATCTCGTAATGAATGCTATTGACAGGACACAAGTACTTCTGTTGAAAGAAATGTGGATTTAAGACAAAATATTTTTAAAATTACTGTCATATTCACAACTTTTCTTCTAAAGGAAAACTGCCTATCCATTTTTTCTTATGCAAAAATAAATGAAGCATTTTGGCTTTCTTTTACGCAGAATGCTAATTTCAACTTGAAATCTGTGCAGCACGTTTTCTTCTCAATCAATTCAAGACCTTCATGACAACAAAATATTACCAAGATAACAAAAAAAACCAATTATTCTCACAAACTTTTCTCGTTGAGTACACTGAGGGCAACATCCAGAGGTCACTACTTGTTGGTAGGTATAGTTGTAGAGAACAAGTGCTCTGAAACAAAAAACTATGCAAAGTGATGCAAATGAAACAAATGTGATGCAAATTAACATCCCTAGTGCCAGTGAAAAATATTGAAATAGAGCTTGGAAACAAGAATCTAGATAAATAAAAATCAATTGGAAACATGTATTTTACAACTAAATGACAGTATGCACATTAAATACAAATGTTACAATTGTTCTGAGAGAGAGATTAAAATTTTACCCTTTGGGATTAACTATTTGGGAGGAAAAAGATTAAAGGTATATTTGCCATGTAACAAATTTCCACAACACTGCTGCAAAACCCTTTGAAACAATTCTGATTTAGAAAATTTAGAGCTTCAATGTGAATGTTCATGAATATTCATGAAAATTGTCAATAAGAAAACACTGACATCAGGATTACAAGATTTTCTTTCTGTAGACAAAAAGTAGTAGGGCATCATGCTAAAAATATACCACTCCAAGAAGTCTCCTAATAATAATTTTAAAATAGATGTTTGATTTCAGAAACAGTTTCTTGTGGTGGGTCAATGAATCAAAGGAATAAGGCTGGAAATGACCTTAAGAGGTTGCTGTGTTCCCAAATCACCCCTACAGACATGTTTCTAGCCCATCCAAAAAAGGAGATTTTCAATTCCCTCAAGTGAATCTATCTTTTTATGGTAATCTCCTTACTGTAGCAGACTTTTGCATCCCCTCTTCAGTCTTTCCCTTTTAGACCAAGTAATTCTCTTTCTATGGCTCTTCTTTTGTATGTCCTGTTTTCTAAACCTCTTCCTGTGCTTGTTACCCTCATCTGGAGTTTACCCTCTTCTCCTTGTTCAAGTGCAGCACCCAAAAGCCGGCAGAATCCTCCAGATGACGTTTCAATGCCAAACAGTGCTAAGCAGTCATTTCCTGTCTCTTACAGATGATGTTCTGAGCACATCATGCTGAATTTTTCTTGTTCACAACAGCTTCAGATTGCTGATTTGGCTTGTGCTTCATAGTAATCCTTTCTTTTTGTCCTGCAGCCACTCTCATTATTCTCTATTTTATTTGTGTGTTTGATTTTTCCCTCTAAACTGCTGTTCTCTGCCCTTCCCCCTGTTCTGTGAATTTCAGGCCATTCCCTCACTTTGCCCTTCTGATCTGTGTAGAAGTGCTTGGAGTATCATCCTGTCAGTGCCATCTGCAAATTAACGGTGAGAGAGCGAGAGAGAGAGAGAGAGGGAGTGTGTGTGTGTGTGTGTGTATGTGTGCACTCTCTAGCCTGCTGTCGAGACCCTTCATGAAAAGCCAAATTAAGGCTGGGGTGAAGATAAAATCTGCAAGGACCCTACTCAAGGACTTCACAATTTTGCAGTGTATGCTTGCTCTTTAAGAAAGGTGTTTCAGGCTGTCCTTCTGTCCAATTATTTCCTGTAAGCTGCTTTTCCTTACCTTGCTCACAACATCATGAAATACAAAGTTAGAAACTTCTCACCAAATATTTATCTGCTTTTGGCCCACTCTTCAGTCAGTTATCCACTGCAAGAAGGAAAAGGGCAAATTACTGTAATATTTCATGTTGAAACAAGAAGTTATCCTTACATTCTAAACAAAATTCTAAAGTAACATAATTTTTAAAATAAATGCCAGAACTTTTCTATCGGTATTTAACAAACTTTGCATGTTAAAAAAAGAAAAAGTACACTAAACACACTCATACTACAGGTATTTATAAATACTTCTGATCAGACTCAGAAAATACTTCTGATCATTTACTCAGTAAATGAGTAAAACTTACGCTTCATTTATAAACTGTTTGCTTTGGCATCTGCCCTATAATGTGTCTGTACAAAGAGAAGGTTAGTCATGCAACATAATTATTTTCCCACCTATTCTTGTCACAGAGTTTTCTGAAAGTGCAGTTTCTTTCTTCACTCCCTGTATGTAACCTCAGAATAGTATCTCATGGCCACAAAACTCTCATATTGTGTAAATATCTGTTAGGGCATTTGATCTTTTCTCTCTTCTTTCCTCCTCTTCCATTAGCAGTTTTTATTGCAGCTGCTTGAATACAAGGTAATGAAAGCTCATGTTTCTCTTTACACTAGGTCCATACTGGTACACAGAACAAGCAAGGAAACAAAAACCTTGGGCATCATTATAGAGGTTGTCATCAAAAACAACCACTATTTTGTAGTTTTTACTTTAATCAGTGTCAGGAATGACATTTCAGGACCTGGCAAGTCACACATTAAAAAGATTTTCTTAGGGATTCATTGAAAATAACTCTTTCATTTCTGTGAGCAGTGAGAGGCAGTACATTTTAACAGTACATTTTAACCTGATTTAAAAATTAAATTTGATAATAACTTATGCTTGGGTATGGTGCATGACCATAGTGATTTCTTGATTACATAATGATTTCTAATTTTCAGGCAGGGTATGCAGCTCCACTCAGCTGGGAGGTGAACCAGACTGTTACTTGCATACTCTGGCAGTCCTGTGGGCTCTTGCAGGAGAGCAGTAGAAAGCCTCCAGCAGTGGCAAGGGTGCTGTTGTATCACATGAGGAACAAGGATGATACAAAAAAAACAGGTGGAGAGTGCATTCTTCTTGTGTCTGAGAGAAGCAGTGTCTTTCTACATTACTGTAGTAGAGCACACGACAAGGAAGAAAATAACCAGAAAAAAAATTCTCCCACAAGCCTTTTATTTCCTGTTGAATTTTCTCTGCACAGTGACATGGGAGGTACTGAACTCCAGTGGCTCTTTCACCCACTGACCCTGTAAGGTCTGCAGGCAGCTTTACAGCAGAGAAAATGAGACATACTGAAGTGCAGTTTCAGCTGTGACAAACGGAAGGATCAACTGGATTATCAGCACATTACTGATATAATAACAGATCAATGACAGAATGTGTACAACAAAAATCTTATTGAGACAATTCTTGTAATATGCATTAAGAATTGAATATGGCAAGGTTAACATGGATAGATAGATGATTGATAGATAGATAGATAGATAGATAGACAGACAGACAGAGGTACAAATCTGGAATGAGGAACTGTCTACCTTGTACAAAGATAAGTGGTTGGGGAAATATTCTATTTGTATTCGATCAGTACATAAATATTACAGTTTCCATGGTGTTGGTATTTGTCAAACTACTTTCTAAGGAGAAGCTCAAATACTGAATAGTTAAATGACTAAGAATGTCTTTTGAATGTTAGTTACTTCAAAAACTTAGTGTGTTACAATATCCACCCAAAGCATTTACAAATTCCAAACCACCACAATTATTTTTGAAATTATAACCCCTCCCATGAAATATGTATAAACAGAACTCTCCCTAGTGAGTACTTGAAAATCTGGCCCTTTGGCCCCAATCTTTGGTTCCTTGGTTAGTTAATTAATAGGCTTTTCCCAGAAAATAAATTTCATACAAATCCAAACAATGGACAAATTCATGGAAAACGTGAACAGCTCATAGGAGAATCACGAAGAGAAGAAACAGTTGGAGTTCTTCAAACAATGTGATACATCATAAGAGTTCTTATTTTGCTTAATACCAACAAGAGTGGGATCCAGGTACATCTGAGTGTGGTAATAAACCTATAGATGGTTAACTTGAGAGAGGAAATTACATTCATGTATTGCAACCAGTTGCTCTCTCTTTATTTCTTGCATTCTTGTTAAATGTAACCTGTTTTTTTCAATTCTCCATAATACAGAAACTGCAATTTGTTGAAATAGATTACTGCACTAGTGGGCTCTGCAATTGTTGCTCTCTCATCACTAAAGAAATCATTGCAAAGCAAGTGATGATTAAGTTTAAGCACTCTTAAAAATCCCACTGCCCTGTATCTATACTTTTAGTAACTATTTTCAAGCCCACTGATAGTTAATCGCCTTCAGTGTATACCATTTGCACACTTCAAATTATAAATGTTCCTGAGTGCTTTGCAAAATAAAAGTCTACTTTATCTACCAAGTGGAACTACAAAACAGCTGGAAACTCTTTAATAATCAGCCGGAAGGGAGTGAAATAAAATGAGAATTTAATAAAACACAAAAATGCTCCAATGACTGGTTTTGCATGAAAAATTCAAGCAAACTCCAAACACTTTGGAATGGAAGTCTCAAAGGCACATCAATGTATTTTGAGCAACAAAAACCCACCCTTGTGCTCACATATTTCATTACCCACTTGCTGGCTTCATCGGGTGCTTTTGAATAAGACAAACTCTCATTAAAACTAATGGTAGTTTTGCCTAAACATGCACCTGCAGGATCAGGCTTCACTTGCTGAAACTCACATTTACTCCCTGAAACCAGCAGCAGATCAGCATGTTGATAAGCCTGAATACATTACCGCAGGAGAACATACAAAGCTGCATTTGAACAGGTGACATTTCCTTTTCAAGGCAGACCTGTTCAAAAGTTTAGCATTAATCATTTCTAAACAGGCATAACAGAATTATCTACTATATCTGTCAACTTTCTGCTTCTTATAAAGGTAAACTTCTTCAACCTGTAGAAAGTGATGTCAAAAACAATAAAGTAGGGCCACTGATTAATGACTCAGCGCAATTTAACTGCAGCATCAGAACTTGCTCTATCAACAATTGCTACAAGTCAGCAATATCTCTATATATGTGTATATACTGCTTGAAGTAAGAGACAATATTTGGTTTGGTTACCTCAGGCTCTGTTTTGCAGAACACTACGGTCACAACTGACCTTTCACAGATGAGTGAGCACACTGAACACACCAGACTGGACTAACAGTCAATATCCTTGTAAACTACAAGAGGGTGCCACAGACCCACCTGTGTCCTTTTTTAAAGGGCCTCCATGGGTGTTTTTTCAAGTACCTGAACCTCTATAATCCATTGTTCACAACAAACAAAAGGGAAAAGCATTTGCATGTGACTAGCAGTGCCTGTAGCACTCCAGAAGCACCTATTAGAACCCTCAGGGATGCCCGTGTGTCTGGGGAAGAGGATTGCCGTTGATGCCCCCAGTTCCTCTTTGTACTGGTGGCCCTGGCAGAGCTGTCTTTGAGATAGGGGCCTGTGGGGTGCACCACAGGATTGTGAACTGAGTGTGAGTCTCTGAGTCTCTGCAAAGATTGATTTCAGCCAGAGCTGGGGCTGTGCTTGCAGATTTTGTTCTTTGTGCAGCCCAGCTGCGCTTATAGTAATGAATGACACTTGCATGGGACCATTCTCCAGCATCAAAACTGGCCAACTCACAGCATACCATGCTATTAGTATTAAATTCTCTTACTTCCCAAACCAGGGTGGCCAGACTCGTGTGGCCACCAGAGAACAGTCTCTGGCCTCTGCTGAGTCCCCAGTTGTGCCAGGGAATTGTTTCGGGAAGTTCTTGGTGGCCCAGGCCAAAATCATGTCAGCAACTGCTCTGATGACTTAAGTTCCAGTGCCCTGGCACCATTTAATTTACTGGTGGAGAGGCAGACTCAGTGCATGTGGTCTTGGGAGCAGCCTCAGGGAGCATCTCAGAGTGAATGTAGAAATATCCCCTGAGGCTATTGATGGGACAGGCAACTCCTTGAGCTGAGCAAGATTATCAACATCTGGCCTATAATTAACAGCACTGTCCAAGCTGACAATACACTGATAGAGCAATACTTAGCACTGTCGTAGCTTGCTCTGTTTTGATTAATGAGTGTACATTTAACTAAACAGTATACATTAACTATTATTAACAGCACATTCATTGTTAACAACACATTACCTAAACACATTAGTTTATTGCCTTTCCATTAATACATTAATCAATATGCCTGTAGATGAAATTATTTTTAAAAATTGCTCATCTTTATCTCAGAAATAAATGTATTAATTTATTATTCTGTGAGGATACTGATTAAAGAATTGTGAGCATTTAAATTCCTCCCCTACTGGGATATTTTAACTAATCTGTCTGTGGAAATACCACTCTACTTGTATGATACCCAAAGAGCCTAGCACATTCTTATAACCTCAGATCTTATCATCAACCTCTACAACATTTGCAGAACCAATTATCAAAGTTTACTCATCAAGAAGCTCCCATTCTACAATAAAAAAAATGTTGGTGCCAGAGTAATACCTGAATACATCCTCTTGATAACCCTCAATCTGGGAGATTTTGTTTGGAGGTTTCCATCTGTATTTGTCTTCAACAGGAGGATAAGCAAAACTAACTATGTACTCAGATGTGACTGCCAAAGGCACGAACTTGAAAGACCTAGACAGACAAAAGAGTGGCTCATACCACATTTTGTAAAACCTAGACAATGGAAGGGCTGACAACAACTGCTTTGTATACAGCAACTTAGCAGTTAGGGCGTTTCTGAAGAACATGGAAGAGATATGGAGCCTATGGTAGTTTTCCATCTGGAGAGGTTCAGCTTCCAAGTCCCCAGGGAGTGCGCCAGCCACCATTGTGTTGAAGTTGCCAGACTGCAGAAAAACAAACACTGAGATCCAGAGAGAAAGAAAGCAAGAAAGGATATGACTCTGCATCCATCACAAGGGACAAGAGTCCTAGGTGCTGGTCCTTGTTCCAAGAATTGTTTAGCTAATGATTATTTCATGTAAACAGTCCTCATATGAGGCATGGGAATCTCTGGGACTGATCCAAAGCCTGCTGAAGTCAATAGAAATGTAAGTTAACTGAAGTCAGTAGAAAGTTTTCCGCAGATTTCAGTAGGCTTTGGATCACTTTGGGAATACTTCTTGGGTGGTAAAGGCTCCATGCCAATGCTCTGGAGGCATGCACCGATTTCATACTAACACACACGTTGTTGTGGCTTATTGCTATATTGGAACCAGCCTTTGAAAAGTATCATAATATCCTCAGGCAAACTAGAGAGTCAATTATTCAAAATGTTGGTCTCGAATGTTTAAAGGCCCAGTCATGGGCTCCTTGGGCTAAGTTCCCACTGCCTGCAATAAGAACTTGCTCTGGGGAGGATGGGCAGAGCAAAGCTCGGAGACTCACATTTGCAGGGATTTTGATGCACTTGGCACTGCCAAGCTGGAGTTGAATGCAGAGATAGCCAACTTGACCTGAAACCTTGTAATGTGGGTAATGAACACAATTTAGCTCTATTAGCATTGTGCTTCATATGGGTTGACTAGCCCTGCCAAGAGGCAGAGCTCACTAGCCTGAGGAGAAAACTGCATGAAGATAGACTATTTCCGACTCATTTAGAGGTAGCTTTGTAAAGCAGTGCTTTGTGCCATGTAGACATGCTAGCTATCCTCCTGTCCCAAACAGTGCACACCCTGATTCTGCAGCAGCTATGGCAATTGTGCAATACTGTCATGCGGCTTGATATTTCCATTATCAGGGGGCACATGCTGCATCTTCCCTTGGACTCGGCAAATCAGTCCCAGGTTGAAGTTTGGCAAACAAAATATTAGCAAAGAGGTTTTAATTGCCTTATTTTTATTTTCAGGGAAAAAAACCCCATCAAAACAAACTGAAAACTAAGATCAGTTATCTTAGCGATTTCAGCACTACAAGGCTTAGATTCCTGGACATCATTTCCAGCACAAGCCCGCTTAGTCTCACCATCAAGCCTTGACCATGGCCCTGATTCCTGCTTGCAGTTTGATGAGCTGCCATTTCACATCCAAGGATTCCAGTCCAGATTCCTTTTTCTAAGGACACACCTTCCAGCAAAACTGTTTTCCTGGCAACTAGGCAAGTCAAATTTGCTCATTTCAATTTTAAGCTTTCTTTAATAATTTTCACAGGATTTCAGTTAATGTACAAGCCACTACAGTATCCTGACTGTAACAGCACCTAACAAAATACTACAGTAATAAATTCACATACAGTACATTATTCTGTAATCCATTTCATGCATTATTTACACATTGGTGTCTTGACGAATATGGTGCTGGGTCTGCTCATGTTTTTGACTTGGGATCTCCTCATGCCAAGTGTCAAAGTCTCTGTCCAGTAAAATGTGTAATTTGTGAGATAACTAAATGAGAACTGAAGTTGCTCAACTGAGAACCCCACAGGATTTTCTCCATAGAAGGAGATAAGATCTTTGCCCATAGAGCTAAGGAGATAAATTAAACACTAGCAGACAGATAGACCAGCCACATGCCGTATTTCTCAAGTGAGTTACCACACTGAGGGCATTCATATTATCAGCGGGTGAGGTGCAAGAAAAAGGAGGAGCAGTGTTTTATTTGATGTGAACCACCTTGGTTCTATGAGCATCTGCACCCAGTAGGCAATGCAATGCACAGTATCTTTCTGCACAGCTCCCCCCAGAGTGTCTGGAGGCTGCTGGAAGAATCCTGCTGCAGGACACAGGGAAGACATTCCTTCCCCCTTTTGCAGGTTCCCTGCACCCACACTGCCAGTAGCTAAAGTAAACAGACCCACTAAGTATGATAAGCACCTCCTTTTGCAGACTACCCCATGAGCTACCAAGAAGGCAACTCCAAGGACACAAAGCCCCTTGCAGGTTCTAACTGTAAATTTGATTTCATGTCTGGAAAGGAAAAAGACGTCTATTGCTACTTTTGCAAAATACCAATGCAAAGGCAAATCTTGACTACTTGTGCTGAAAATTATGTTTCAAAATTCACTCAGACAGCTGCACTTAGAAAAATAACTTCTCAAAACAACAAAGAACTGAAGTCTGGACTCAGAGAGGGGATAAAGAATGAAGCTGTCACCATAACACAGATGCAGCTCTCTGCTCAGGAGGGAACTGTGCACTAGTTTTTGTGAAAAATCTGGATATTTAGAACCATGAAAGCAAACAAGGGTTTCAACCATCATTTACAGCACTTGGAATTTTCATAATTTAAAACTTTCCAAGAGTTCTCAATGGGCAAACATCCTGCGTGCATGTTGCACTTTCATATGCCCAATAGGCTGTAAAACTTCAAAGAAATTAATTCTGCTGCTTGCTAAAAAACCTTTTTAACATTATACACCTTCAAAAATGTTATGGTACCTGGTGCCAAGAGTCTGTATTTTTAAAATTCCCTACTTCAGTCTGAGTTCTAAACCCATTAAACTCAGTAAGAGTTTTGACGTTGACTTAAAAGAGTGGAAGATCAAACAATTATCTGACAGACTATAACAAGACTCAGGAATAATTAGGGAGTTTTGAAGCCTATGCATACAGGGGATTTTTCTTTGCTTTAAATAAGAAATGTATTCAGAAATGTATTTTGGAAATATCAATTTAAATTTAGAAGTGGGGAGATTTAGCATAAAGGCAGATGCTTGACTCTATCTTTTGGTCTTGTTACATACATTTTGCACCATTTTCACATCTCCTCTTATCTAAATAAGACTAGGGGTAGCCTTGATAACAGTTAGGTTGATTCTAATGCAGTTAATTTCACTGAACTATGTGGGCTGCTGTAAGAGTTTGAGTATATCTGCAGTTAAAGCCTGAGAGCAAATTGTTTCCAAAATTGATTTTATCAAAAGAAAGATATGTAGATTCATATGCAGGTACCAAGTCGTTGATTTCTGCTGAGACATTTTGTCAAAACACAGTGTTTATTAGCAGAGAACGTGCAGCTGTACACAACACAGCAACAGAAAAATTTCAGAGAAGAGCAGCCATAATCTGTCCCAAGCCATTACTCCAGAAAAGTCAATCTGTCGTTAAATGCTACTGCTGATGTGCCACCCATACTCTTTATGGAATCAATTGTGTTATTAAGAGAATTTACTGATTTTGCAGGTATGCACACATGCACACTTTATTCGTAAAGCTGAGGATGTCAGCACTACCTAACTCTTGCGCATCTCCTGTATTCTTCATGTGTGATAAAATTATTAGTATCCTCTTCTGACAACACAGAGTGCCTGAGTTTTTCTAAAATATGCTGTTATTCATGTCAAATCTACATATAATATTTTTACAATGAATTTGTTTAGTATCTAGATAACAGTGTAAGCCCTTTTTCTACCTCTATGTGCAACCACAAAATTTAGAAAAAGTAATAAGATAGTAAGACAGTGTTAGTTTGTGTTTCATGATTTGCAAAAGAGAAACTGACATCTTGTTGTAATCAGACAATCAATTTCATATTCTGTAGGTATTTTAACCCAATGCTGTATAAGACTATGGACTCCTAGTCTTTAAAGTGAAAATAGAACATGAAATTGGTCAGGGTGTTGCATTTCTTGTGCTTATTTCTGAAAATGGTTCAGACACACCTTCATCAAGCACAGAGATGTAAAAGACTACATGTCAGTTTTCCAGTGTTTGTCTTTCAACACGCCTCAGACAGATGTGCCCTGCAGATGCACTGTTTATCTGAATCTTTTAAATAAACTGCATTTTTTCTTTTGATAAATTTGCTGATCGGTTTTTCTTTCAGTTTTGACTGGGAATCATGGTCTGACAGCTAACCTTGACAGCACCTCTGTCATAACAGCCTTGGATTGGATAGAATGCATTGGATAGAAGGCACCCAAGCAAGACTGACCCTGTGGCAAAACTCAAACAGGAAGAAATTTGGAAATCCAGATGCCAGGGACACAACCCAAGCATTCATGGATAAGACCACAAGACACGAATAAACAAAAAGACTCTATTTGATTCTTTTTTGTCTTGACTGAATTGGCAAAGCAGAAAACCCAGGACTCTATATTAAGTAATAATATGGTTTGAAAGCTTTCCTTTTTTTTTTTTTTTTTTTTTTTTTTCTTTTTTTTTCTTCTTTTCCAAGGATAAATTTTGTTACCAAAATAAAAATTCGATTAACTTCATTGCCTCCTGTACCAGAAGACTGACTTTCAACAAGGGGGAAAGTAACAACAAGTAAGGCCCAAGACTCTGAAGACAGAAGTTAAAGGCTTTTTTGTTTTTTTTTCATTTGATTTCAGCTGTCAGACCAATCCATTACCTGGAAAACCTAACTATTTCCTTTCATATAAGGAAAGGGACCAGCAAAATATGTGGCTTTCTGTTCCACAGAGAACTTGGGCAACCTGCAGGGACATAGAAGACCAGGACTTGGACACTTCTTTCCCTTCCCAATAAATCAGAGCTACTGTCCAGGAGTGGTAACTTGAGCTGGATACCGATCTCAGTGAGTCCTGTGGAGGAAAACAATGGGATGGGACTCACAACTGCTGTGCAGGACTTGCACACTGAATGGACCCTTACTATGAGTAACTAGATTTTAGTTAAAAAGAAAAGAAAAAAAAGGAGATACTTTGTTCATGTGCCATCTTCATTTCACAAAAATATGAAATCAGTAGTTAGGTTTCAGCTCATTAAAAAACAGAGATTGCCTCAGATTTGCTCAGTTCCCTGCACAGATATTTGTAGATAAGTCCTGGCTTTTTGCATTCTTTTTCCTCATATTCAGTGTCATCCCAAGCAGGTCATTCAAAATTGTATAACCACTCATCTATAAAAACTGGAGAAGAATGACCTATGTCTATCATGTTGGAAGACCTATCACATAGCTCTGGACCCCACCAAGCATGTTGGCTAAAACTCCACTGGCCCTGCTGGTTTCTCAGGCACTTGCCTCCCACGTTGTGCCTGAAATGAAACCTAAACTTAGGTGTCTACACCTTGGAGCGGAATACCATCCCCTTCAGATGGTCATTTAGGCCTCAGTTCAATTGCCTGGACTCTGGTCTTTGCATTTCGCATGTGATACTTCCAGAGTATCTCACATGGCCTCCAAAACATCCACCCTATCCCTGTCCTATCAGCCAGCCCCATGCAATTGCCCTGTCTGCCCCAAAAAATCTAATATCACCAAACATGAAATGCTCATCACACACCTAAGCTCACTCACCTGACTCAAGATCTCCATTTGCACAGACACAGCCTACATCAGTGAGGCCCTCCCTCTCTTAGCTGGAGGAGATGCTTGAAAGGGGAAATAACCAGCCAGATTACATAATCTCATTCATTAACTGATATTCTCTCAGTTTTGTGGCCTTTGCTCAGACAATGATTTCAAAACTGCCCACTTTTTCTCCATCAAAAAATTTTTTTAAATTCTGGTTTAGCTGTAGTTTTATTTCTTAAACTGTCCCCCCCACATTTTCAACCTGTGGTACAGAAGGTCTCCCATGCCCCACCATGTGCCTCCCCAGCAGCTCAGGTCTGGGCTGCACAGAATCACTCCCCAGGCTCTGTTGTCTGAACGGGAGCTCACTAGCCAGGGTGCAAATGATAGAAGGGGATTCCTCCCTCCTTCTTATTCCATGTCTTCTTTGATTGAACCACAAACTTGTGAAGGCAATGGGATGAGAGCAAGGAATGAACATAAGCAGAAGATGATATCCAGCATACAGTTCAGACACTGAAGGATCCTGGCTTGAGTCACAGGGGTTTGTTTCTCCAGAGTTGTCAGTGGCCCTTTAAGTAACCCAATCTGTTCTAGCTGATGTTGAGTTGACTGCTTTAAAACATAAGGCTTTGTCAGATATAATCCTTCCAGTTTAAAATAGATACAAGTTCAACAGGTTCTATATTTTATTTATTTAATTCATTTCCTCATGACCAGCATTAATGGGAAAGCTCTAAACTTTTAAACTTGCAATTGATACTATTGCAAACATCACAGATGCATGTTTGTTACACTAAAATAAGAACTGTTGCTCTACAGCCATTGCTGGCACCACAAATAAGCCCTTACTTCAGCCTCAGAAACAAATAAAAAATGAAATTTTGTCAAGTCAGAATAATGCAGAATTTCTCATTATGCTATTTACTTGAGGGAAGACATTTTATAGAATTCTATTACTGGGGACCTGCGTGCCTTTTATAGAAATTACTCAGCATGGTTTTCAAAGGTCTCATTATTTAAAGTCAATGGTTCATATATATGGATGCCCTCAGTAGAATATTCATTTTTTCCCACTCAATTTATTTATATGTCTTATTAAGTTTATGAAACAAAACCAATGTGTACAGTGATAGACTTGGGCTTAAATCAAACACAAATCCACACACTCCCACTATAACTTCAAAAATTCGTCTGGTTTGGTCCATTTGAATGAGCACATTTGCACTAACCCCTGTGTTCTGAGAACAGACACACCAGTGGAACAATGTAAAAGGGATCAAGAGGATTCTCCACCTGAGACTCCTAAATAAAAACTGGATCTTCCTTTGAAAAGACACATCCCAGCTAAACATCTGCAGTGCTGGAAATTTGCTCATCTCTTTGTTATATTCTGTTTTCTTTAATCAAGTCCTGAAGAGGCTGCTATTGCTGTATTCTAATGTTGTGTTCAAATTAAAAGAGATGACTCAAAAGAGATCAAAGTAGCTGATGGATAAGTAGTCACAGCATCTCACTTAGAACATCTTTTTTCCTTAAACAAAACCAATTCAGATCTTGTATGCTAAATTGAGTTCCACACCATCAGGTGTTCCAGAAAGGTGTTTTTTTTTCAGAATAACTCCATGCTATTTGAAGTCCTGCCTCTTCCTCCTAGACATCATCCTTTCTGTGGTCTTTAAACAAATTTTCCTTTAGAATGCTCCTTTGTAGTTTCTTCCCTCCTGACTGGTTTTTCCTTTTGAATACCGAAATAACCAAATTGCCAACACCCTTGCTGTATTTAACAGAGAGCTGGCTGCTGGGAGGTGTTAGACATACAGAAGTTTTGAGAGCTCATTGCCTTTCAAAATAAGACCAAACTTTGTATTCTAGAAAAGGCTGACACAAATTTACTGTGTACGATCCCAGAGAGTTGTCAAGTGCTGTCTGTCACCCCTTTCATGATTGAATGAATAAGGTTAGAAGCAACAAACTGATAGAGCAGATATGCTGTGGTTTCTTGACAACACAGGTATTTTCATCACTAATTTAATTCCACCTGAAGCATTTGTATGGTGAGGAGAGTGTGAGGGAGCAGGGTTTTTTCAGCCTGGAGAAGGGGCAGCTGCTCGGGCACCCAACAGCAGCCCCCAGAGCCAGCAAGGAGATGGGGCCAGGTTCTTCCCAGTGGGATGTGGCAGGAAAACAAGAGGTGGTGGCCTTAAACTGAAGAGGGGGTAAGTTCAGAGTAGCTATAAGAAAATAACAATAAAATCTCTATGAAGATAACAGGTCCTTGGAAGTTTTCAAGACATAATCAGGTTAAAGCTTGGTTTGGTTTTGTGTCATACCCTGCCTTGGGCAGGAGATAGGATGAGAGGCCTCCCGAGTGCTCTTCCTGTCTGATTGATTCTGTGATTAAATCTTTTCAGAGGACACATTTCCAGGTTGTCTGCACATATGAGTGCAGTCTATGAACTACAGAGGTATCTACCTTTGTCTGAACTCACTGCAATGCTTACCCCAGGGCAGAGAGGAAGGTTGTATTTTTGTACAGGCAACGTGAGGACAGAAGAAAGCTATATCCACATCATCTACATTTATATTTTAGGTATGCACCACAGGTGCAATTTAAAATAAAAAGAGAGGGGCTTGTGATCTTTATATAATCTTGACAAAGATAGGTGCTTCCAGAAGGTGATCAGAGTATCTATTTTGGATTCATAAAAAATATGATCAATGTCCTGTCAGTCTCCAGGTTGTGAATGTCATTGATTGGGATGTGTATACAGATACAGACACAGTTCTTTGACTCCTTTCACACAACCAGTAGCTATATATGGACACTGTTATTTTGATCAGCAAATGGTGCTGAGATGTAATATGTTCCTCTTGGCTGTTATATTTTCAGCTCTGTTGGAGAGATGTGAGTAATATGTTTATTTTTTATGTCAGTAATTTATAGTTTGCATTCCACGGTATTTTCTGCATGTTACTAGATTTCCGTTTTTTATCCAAGATGCTTTGTAGAGTGGCCAGTTGAGAATTTAACTTTAGGACAAATATACCTTTTAAAATTAAAAAGAAAAAAAAAAAAAGCTTTACATGAACAGATAGCTTTAGAAAATAACTGGTATGTGCATACATTTGTTTAACCCCCTAATGTAAATACATACATTCTGAAATGTATTTTAGTCCTCTAAAGAGCTAAGAGCAGCTCTCAAGATCACATGACAAGCAAAACATTTGTTAATCAGAAAAATTACAGCCTATTCATGCTTACTGTTTGATTATTTCCACTCTGACCTCAAAGATCCCATTGTTGATTGAACTAGTTATAGTAACTTCTGTTTATTTTTACAACTAGCTATTATGAGTGCAAACTATCCTTATCTCCAAATGATTGATAGGCACATTAAGAAGCTGTTCAACAGGTTGCTAGGTTTGAAGAAATGCTTAAATCATGATTAGTTATTCCTTATCAGTCAAGAATGGGAACTAAGCTCAGATAAATACATGGTGACGAAAATTAGATTTTCAACATCAAGTGCTCTCTTGCTGTTTTCTGTTTGCTATTGTTAAGAAGGGGTGCCACAGTTTCCTTTCAGTTTTATTTAAGGAGCATTTGGGCTTTCTTAGCAAACGCAGTTGTCATGTTAGTGTGCTTAGGAGAGCTAAAAATCTTGTTCATTGATAACTTGGATCAGGGTCCCTCTGTAGATTTAGAAAGTGGAGAACTGTGAGTTATACTAAAGCATAGCCATATTTTCTTCTATTAAAAATTTGAAATTACTCTAAATGGGTAAACGTTTTTAAGTGTGCAGATGTCAGGCTCGAATTCTCACATGGAGATTTATATCTTCATTTGTCCTGTTTGGAAGAGGGTTTCTACCAGCCAAGGCCAGCTGTGCACCCTAAGGACCAAAAAAAGAAAAAAAAGAAAAGGGAAAATTAGATGTTGAAGGTATAGCTTCCTGTCGTTTTTCCAATATCATGAGGTTTCCTCTATCAATGGTCTGAAGAAAACTCACATTATGAGTATTTTGAGTACATTAGAAATGTAACAATGTTATTCTCCACCCCTTATTACTCCAGGTAACAGATAGGATGTTATGATATAATTTGGGAAGTCAGTATATGGGAAGAAGCAAAAATTATATACCCAGATAATAAAAAGGAACTGAGCTCATAAGTTCTTGGTTTTGAAAAAGGGCTCTGGAAAATTCAAAATCAGCTCTCTCAAAGGAGGGCTGGTTTAACACATTTGTCAAAATGTGCACTACTCACTTTCTACTCCTTGAGCTGTATTTGCAAATAAAGTCACAAAGCAGAGTCTGACAACCAAGTTGCACGAGACTTTCTGCTGCAAGGGTTGCCAAAGCTGAATATTTCCTTCTTCAGTATTAAACCTCAACTACTCCAAATAAACCTTTGGCACAACTAAAGGCCAGATGAGATCAGGGAGAGAACCAAAGTGAAAATACAAATCTGAAAGCTAAGATGTTTCTGTTTTTTTCTATCAACATTCTACAAGGGGTGAAAAAGCTGAGCTCACTCCAGTTTACACTCAGAGTTACCTGAAAGAGAGAAGGGCAAGATGATTTTCAGGTGGCTCTGAAGGCATGAATGAGATGCTCATGAGACAGAACCTGTAGGTAATGTATTTGCACCCAAGGTGATGAAGGCCTCAGGCAGGACTGCGTGAAGAAGCTTGGCAACAAAACCTTCACAGGATGTACACACACCATCCTTAGTTTACCTGCAGTGCTCTGGGCACACAGAGAAGGTAAAACCATGAACACCAAGCCTGACTGGCTGAGAAAGGACACATCAGCAAATCCTTCTATACGCAGTACTCACATTTAAAGCCCTTGCTCAAGATTAAAGAGGTTGTTTCCATCCCTTTGTGAGACAGAGGAAGAGGAGGCAGGACACACCTGTTACACCTTGTAGTAGTTTGGGTTCTGGCCAAACTCCAGTACACACCTTCAGCCTGGCATCCCTGCCATCAGCCAGAGATATCTGTGGTATGCAGATGGACTCTCTGCTCCTTCCCTCAGAAAAGGGCCCAGGTTGGACAGAATAAATAAATATTCCTTAATCCAGGGACAGAAAGAGAAACAGAAACAAAAGAAAATAGGGCTACGGCAAGCAAGGGCTTCCAAGCAGGAGAGAGAGATGGATGCCCTAAAATTTCCTGCATCAGCAAATCTGTCATAAAAGAGCAGTGACAAACTCATTAGATGTTATGATCGCCTCCATAAATTTCCAGGGTTCCCAGATTTTCCCATGAAGACATACAGTAATAGTGTGCTGGATGTCCTTCTGTGAGTCAAGCACTGTTCAGTACATCACCAGGGAGGTGCTGCACCACAAAACTTAGCACTTACAGTGATATTAGAGATGCCTCTGTGTGTGGCTGGCCTGTGAATTTTACAAAATGCAGCTATTTTGTAGTCAGCCTCAATCTCTGACTTCTCAGCCCAAATGGCTGCCTGTCCATACACAGCAAGATGTCCCAACCACTCTGCCATTTAACTGTAAAAAAAACCCAAATCATGTTAACAAATTTCCAAATTATCACCTCCTTACTGTTTTGTGTTTATCTTATGCTTCTCCCTGTTTACAAATGTCAAGCATATATGGGATTGCAGGATCAAGGCAATGCTGGATTCTCCACCGTGTCCTCAGTTTGCAACTGCCTACAGCATTACACAGGGTAAATTAATGTTGTCTGTCACACAGTCTCTGCACTTTCTATCCCTCAGTGTAGCAGAATAAAATTATTTGACCCCTGGATTGTAAAAGCCTTTTCTATGCTGTCGGTCTGCCCACCTTAGACACATACTACCTTAAAGGAAGGAAACTTCATAGGGAAATCACAGATGCAAAATCTGCCTTAAGGAAATAAGTGGGTGGCAGCATATAATTAATAGAAGAAACCCTCCGGAAAATACTTGCTACAGACAGAATCAGTCTTTGCAGGAGACAGCCGTGACAAAATCCAAGCCGTAATCTAATTTTTGTGGTATGCACATCTGAAAATAAATAAACAAAAGCAGTTTTAAGAATACCTCTCCCATTCAAGTCAGACTAGAACCTGACACAGCTGTGGAACAAAGAGGCTGCAAATTGCTTGAGTTTGGCATGACAGGTCTACCTGAAAGTCCCAGCTCTTGGCTGTACTAGCCAAAGGAGTACGAAGGTTTGTAGACTGTTAGGTTTGGGCTGGCTTGGATGTGGTATGTGACCTGGGCTGTTTCATAGTGTTTTGTGTCAGTCAGCTGGGAGACTTCAACACCTCCATCAACTTCCATGCACATCTCAAAGGAGACAAGGAACCACCAAGAGAATATTAAGCATAAGGAGACCGAATGCAAGGAGGTAGTGAAGGGTTATGCTGGGGGAAGGGAAAACACTAAACTGCACACAATAAGACTTCACCAAGGGAATGAGACAGCAGCTGACCCTCAGCAAACATCAGCCATTTGGCAGGTCCCTGAGAGGTGTGGATGTGTGGAGGCCCTCTGAGCTCCTAGGTCTGGGTATATATCATGATTCCAGAAAAGGGTAAAACAGGAATGCTTTGGCAGACCCAGCAGCACCCCAGCAGATCTCAGTGTGAGACACCACAGCCCAGATTGCCCCTCAGCAGGCAGAGTTAAATGTTGAGACTCCAGTGACCCTACTAATGCTCCATTCCTGGAAAGCATTCAAGGCCAGGCTGGAAAACTGATATTGGGGAAGGTGCCCTTGCCCATGCAGGGTTGGTTTTTTTTTTTTATTTCCTTGCTATTTCTGAAATAATTTTTGGTATTTTGGCCTGAAAAGCAATTCTTGATCTTTTCTGTTAAACAGCCCTGGGTTCCCTGTTTTCTGGGTAGATCTCTGAAGTCCAACAATAATGGCAAACCTAGTTGTGTGCTTTTGCCTGTCCCTGTGAAAATCGACACAAATTCCGGAAATTAAGTAATTGTAAAAATTGAGGTCTGCACCTGCTCAAGGTTTATCTGAACAGGTGTTTTAACCAGCTCAGGCTAAATTGCTTCAGCATCACTGAACTTTAAGTTTCTCACAAGTTTCCACACGTGACCACACTGCACTGCACAAACGTGGTCACAGTCAGGGCATGCAAGTCTGGGCAGGTATTTCTTTCTAAATCTCCCATGCAGGACTCTGGTCTCACAGTGCACAAAAAAATCAAGCTATTGGCTCACACTGTGGTCAACACTATGTCCAAGGCTCTTGGCATCAGACCTTCAATGACTACAGGATCCTTTACAGACCAGAGATGGAAGTATTGACCCCTGTGGAGCTATCCCCTGAGTACCCCCACAAATCATCTGGGCTGAAGAAAAACAGGCTTTCTTCATGGCTCAGTGGCTCTTAGCAATGGTTAGGAGTGGGAAGAGATCATATTCAAGAACCAAGAGCAAGAAACAAGGCAGCGGGAGGAGGAATCAGAGATGTGGTTTGAAGGGTGAGACATCAAAGTCAGATCAGGGGATCAGAATTGGATCCACTGGGAGGATAAGTTTTGAGAGTTTGTCACAAAGCAGGGAACAGAAACCTATGCTGGCTGGGTGTGGAAATGGGAGTGATGACTGAGTATGGAAAATTGGACTGAGACCTGGGACTGAAGAGCCAGATAGCTGAGAAACAGTGGCTGCATCTGTACTTACTTGCTCTGCAGCATATCTTGGGGCCCTCATTTCCTGGTCATCTGAATGGCTCAGCCTGCTGAGACACGCTGCAGCTCCCATCCAGCACACATGTCCAGGTTTCCATCTCAGCATAGAGCCGGGGCATGACTAACCACACATCCAAACATGGGAATTGGGAAGCACTCTTGGGTCCAATGGTGTAAACACAGACAGCAAGTCCAGATAAGAAGCTTGAGAAAGAGGACGACAACAACTACGTGACCATGGTTTACTAATGGAAAAGAGCAGTTTGGGCATGAGGTAAGACTGTTCAGGATATGAAAAGACAATAAAATGGAGAGTCGGAACTGGAGAACTCTCCAAGCAAGACCTTTGGAATGGGAAGCAGAGCTGGGGAAGCACAGGAGTGGAGAGGACGTGGTGTACTGGCACAGAAAAACCAAGTGGACTTAGCCTGACAAAGCCGAGAGGCTACAGTAGTGTGACCAGGCTGGGCTGTAGCAAGTCCTCACAATGGGTTGGTAGCAGCTCTGCAGGGAATCAGACATCAGGAGAGAGGCTGGATGTAACTGGTGCTTACATCAAGCATTATCCACTGCCAATTTTATCCAGCTACTTTATTTTTGCCTGACTTGTGACACACACTCAGACAAGGCACCCTGTCAAGTAAAAAGAAACTTGACGTTGTCTGTGGCACTTGCAAGTAGAACATTTTTGCTAAATGAATGCATGCCTTTGCATTCATTATTATTATCTGGGTTTAGGAGCCTAGCTTATTTCTAGTCCTTGCCTGAAAAACTGAATACTGAATTCTTTGTTACCTATCAAGAACACAGGTCAAGTCTTACAGATTTCTCTGTTTGCCTACAGGCACCTTTCTTAAAAAGCTTTCCTACCACTCACGTTATTCTTTAAAATACTCATCTTTATTATAACACTTTGAGGCTCTTTCTCTTTATCACTTAAACCAAAATCATACTAGTCTTGAGAGCTTCTTTTAACGCTGAAGATAGAAACTGGAAATAGACCTTCCCAGAAAAATTATGCTGAAAGTTTCTGCTTCTTTTTTGGGGATTACATCCTTATAGATGACAGCCACACTGCATATTTTGTCTCAGACACGATTTTCAATAAAACTCCAACATAAATAACCCACCTCTGGACTTTATTCTGTGGCATTTTTTCTGAGGTGCTCAAAAGAGTCCATTTGCTTCACAAATCTTGCTCAGGATTGCATCCAGTTTGCAACTCATATTTGTAACTGAAAAGAAAATTGTTTCCCAGCAAGGTGCTTGCCAGGCCTCTTTTAGCAGTGGCAATAAGTAGTTTATGATCAGTTTTAACTGGCAAAAATTCCAACAAAACTTTTTTACACCTCATGGCCTGGAACCAAGTCTTCCGTATTTGACTGCTGTGACATTTCATTTCTATAAGTACCCATGACACATGATCCACTGTATTGCTACTTGGCTGGTCTCCAACCAGTTAGGCCAGTTTTGCTGTGGCTTATAGCTGTGGTGGAACAATTTAATCCCAGGTTTTCCTTATGTGAGGGGATTGGGGAATCGTGTGGTAGGAGAAAGCAGAGGGAATGCAATGTGCCTGTTGTGGCGAGGAAGAAGATAAGTCACATGCAATCTTGGAAGAGGGAATTATATTTCTGGTAGCAGGGTGGTGAGATGACCTCAGCTGGGGTGGACATCCAGCCATGCCACCAGCCAGACTGACCACAGCTCCAACAGGGAGGAGAAAGGAAGAAAGAGAAAATAGGCCATCAGTGGCTGGGATAACCTGGTGCTAGGACTAAAAGATAACAAGGGAAGATGAGGGGAAAAGGATGATCCGGAGCAAGGGAGATGAGGTGATGATTTTTAGGTCAGTAAAGAGGAGCTGAAGAGACTAGATAAAGACAGGGCTAGATAAAGACATCTTAGTTGAAGACTCAGAAGAGCTGCAGCTTGCTCTCTCACTTCAGTGCTGAATAGTGGATGGCTTGGACACAGTCTAATTTTCAGCTAGGGAAATAGGCTTGCACCTCCAGACTGCTGATTTTTCTTTTGGACTGGGTTGGGTTTGTTTTGTTGTCATTTTCATTTGTTGTTGTAGCTTGTTTTTTTATTTCAAAGATTGCTACCTTATCTGCAAGTTTAATCACGCTGTTGGAAGAGGTCTGAGCCAGCTCTGTCATAGGGCTGTCTGTAGACAATTTTGCATTTAAAATAATAACTTCTAGATTGTATGTGTCTACTTTACTTCTATGTACCATAACAATCACTGGCTTAGAAATTGGTTTGCTGACACAAATCCAGTTTTCCCTTCTCACAGTCTTCCTTTTCAATGAGCTCCTGTACCCTCCCTTGTCTGCCACGACTAGGCTACCAGAGATGCCATGCTGGTGACACCTCAACAGCAGGATAATGTAAAATATCTCATGGACCTCTCAGTCCTTGGAAAAATAGTCCTGTGAAAAGTCTTTGATGCAAAAGCTGGCTACCACCATCATTACTGCTAGTGAGCAAAAAGGACTGTGGTTCTTAAGCTGATCATAGAGGTACCTTTAGAAGTACTATCAAGCTTTTTATCTTGACAACCGTCCAGGCTTAGGCACCTAGAGACCACTGGAAGCGAAATTTTAAATCTATATCTAGGAATCTATTTGCAGATAGTTACAAGGGCTAGCATTTGTCTCAGAATGCACACTCACAGGTTCTGCTCTCAGCTGGGCCTCAGTCAAGGTAGCTCTTAATGTTTCTATTTCCTCAGACAGGACATTGCAGAAGTTACTTCACTACCTTTGATACGTACAGATTAACAGTTTTACAGAGGATCCCATGTGAGTAATGTTCAAATGCTGTTGCTATGTTCTCTTAAAACAATAGGCATCTCAGTCGAATGCAAATATTAGTAAAACTATTCTGATCTTTTACAAGCACAGCTGCAGGCAAGAATATTCCCACAAGTGCGTGCTAGGGTGCAATGCAAGCAGACTGGGATGCCAAAGGTCTGTGTGGCAATTGCTCGTTTAAAAGGGACATTAAAAGCACTTATTGGGGGTGGGCAGAAGAATAGTAGAAAATACTGGAAGGGAAGGTGGGAAGCCACAGCAGACCTGTCTCTAGAGGAAGAGTTTGAAAGTATGAAAAGGAGAAGGCTGAAAATGAGAAAGAACCAAGGCAGTAGAAGAGGTGACCAACTTGGCAGCCCCATCAAGAATGAAAGGAAGGTGCCAGCTGTGCCTGTGAGATGACAACATGTTGAAGCACTCTGGCTCAAGCAAAGCCAAACAGCAGCAGATTTAGGAGGAAGGACCAAGATTTGAAAAACACATGGGTGTTCCAGGACAAAGATGGCTTTATCACAGCGTGTTTCACTACCATTTTGACTGCTGAATCTGCTCCTCCTTTGGGGTGTTCTAATTTCAAGATTTTTCATTAAAGGGGCAATGTCACTTCTTGGCAAGGCTCCTAAAGCAAGCACTACAATCCCTAATATCCTCTGAGGTACGTGTCTTGTCAAAGCCAGTCAAGTTGGAAGCAAGTCAATGGCTAGCTACCACTGTGGACACAGTTAGAAGGCCTAGCTCAGGAATTATAGAAATACATTCTCATTCCTTAAGGAGCCAGACTGAGTTTTCTTCACCTCTCACCTGTCCAATGGTTCATGGATTCCCAAGGTCAGGAGCAATAAAATATTAACATCTAATCTGTCATACCACCAATGAAAACTATAATCTTGCCCATGACCTCACGTGAGTATCAGGCTGTTAACTAAAGAAAGGAATCAAATCTTCCTCTAATAAATACTCCAGACTGTGACAGGTAAAATTCAGGTCATACGTCTCCTTTGAAGTTTTAATGGCCACTCCAATTTTATGATAAAGCCACTTACCTTATGTTTGTAGTAATTTTGCAAAGCCTGAAGCGGCTCTAGTCATCTTTGGTGCACAGTTCCCAAGGACATAGCTCTCATAAAACTGTAGGCTTCAAAGGGATTAGACCTCTTCTTTTCTTTCCTCTCTGTCTCTGTCTCCCTTTTTTAAAGGAACATTTCTGAATATTTCCTCCCCTGTTTTCTACATAACTCCCCACTGAACCCTGCAACTAGACTTCTTCCTCAAGCTCTGTCACTCACCAATCCAAACCAAACCAATATAAAATAAAATAAAATAAAATAAAATAAAATAAAATAAAATAAAATAAAATAAAATAAAATAAAATAAAATAAAATAAAATAAAATAAAATAAAATAAAATAAAATAAATAATAAAATAAAATAAAATAAACTGCTTTTCCCCTTTTCATTACAGTGAGGCAATTTTCTGGGTAATTTCTGCTTTTTGTCTTTATTCTATTGTCAATGCAGAGCAATTTGAAGCAAATCAATAGAGCCTGTGAATTTGCATATTTCTCAGGCTCTAAGAAGGACCACATGCAGCAGAACTGCTCCCCTGAATGCCATGGGGTTTTGTTTGTTTGCTTCCCTCCTTTTAAAGTCAGGGGGAAGCCAAGCTGAATCTGCCAAAGCTTGAACTCCAAAGCTAATGTCCATCCTGGTAAATGAAACAGTGCTGTGGAACGTTCCCAGGCACTGGAAGGCAATTGTCTGTGCTGTTTAATTGCTAGTGCAGTGCCTGGCACAGCAGAGCCAGGGCCAACTTTCCCAAACAATTCCCAAGCACAGGCCAACAGCTGGCATGGGCTGGGGCCACTCTCAACAGGCGCCTTGTATGCAGGGCAAGGAAAGAGGAGATTGGTAACATGGATGCACTATTTCCATCTCTCCTGGTCCTAGCACCAGGGAATAGTCCCAACCGTATTTAATTTACGAGTACAGACACAGCTCTTATTGCTCAAACAAAGCTTGTACAACTATGCTGTTGCAAGGAGAAAGCTGCTTATCCATCTTGCCGGCATAAACATATATATTTGCTTGTAGACTGATCACATGCATTGCCTAGGTTGTAAGATTGATTTGTTTCCATTAATTACTAAGCGTGGTTTTTTTCAGATATTCAGGCTTAAATGCAAGGATGAGACACTCGGGGGGAAAAACCCCAAAAACATTTGTTTATTTTGCCCATTCTCCAGTGGCATTAAATAAAAGTCTAAGATGGAGCAGACAGAAACTTTCTGCACTCACACTGAGCGCTGGAAAACAATTCAAATCAGATGTCTGTCAGGCATGGGCCAAACCATCCCCAACCACAGTTGTGCAAATAGCTTATGGTTCAAATTAATTTAGTTTTATCTGCAAATGGGACAGTCCCAGGTGTTTCTCCAGGCATGGTAAGGCACACCAACCCACACACCTTATGGCAGCAGTGGCTGGTGGTGTTTGCAAGGAAAGAATACTTGCTTGGAAACAAGTTGAAGACAGGTCAGATAATTATCCTTTTTAAGTCAGCAGACCCCACTAATACCCTGTTCCCCAGTTTGGGGACAAAGTGAGCAGCAGGCAGAAGAAACAGCAAAAGGTGTCTCTAAGGGACCATCACTAAACAGCAATCCCAGCCAGAAGCAAAAAAAGGGTTCATCTACCAGCCACTACATGCTAGCTACACAACATAAATACACAAAATAATCTCCCAAAGATGATAAAACAGGAACATGTGGGCTCCCTGAGACTAATTTGTCTGCAGATGGTACATGTCAGAAATAGCTGGTATTCAGAACTGTCTTTTCATGGCACGCTTCTTTAAGGTTACTGAAAAGTTCCTTTATTCAAGAAATTAGCTTAAATGTCCTAAGGCACAGAATGTACTCTGAAAATACTCACATTTCATTTGATTGCTGTTGTTAATGTTTCAGAAATGAAGTAAGTTTTCCCCCGGGGACACTGAGCCTGGCTTACCCATTTGTCTGAGCTTCTTCAAAGGAGGAATGACTCTTAGTTCTGGCCTGATAACAGCACAGGAGAAAAACCAAACACAGTATTAGGAAAACAGCGATTTATTAATTTTTTGGGGGTGGAGGAAAAACCACAGGTAAATTTAGTAATAGTGAATAAATATTTGTATAAGAAAACTACTGTTATTTCATTACTTACGTGAGAACACAGAGAACAAAAAAACAAGCCAAAGCAATTTCAACTTTAAATGTATCTGAACACATTTCTATTGCTTTTTCTTACCCACACTTCATGAATTTGTGTGTTCATTCAAGGGATTCATCAGACATGGGCTGAGGGGAAAGATTTGGACCATGTAAGACTCTTATTGACTGATAATGGGCAGCAGAGGAAATGGTGTTAATCAGAGAAGAATTCTGCTACCTTCTGCAGCAGAAATCTCACTGTATTCAAATGAAACTGGAAAATAAATATCTTTTAAAGGATCAAATCTGGATCCGGCCCCAGGAGACACTGCAGATTAAAAGATTGGCATCCAGAAATTTGTTGTGAAAACTCCTCAAGAACAATACACTCAGACTTTAGGTCTTCTTTTCTGTCATACTTAAATAGAGCCGATTTTTCAAATTAAACCTATTTCAGTGCATTATTTCAATCAGCGATGGTGGTTGCCCAGTCCAGCCCAAAGTGTACAAGTTGCCCAGAGTCACCTACAAGGTGGTGGCAGTGCTCACCTGGTGCCAGCTCTGCACCAACACCACCAAGGAAGAAGGCTGCTCCCACAGACCCAGACCTCAGAGCTGTCTCTGGTGCCAACGCAGCCCGCAGAAACAGATTTCTCAAGCCTGCTTCAGTCATGTGAGTTACTGAAGCTGCACATTTCTTCTCACAGAAGCAAAACATCTGATCCACCTAAAAGTGATTTAGCACCAAAGGTGGGGTGTAATGCAAGCACACAATCCAGAGAACATTCATACTGCTAATGTTTAACCCTACAGCTTAAACTCTGATAAATTTATAGGTTTAAAATTCTTTATGGGGTCCCAGAGCTGTGCATTTGTAGACTTGTGGCAGAGCCTCAGGCTTCGCGCTGTTAACTCAATGCTCATCCCCTTTCAGGATCCAGAAACAAGTGCCCTGCCTAAATCCTCTTGGGATCTTAATGCCAAAGGAACCCTTGTGGCTCACTTTCTGCATGTCCACAGCACGAAGCTTCTCACAAGCTGCTGCTGTTTTTCTTTACTAAGCCACCGGCTTGAAGGAATGTGGTGATGGTTGCCCCCTCTGATGGTGTAACTTATGAAGCAGAATAGTGCTCCAGTGGCCTGGAGATACAGTACTGGCTCCTCCTGGCCCTGAGAAAGCCAAAACTACATGTCCACAACTTCCCAGGATATCCAGCAGGTCATGGACTATTCAGGCTCACTGCATTTGCATTCATCCACCTTAAGCAGCCAAGACTGGTGGATTCATGGGACTGGAAAAAGAGAATGATGAGTCTGCATCCTCTCAACGCAGACCTGAACTGAGAGACTGGGACTCTGGTCCCTCTGAGGGGTCTGTGTCCTCTCTTTTGGTCTAGTAATCCACCCCAATGGGTTGGAAATAATGACAAACCACAATAACAATAGCCAGCTAAACAAAACAAGCATAAACAGAAACAACAACTGAGGCTGGGAAGAGAAATGGCCTTTGGGGATATTATTTTGAAGAGACTTGAGACTTTGATTTCCCAGGCAGAGATGATGGCAAATCAGCCAGTGTGACTCCTTGTTTCTTGAGAAAGAGACAAACCACATTTTTCAAAATCTTCCTGTAGCCAAAGCTGTTGAACCAACTCTACTAGAGCGAAAAGTGTGAGGCAGGAAAATGGGGAGGTCAGCACAAAAACAAAGGTTGGACATCCCACGACTCCACTCTGAAGCCTTTCTAAGTTGCTGCCTCAAAAGTGAAGAATCTTCTTTGGCAGTGTATATCTTTGCTTGATCCCATGGGAAGGAGGAGGCTCTAATCAGCTTCCTGAGCCCTGTGTGGTATAAAGATCACACAGTACAAAAGTAGTCACAGCATGTCCTATGTATTAACACAGGCACTACACACACAGGAAAAAGTTTGCCCTTTATACAGCCCAGGGAGACTGGCATAACACAAACAAGCCATGCTGTTATTGTTTATGCCACGAATTGAAACCTGAGGCAGGTGAGAAGGGTGCCCAAGCCAGTACCAGAGCAGCACCAGGCCACAGGCAGTAGGGAAAGGGTAGCACTGGCCCAAGCCTGTCACCACAGCTGCCCAAGTGGGTGGGAAGGAGCAACAACAGGAGCTGGAGCTATGGGAGCAATAGGAAATATTAATGAAGCCCGAGACTAATGGGCAACAGAAACAGGGCAGAGTCTGGGAAGAAAAAGCCCTGGAAGGAAGCCTGCTTTGACAAGCGACCCTTGAGACCTTATTTCAGGATGCTGTCTTATGCCACCTGAATAGGTTCTCCTGCAGAAATAACTCACATTTCTAACCTGCCTGGCTGAAGTTACTTTCTTTTTGTCTTTGCAGTATAGTCACCCTTCCCTCCCCCATATGGCCCTCCCTCGCTTCCTCACCCTCCCTCCCTCCCTCCCTCACTCTCCCTCTTCCCCCCCCACTCCCTTCATTTAGGAGACTCCAAAATAAAGAAATAATCTACTCCTTGGAAACAGACATTCGTTGCTGCATTTCTTTCTCAATACAGTTCACATAACAGGGAACACAGTTTTAAATTTTCCCAGTTGCTTGGAAATTTGGAGTGGACACTAGGGAGCACCCATTTTCTCCTCAGCTAACCTGTGGAGCTTGCTGCTGTGACATGTCACCAAAAGCAAGTACTTGCCAGGATTCAGAACTGAACTGAATGTGCAAATGAACATGCACACACCCCTCAATTTTTATATACATATTTATATAAATATATATATAAGAACAAAAGTATATAAATATTTATATACATATTTATATAGAAACAGCAACTATTTTTAGAAAGCACAATAACAACATCAAAGGAATATGGTGAACAAAGGTGCTCTTCATTTGCCAAGGACTGGCCTTTGTTGTAGACAGACTGGACCTGTCATGGGCTCTTCGGGGCCTGAGTCTGCTCAAATCCCAAACCCCAAACAAGCAGCACTGGTGAGGGTGCTGGATACACTGTAGATGACAACAACAACCTAATGGTTCATAGTGGAGGAGAAGAGGAACAAGTAAACACCAGCAAAGTATGCAAGTCGCTTTATTAAAAGCATACCCATTGGGCTGCTTCTGCTACTTATAGTGGCCAATAAATTCCCTCTGTCCTAACACACTCCAAGTGCCAGGATACATTATTCAGCACATGAGTAATCAACCACATTCTTTCGGCTAAGAGTAGGTTGTTGAGCTGGACTCTTGTTCATGAAGGTCAGTAGCAACACCACTATGGAAGCTGCAGAGCATGGCAGAGCCTCATTACCAACCAGATTAAAACAAGGATCTGTGCAAGGATCCTGTGTGATGAAGGTTACAAGGTTCCCAAGTGGGCAGAGGCACTTCTGAGGATGATCAGGTTGTAAAGTCACATCAAAAACCATCGAAAGGGGCTCAGCACCCAGTCAAGTGGAGGACGAGGTGTTCATGTGGCCACCAGAAAAACAGGTTTGCCTGCTGGATTTTCTCTCTTTGAGTGGAATGATAATTCAGGTTCTGAAAGATAACTGGAGACTTGAATTTGAGAGTGGCCTCAGTACCTTGGGGGACTGTGCTGCAACTTCTGCAAAGGAATTGAACAGGGGCTATGTATGGTAACATTACTTTTTCTCTCAGGTTTTGAGATCAGGCAAGCTGTTGAACTCCTGTATTAATACCATGCTCTGCAGCTGTCGCACTTGCCAGAAAAGAAAGCCCCTCTACTTTAGATTTTGTAACATATTCTTGTACATGGTCTGTTCTCTCTGTTTGCATTAGGTTAAATGCTGCTGAAGTAGACGGGCCTAATTATGGCCTTTCATTCAAGATTAATATGAAGCCATTAGGCTGGTTTATGCAACCAGGTAGCTGAGCAATAGAAACATCTGAAACAAGTATGAGGCAACATTGGAGGCTGAAACCATGCAATCAGCGGGCTTTCATTGTGAAAAGGCATGAGAAACACAGGAGAGAGCGCTGTCTTCATCCGCTGACCTGAGACAAACTCAGCAAAGGGGAGAGAGGGCTACCAAACCCACCATCAAGTCCAGCTCAGACCAGGGGCTGAGCTAAACAGGGGAGCTTGCCAGTCCCAATGCCCCATCATCGCTGTTACTCACACTTCCTCTGTGCTCAGCAAAACAAGCTCTGGTAGCTCTTTTCCAGTGACATGGACAATTGCCCAAGTCATTGCCAGCTTCTTCTCTGAGCAGAAACACTTCAAAGAAACTTGGGTGCTTTTTCTAATAGGTGGATCAGAAAGGGCAATGGCACAGCAAAAATCAATTGAAGAAAAATCAAAGTTTGATTGTAGGAAAAGAACACAGAATTTCAAGAAAGGATTTAGGAATCAGAGCTTATGAGACAACAATGGAATTTTGAATAAATGATTGAATATTAACATTTGCTAGTAAATTATATTTAAATTGACTTTTATTGGTTTTAAGATTAATTTCTTTTAAAAAGTCCAGCATGCCTTTTCTCTTGAAGGTTGGGGGAAAGAAGACAGATGTACCCCCGGAGCTGAACATACACAACCACTTGAATTTTTCGTGTGAACTCTACTTCCACTTCCAAGGCAAAAAATACTGAAAAGGAGACACTGATATGGTAGGCATTGTATAGTGCTGCTGTGGGACCTTCCTACCTTTCTAGGACATTTTTGGAGAGAAATTTCTTTTGGGCAACACTGTTGATGAGTGTGAATAGGTTTTAACCATTTTGAAAGTGGGAAGGAATTTGTATACTTCTATACACCCAACAGGAACCTTAGATTTCCAGTCATGCTACTGTGGATGGACAACAGCAACCATTTTCAGGCAACCAGTCACTTCCTTTTAAGTTCAGATGGCAGAAAAGCACCAGTTCTTATCTCTTCTCATTTATGATTTTCATCAGGGTAGGATGCAGATGTGCCAGGTACTTTCCAAAGAGGCAGTCCCTATGCTGAACAGACATTCTTTGCTTAATACTGCCATGATTTCTAGCTTCCACTGCAGAACACAGAACTTTCATTGTCAGGAGCTAGAGAGAGCACACACACACACACACACATTAGGCACTTTGTTTTATTTTGCAAAAAAAAAAAAGTCTTTATATATAAACGATTTCATTCTCTCTCAAAACATTCTACAACTATACAGCTGTTTGCTCCATCATTTGCATAGGAAATACCACAATACAAAAATAAGGTAGGGGGAGGCAAAAGAAGCAAAACAGCAACCAATTTCTGCTTGTGTTTCCACGTATAAACATTTGAAGCCTTACAAAATTATTTACATCGTTTGTCAACTATTTACATTGAGAGCAACATTTCTAACTATAACAAACAAAACTATAATTTATCAAGTATACGTAAAATTGTCTTAAAAAAAAAAGAGTCTATCATATACCACAAATAAATAAAGACAAACAACAGTTTTAACAAAGCTAGGTTTTCCTGCAAGACCCTTTTTTTGGTATTTTGATTGTCTATTGTAGCCTTTGGTTGACAGCTTAATATTACGGCTTGTGAAGTTCAGACACTTACTAGGTTTGTTTGGTTTTCTCCTGTTGTCTGGCCAAATCCTGCCTGGTCTAACCTCATCTTTCGCCCTCCATCTACAATTTCAAGGCTGAGCACGGTGGATCAAAGTCATTGTTAGCATAAAAGGGCACCATTTCGTTGACTTCAGTGGAGTTTCAGCTACTTCTGTCAGCAGTAAATTTTTCCCTGCGTGTGTCAATCTGAACAGTGGATTAACTAAACTGCACTGTAATTAAAAAAAAAATTACTGTATTCTTTACTTTCTAGTAAATTACATCCAATATCCACGTGAAACTAGATCATACTGGTGCTGAACCAGCTTAACGTGTTTGAAAACTGCATCCTAAATCCTTCTTTTTAAAGTGATACTAAGTTTAGCTTATAGTAAGAGGTTTAACATTCTGTATTCATTTAAACTATCCCCTCTATTCCAGCTTCCAACATTGACTTTACAGTTCTTTCTGCATGTTTTGCCCTTTTAAGCAATTTGAAAACAAACTCCTGCTTTGAATATTCAGTGCACACCATTGAGTTAACAGGTACAAAACATCTGACTAAATTGGTACTATTTTGAGAGGTATTTAAGTAAATTTTTTTTATAAATGTGCCATGTTATCAAATGTAAAACGACTGCTTTTTTCAGATGTTTCTTAGAAAACTTTTGTATTAAACCTAAAAAGCTGATTTGCATATTTACAAAATCTTTGTCATAGCAAACATGCAACACACAGAACAAAATGCTTTGTTCTATGGCTGTTTATGAATTTTTCTATGTATTTTATAACCACAGAATGACTTAGCATTAAAAAAAAACCCCACATGTACTTAAGTATGTCCAGTAAAAACCTGACAGATTACAGTTCATGGCTTTTCCACTGTGTGCATTCATCTGCATCCACTCGTTAATTTGTTTACTAAACATTGTCACAATAATGACAGTGCTTTGGTCAAAACACTGCAAGAGGAAAAAAAAAAGTATAAAGCTGCAATGTGTTGAGATATAATACTTGTAAAGAGATGAAACCTGCTGTCTAAAGCCATATACATTATGAAAGCAAACAAACGACTGAACACTCTGGTAATTCTGATACAGTGTCTTCCCTTTTTCCGCATAAATATACAAAATATACATTTCCAGTTTCCTTTGAGATTTCTTTCAAATGGGTATACTCAAAAACTCAACTAACTTCAGTTGCGTGTCGAGAGTCAATAGGAAATTGCATAGATACAGAACAGCCTCAGGAGGAGCAGCCCAGCTCTCAGTTCTGATGCCTCTTCATGTGGAGCGCCAGGTGGTCGGAGCGGGAGAAGCTGCGGTTGCAGACGGCGCACTGGAAGGGCTTTGCCCCCGTGTGCTTCCTGTAATGGCGCGTCAGCTCATCAGAGCGCGCGAACCTCCAGTCGCAGCCCTCCCATGTGCACTTGTAGGGCTTCTCACCTGCAACACACATGGAGAAACAGCACTGTCAGCTGCCACTCTTCAGCAGAAAACCCACCTGAGTCTGCACGGAACGGCGTTCATTACAAACAAAGAGTGACATCCTAATAATTCACAGCTCTACTCATCAGGCCCCAAACTAACAGTGCCTTTGTTTTTCTCAGCAGATTTTGCCCTTGAAAATGGGATTTAAAACTTTCAAACGTGCAAATTGGAGAGAGCTATGGTACAGAAATGCAGAGTTAAAAAGTCTGTATGAGACCACAGTATGCTCCTTTAAACTTACCACAGCATGAGAGGGAGTAGGGGGAAAAACAAAGCAGCCTCCTGTGATAATCTAGACTAGTTTGTAACTTATACTTGTACCTTTCAAAAATGGGTTAGTTACGTTACACAGCGCTTTTTTAAGAGGTCTGAAATGGGAAGGAAGACTTCTATAAGGATCCTTCGCAGTGTGCAATTTGTTCAAGAGCTTCTGATGTGTGAAGAAAGTGGCACAGTGTGTTACAAAGACAATGGGGATAGTATTTTCTAAAATGTCACAAGCAATAAAAACTTGTGGTATCCTGCCTGTGGATAGCTATAAATAGGAGGAGGCACCTCCAAGTTCAAAACATCCATTTTCAGAATGAAAAGTCTTTAATCAGTTGCCTAAATGGCCTTATTTTAGAAGTGGCAAGTGCTTGCTGTCTTCAGCAGTCCATACTGACATAGGAGGAACGTGGTATCTCTCGAAACTGGCTATGTTACAGCAGCTCTGAATGCAACTTCAAAAAATCCACCTAGTCATGAATACACTGGTCTAAACACTGAAATGTTCACATTCATCCATTTTAGAACTAGAAACACGGTGTTTTAAGCATGCCTACAATTTACAGGTGTTTGCTGAAATGAGGAAAATATGGAATCACAAAGCCATGTGACTTCTGTATGAAACCAGAATTTTACATGGGTATGCACACCTGCCTAGGAGCTTGTGCAGGCATGATGTCACTATATAAGCAAGCTTTGTATAAATAAAGAGCTTAATGTTGGTATTGTTTGGCAAAAACACTTTTCAGTTCAGAGAGTTAATTGCTATCTATATATTTTATATTAATTTGACCTATTTGGCCAGAAGAACTCAGTGTATTGGCCAGAAAACTGAGTGTATCAAAGCACCTAGCAGTAGCTTCATCTGGAGTAGAAACCAATCAAAGCTGAGCTTTTCAGACAGTTCTTTCTAATCCATCTTACAGATCTTTTATGTGCCAAACCTTTACCCTGACAGTCTCAATCCTACTGCAGAGTGAAGTGCTTCCTACTTTTCCCTGTTTTACTACCATATACGCACGTGGAAGAAAGACAGAGGCCAGTATCCTGCAATCAGAATGTTTATTGCGCATCAGTTATGCAGGTAACACCACCTGAGTAGCTCCAAAACATTACTTCAGAGGCATTTATTTGTCATGCAGATGAAATTATGAAACTGTTTTTGTCTGGGAGTTTCTACTGTTTTGTCTGAGCAACTAGCAGCTTTTAATCTACTACTGAGGGCAGAACCAGCCCTTGGCTCATAATGGGGATGTGACTTTGTACTGGCAGGTATTGTCACAACCAGACCTTTTCAAGAAAAACTAACTACCCACACAACCAACAATCTCTTTGCATAAAGAGCAATGGGAATTTATTGAAATCATGGTGGAAACATAACATCTCTTAGGAAAAACAAGAGCCTGGCATCACCTCTCACAGAATTTGCAATTATTTGGTGGATCACAAATCAGAACAGACATCATCACAGACTGCCATCACAGCTAAATTTACTCTGTCAAAGTAAACTCTGAATTTACCCAGAGTAAATTCTGATGCTGATTGAAGACTGAAAAGATCTATCATTCAGGGTTCTTTTTTGCTCCGTGGAACACATACTATAGGCTAAAGTACAGATTTTCAAAAGCTGGCTGAGATAACATACTTGGTCTTCACAGTAGAATGACAGGAAAGGTCCTTATTCAGTGAGGGGTCTTTTGCACTATATAGTTTATCCTCAGTGTATTTTAACTGGGTTATTAGCGGAAGCTGTAAAAGCCTGTGTTGCTGATCCAAAGGCACAGCACCACAGAGATGATCTTCAAACATTTTGTGTTAAAACACACCTGCACACACAGAGGATTACACAAAAACATTATCTTGCATTTGAAATGTCTTAATTTAGAGGCAGTGTATTTATTGCTTTCCTCCTTTCTTTCTCCTTTTCTCCCTAATTTGCTTTAAATTCTTTTCTGAAGTCTTCACTCAAAGCTGCCACGTTATACTTGAGGCTGAACTCACAGTGCTGTGAGCCCGAGACGCTCACTGCCCACAGAGAGCATATCAGGCCTCTATCTAGTCCAAACACTCCCTCTCACGTTCTGCAGAATTACACAAGGAATGACAGAAAAGGTAAAGAGAGCAGGAAAATAGCAAAAGCTATTAACAAAAGCCTAGGAATATCCAGACTGGACTGGAATGGGGACCCAGAGATTAAGATCTGTTTCCAAGTCTGGCACTGAGGGGGTAGGAAGTACATGCAGCTTTCACCGAGTGTCGGGCTATGCTGCACTGTAAAAGCAGCCTCAAAGCTGTCCTCTGTAGTTGGCACCTGACCCTGTCAGAGCCCAAACAACAAACAAAAAAGCTGTCCTCTGCTAAAACTTTTCCTAAGAGGCGAGCAGTATCAGCAGGTGCTGTGAAGGCTCCTGGCAGAGGAAGTGCCAGCAGGCTGGGCAGCGGTGATCCCTGTGCCCTGCTGGCTGCCACAGCCAATGCTGGGTCCCATGGACACAACCCCATCCAGGGCACTCAGCTTTGCAGAGATGGTGTTTAGACACTCACCACCCTGGTCACATCACACTCTTGCCACAGCCACAAATCCTCCTGGGCAAAAGCACTGCTCGGGGGAAAAGCTCAGGCAGTGCCGTGCAGAGCAGCACCGCTCCTCCCTGCTGACAGAGCTCTGCAGACCTGAGCTAAACCAAGCAGTGCTCAGAGGATGAGCACAGGCAATGAGCTGGTGCCTTGCTCAGATTGTTTTAATAGTGTTACTTTTATGTACTGGAAATTAAAGCCAGAACGCTGCATTTAACCCCTGCTTTGGCCAACAGTGAGAACTGGAAAATATATTTTTAGTGCCAGTGTAGAGGCCCGGATTATTTTGAATAAATCCTAGGGGTAAAATACTGAATATCTATGTTTGTAATGCTAGTTTCCGTTGGAAAGTTCTATTTAAGAACTGAATCAATTTCAAATGTTTTCCTTTTGGGCAAGGAGGAAGGGGGGGGTAAAAAAAGTAGGTGGAGATTAATTTTCACTCCTTTAGAGCAAGAAGAGAACAACTAGCTGGTAGTGTTTTCTCTCTCTCAACCTATACATATGCTTTTTGTCATTGAGCAGAAATGAGAATTTAAGTTCCTGCAAGTGAGGGAAAAAGAGTCTCACATATTTTCTGAAGTGATCCTACTTCTTTGCTGTGCTGACTTTTAAGCTCTGAGAAATCTGGATTGATGACTTTAAGTTTTTAAAAAGCAGGTATACACAACAAGGGACACTGAACTCTTTATCCACTGTTTTCATTGGCTACATAGTAATGTAAGATTTGTTTACTTTAATGATTGTACGAAATACAGTAGCTGTAAAGTTTCAGAAGTATTTGGTTTTCCTCCAGCAATTTAGGGCTTCTATAGGGTGTTAAACCAAGAATGCCACTGGTCATCAAATGTGAGAGCAGCATGGCTCAGTTACTGGAACATGATCACGGTATCAAACAGATATTTCCCTGTAAAAGCAAGAAAACAGCTAACTCCTCCACTTCAGGGGAGCTTCCACGGGATTTGTTAGAATGTCAACACTGTTCAACTAAAACACCATGGAGGAAGCTGGTACCGATTTCCAGCCAAATAGCACACTCCAACCCTTTCTTCCTAAGCCAGAAATATTATACACAGCACTTCTGGGAAACAGAACTGCTTTCCTTTAAATTATACTTCAACAGGATAGGGATTTCATAAGTTTAATTGGATTTCTGCACAACCTCCTTCCAGTATCAATGATTTAAAATATTTTGCTAGGCTTATACATCACAAAATATATTTTTAAGCTCTTAATATGTATCCATTCTCCAGTTTTAAAAAAATTTGTGGAGCATGAGAATGATACTTGTATCTGAGCACAGAAATTTTAAGCCCTAATGCTTAGCTTGGAAGGTCTTCTAAAGAAAGCACGCAGCAGGAGATAAGGGAGTTTAACCTGAAAGGAGACTATTTTGCTTCCAAAGTGCCTATTTGTTACAAAAAAATTATTCATAATGCTGTGAAGATTACAAGGATGTCAAAAAGACATTTAGATATCCACATATAACATGCTACGCTAACCAGCCACTTCAACAGATAAAATCTCCCCTGGCAGATCCCATGGTTGGGGTTTCTTATCAATACCACAAGGGAATGGTTGGGACCAGTAAAGCACACACTCTGTGCTGCCTCTTCTCCCTTTCATTTTTCTTCTTCTGCTCTAGCAGTGTCAAAATGCACCAACTGCTTTCCCAACATTTAATTCTGTCACTGGCAGTGGCCCTCACGGCCATGCTCATTTGGGTAAGGCACAGTGCCACCAGTGGGGGGGGTGCCGGTCATTTTGAAGACACCCTCTATCTTCAACGCGCAGCCTCTGTTCAAGAACATGTTTTTGTTTAATATTGTTTGGAAAAAACAAGTCACTGAAAGCCTCCATTATTGACCAATCCCCCTATTAACAAGAAAATAAGCTTCCTTATTTCACCAATGAGTAGTATGACTTTATTTCTGCAATTCACTGCTAGGACGGCTTTCTTTAAAAATAAAGTTGTAAACAGCAAGGGCAGGATTTTTCAAACCTAAAGTTAGGTAATTCTATTGGTATGCAGAAATCCAAATACAGGTATTACACCAGCCAATGCCTGCAACTTCACTTTTTTCCTACCAGAAATTTCTGTCAGAACAGCGAATTTGGAGCTTCCTTAATGAATAAAAAGTAGCACACTTTCCAGGGATTCCAAAACTAGAACACTTGATTACAGCTCGTAAGGGCATAAAAGTATAAAGTCAGTCCCCCCCCTCCCTCAAGTCTTGCCATCATTTTAGGATTACTTGTGCTTATTATGGAACTATTTCTACTGGCAAGTGGTTGCCCTTAAAAAATATTCAACTAGGTGTGATAAAATTGTGGCAGGCAAAGCAGAAGTGTCTGCACCAAAACTGCACCAGTTATGTACATAACCTTTATCATGTTCAGCTTTAGAACAGATTATTAAAAAGATTTGTTGTCTCAAAGCTTTCTGGTGCACTTGTTTTCAAATTTTTGAAAATTATTTGTCGTAATTTCCTGATTTGCTATAGCCTCGTATTTTAGAAAAAATAAGAACAAATGAAATGTTGTTTTCCGTTTTAGTTTGCTTGAAATAGTGTTTCTCTAGCTCATTTCACCATAGTTTGAAACTCTGACTAGGTGACTGGACCTGAAAGTAGTTACTTGGGTGTATGTCTGCAAGCATTTCTTGCTCCCAACATTTACCTAAAATTAGACCTTCTTTCTATAACTGACTATAGCTAAATGTTGTAATCATCACAAAAAGCAGCTTCTTGGTTTGGTTTTGGATTTGGGTTTTTTTTGAGAAACAACATAAAGCTGGATTTTCAAAATAAATAATCCCTCAGGTGTTTAAAAGATCTTTAGCGCATGAAAATTCTCAGTTGTCAAAATGGAGATGGATGAGAGGGCTGACAGCAAGCCAGGTACATCCAGCTTATGCTGAGTGTGACAAAACCAATTCAGTCCTTGAAACACCCATCCATAAATAGTATGAATGAGCAACATATGCTGCATACTTTTAAATGCAATAAAGCCTCTGCCTACTACAATAGTGACTAAAGGGGGACCATTAAATACTACTTCACAATGAAACACCATTTTAAGAAATTTTAACGCAGAGCTTTGAGCTCAGCTCAAAGTCCAGTCGCTGACAAATGAAGCACGAACAGGAATAAAAGATAACTGGTGATCAAAGAGGACAGTAAAAAGAATTCACTGACTGACTAGAGGTGCAGAAGGCATTACCTTCTCAGCACTTCCACCAGTGCTTGAAGCACACTTATTTTGCTAAAGTGTTGTCTTACGCAGTTCAAGGATTAGTGGGGAATCTTGACTGGCCTGTGCAATGGTTTATTTTCTTTCTGGTATAACATTTGTCTTAACAGAGGTGGTCTCTCTTCAAGGAGATATGCAAACACAGAGGAAAGGAATTTTTTTAAAGTAGGTTTATAAGAAATCCATGCCATTTGGGGTGCACGGCTGTGTCTACACATCCTGTGCTGAAGAACACATTTCCTCACCTATGCCTCTGGTACAAGAACAGCTCTTTAGCTCTTTCACCAGTAACACTGGCTTTTGTACAGTCAGATAAGAAGGCCTCTTAAAATGGAATTTATTAAACACGTACTGTAGACTTCCAGATTTCCATCTACTGTATGCACACACACACCAAAAGAAAAAAAAATAAAGCAATACATTAGAGGTATTTTAACTCAAAGCAAAGCACTGTACACTTTCCAGAATCAAATGTTTTAATATGTCCTTAATCAGAGTTGTTAGAGATCCCTGAATATAAATAATGCAGCCTGACAGGACAGGAATGCTGCTACCAAGATACTCAGACTAAACTAGGACATTACTTAAATGTTTCTAATCTTTCACCAATGGGAGGTGCAGGTCATCTAACAAACAACAAGCAACACACCACCCTAGCTGGAACCAGAAGTCAATCGTCCCAGCCTCAGAAATTAATTACAATGAGGAATGTCTGATCAAATAATGGAAAGTTTTAATCACTGGCAATTGCTGTGAATCTTGGGACTATATTAGCCTATGTAGGGCGGTCTTGAACTATATTTAAAGCCCGTCTCTTAGGTCAACAGTTTCCTTATCAAGAATCAAATATCCTGGAACTGAAGTTTAATCCTCTCAGGGAGCAATTGACAGAAACAACAGTTTTTTTAAGCTTTCATGCTTAGAGGGACTTTCTAGGCTTTTAATCAAAAAGAAAATATTAGGCTTTTCTTTTCAGTATCTAAAATCTAACGGGAATACCCTCACCTGACACTTTGGAATTTAATTCCTGCTTCATACAACTTGTATGCTGGATGCCGAAGAGAATGATCAGAAATACTTAAATAAAATTTAGGGTTAATGCTGCTAAGATTTCACCCTCTTTTGAGCAACACATCCAAACACTTCTCATTCAGCTTATGACTGCAGATAAAGAACCAGATCAATTATTCCCAAGGACTGTGATCATTCATGAAGTGTTTTGAAAAAAATGCATTATTTTCCCTTAAACTGTGGTTTGCACAGGAAAAAAATGTACTTCCATTTCTCACACAGGCAACTAATGGATTTAGCAGAATTCATAAATAAAAGACACTAACATACCCTTCAGCAGTGTCTAGCAACACTGCACTTTAATGGACTTTGTCAACAGTTTTATTTAACTCTCTTCCACTCTTCCTTATGGTCTCTATCAATGATGGCATTTACTGACAGCTCCTGAAAGTGTAATCTATGCAACTGACCTATCTAACAGGTCAAAGACGCTGTATCTGCACAGAAATATTACTTAATTGCTGTTTTCACAATATTAGGATGAGGTTTGCTATGTACATGCCAGGCTACAATCATGAGCAAGACAGAGTCCTTTGGGCCTCCATTCCTCATTTGCACACCATGAGTGAAACCCCTTACCAAAGTCTCGGTATGACTTGAGTTCATACATATTTTCCCAACCTGCTTTTCTTCCAGCTGGAGCCCAATCTGTCTTCCCTTCTGAACCAGGGGCATCCGGAATTCCTGGGCAAATGGCACCACCATTAACAAGTGAACTGAGAGCACCAACTCCCAGGGACTGCTGAAGTTTAGTGCTTACAACTGGTTCTAATTCTGATGTACCATCAGTCTAATTCTGGATCTATTGAGGCAGAGATCTAAAATAAAATAACGTTTAACACCTTGAGGAATCGCACAAGTCAGCAGCTGTTCCATGCCTATATAAACATTTGAAATAACCAGGCACAGTGGAAGTATTTTCAGTGCATCTCATTAGAGAAATGCCATTTCTCTTGAGTTATCTCGGCTTCCACTTCCCATCACCAAATACAAGCTAGATCTATAGATAGAGATGAAATAGTTCTGCAGTTAATGCTAGAAACTATTAATGGCAAGCCCACCATGTGACCAGAGAACATGCCTGTACAAAGACACTGTATACGGAAAACCAGTATGCAGCTGGAAAATGTCCTCAATGTGTGTGCCTTGATGTGTTCAAAACAATCACAGATTTTCCTCTTAAAAACACACACAATTCTTAAGTGGGAAGCTGCTCACAGAAATAATACAATCCCCCTGACACTGGAGCCAGCTGTTCTACAGCATTACAGGTAGTGTACAGGTATGGTATCCCAGGTGCCTGCACAGCAAAGAGCCAATGTCCACAATCCAAATGTTTGGCATATAAGGAATCCAAAAGGATACCCTACAGAACCGCTGTTTCTAAATGATTACTTGAGATACGTGTAGATACTCAGATGCCAGAAGAACGGAATGAAGTTTATCTGCAATACGCAAGTAACTGCTTTTCCTTGAGATTTGGCACACATTTCAATTTGGACATAGAACTGTTATGCCAGAGCTTTCAGGTGGCTTTGCTGCTGAACAGCCTGTGATAAACACACAACCTCCTCACATATTATACACCACAGTTGCACAATGCCGGGTATGAAGTGAAATTTGTTCCATGACAAACAGGTAAAATTATTTTGAAAGAAACTCCCTGCTTCAAAAGGTCAAAAATTCAATCTCTTTTGAAAGATGTTCCAATAGGTACTTTAAAATACTGAGTACCACTTTATCTTTTTCAGAAGTAACTAACATCAAATTCAGGTATTTTAGGTACTAAAATGTACCATGCATCTGCTCCAGAACTGCATGGAAATGGATGAAGTGTTCTATATATTTTTAACACTTAAACCTTTGTTCATATTCTGTTTTGGGGTTGCCAGTTTACCAACTAAAATTTATTTCATTGTGAACAAGTGCTAAAGCATTACGTAGGGAAAGAAAAACTTGTGCCTGCTTCAGCAACTGGTACAAATACATAACCCTATCTTAGCTCTTAAAGGGAATAATGGATTCCTGATCAAGAGCAAGAGTCCAGTGTAGTTACATTAAATCAGCATACCTATATCACTGTATACCACCTGACTTGGTGTAAGGTAAACAGCTTGGGAACACCTAAGAAGAAAAGTATATGGCACTTTCCTGTTGCCCATTCCCTATAATTTTGTTTAGATATAACTTATAAAGTCTGACAGCGTGTTCATATCTGAACCGAAAAAAAAAATAGACTGCAGCCTACATTCCATCTATCAAAAGTAACATTTCCCTTAGGTTTGTTCTCAAGGAACAGCTACTAAACCCAGGGAAAGCCTTTCAAAAGAGAAAGGTTGCTAAATAAATACTGTGAAAAGGCTGAGATTTTCCAATACAAAAGGAAAACCATAAGGTCTGTCTTGACTTTTAATGGCAGACAAACTTTGCTGCAGGCTCTTTTATTTTAAGATGACAGATTGCTGAAAAGGGCGGGACTGGTTGGGATGAGAGAGAGACTGCAGCCAATTTTAAAAGGTATTGTTAAGAAACTAAGAATAAGGAGAGAACAACTTCAGTGGTCCATGATTACTAAAGAACGGGTTTAGCCAGATAAACTGGTCTGCTATCCCTGGAGGGATTTGAAAGAATATCACACACAACTTTATTAAAATGGATTACGTGACATTTGCTTTAGACTTTGAAGGTAAAAGCTTCACAAGTCCTTTAAAAATGTTCTAAAACTAAAAAATCAAGACTTATTAGTGCTGTATGAATTTACAGTTCTGGGGGGATGGGATGAACCGAGGCACACACCCTAATTTAGCCCTCGGCATCAATCCCTTTGGAGATCAATAGCGAGATTCCCTTGCACTCTAGGGGAAGCTGAGCAACTCCACAGGTTTACCTGAAGTTAGTACTTTAGCATTCCTTAATCGAGCAAACGTTAAGTCAGAGATCTGGCTCTTAAAAGACACTTCAACCGTATTTTAAGGCAGAGATCAGAATCAGTGCCGGAAATCTTCAAGTATGATGTGAATATTCAAGAGAGTTAAACTAATCCAAACTCTGAAATACTGCAGGTAACAGGATACGGACTCACATTCTTGCATGTAATGCACGCTTTAGACAGTTTATCCCTTCATTCACCTCCCCTGAAGACCCTTTGTATTACAGACCTGCTTAAGTTCACTAGATTTTTATCTAAAACAACATTCTTGTTTCCATGAATACATCAGCTCCTCTGACCTTTGCACATTTATCCACATTTCTAGGTAAAAAAGTGAAGGCAACAATAAACATTAGTGACCCTAAGCAATATAGGCTAGCAATGAGGTATGTATTTCTACTCATACAAGAACTAACTTTGTAAACCCCAAAGTCATTCCTACTCAAGGTGCAGAAAAAGATAGAAATCGATTTTAAAAAGGAAAAGCATTCATTTCAAATGCTGACTATGTAGTGTTAATGTTTAGACTAAAGCTTCGCTTTTATCTCTCTCCACAGTTGTTTTGTAATAGCAATCAAGATATTTAAAACTGGTATTTAGTTCCTGGCTGAAGTGCACAAGTGGAAATCGTACACTTAAATTCACAGATTATTTATTAAAGGGAGATTCTACTCTCTGACACTACTCAGATTTACAGCCTCATGAAAATATTCCTTTCTTATTGAACTCACTACTAGTTAGTGATTTTAGATTAAGGTTTTTTTTTTAACGGCGTTGGTGTCTGTCAGTAACCTAAAACAATAATCTACCCTTGCTTTTAATTTTTCACTATACAACACAGGTAACTTTCATTTCTGAAAACAAGATTTCCTTAGTAACACTTAGCCTGGACATTCTCAACTTCTTTACAATAATCTAACAATCTGTTTTTAACAGCTGCTGAACAGAAGGCCTCGTTTCCATAGAGAAAGTGAAACATTTTGTTAGATCACAGCTCAGGACAAGTTTTGATTTAAGCTTAGGTGAACACTACTTGAACGGCACAGCCGTAGTGCTGACAGTCTGCTTCAAACACAAAGCTGCTTGAACTCATGTTTTGCTCTGATTCTAAACCTAAAAAAACCAGGATTCACACTCACTTCTAAAAACAGGAGTCGCGGTCCTCTCATTTAATTTCTTTACAAGATCAGTCATGTGCTTTAAACTGATTTAACATGAGTGGTTCTGTACCAAGATCCCAGCAAAGAACTTAACAGTTTCAGGTGTGCTGGTGGTGAGCTCTGTTTTTCTCCTTTTGTCCCCCTCTCCTTCTTCCCCCTGCCTTAGCAGGTGAACACTTGGGAAGAGCATCTGGGGCAGTTCCAGCTCCCAACCACTGTCCTCAGCACTCACAGCTCCTGCACCCACACACAACCAACACCATCCCCAGCTCCACTCCTCACGGGCCCACGAACAGGGACTGCTTCTGTAGCTGCAGGCAAAGTTTGATCAGGGTACAAAAAATAAGTGTGGCACACTGACGCTTTTAATTTTCTCATTTTAATGTCATTTTAATGTCTTTCCCCGACAGAATAAAAAATTTTAAAAATTGAAATAATGTCCTTTTTTTAAAAGACAGGTGGTTCTCCATATTTTAAAAAATAATAAAGCCCACTTAATGGCAAAAACAAAGTAAATGGACATTATCGTGGGCGTTTTCATGATGTTTCTGAAAAATGTTAAGATTAAATAATTCTAAAAGGTCAGAGAAAAAGGCCAAGCCAGAAAATTCTACCTACTCAGATAAATCTTCAAAAGTAGAATGTGTTTACAATGTTTAATTCACTATCCAGGGAGGAAATTTTTTTTAATCACTTTAATGGCAGTTTAGACTGAAAAAGAAAGTTTCCATCTACTTTTTTGTCAGCTATTTTGAGTTCCACTAAGGTTTGAAAAAAAAATGCATTAATAAAAGAAATTTACTTCTCACTGACCAATCTGCAGATATTTTGTAGCTGAACTGCCAGTGTGCCACACCACTCTAGAGAAAAGAGGGAGAAGCTGGCAGAGCCAGCACGCTCGCTTTGTCAGAAAACGCGCCAGCCACGGACAAGGGAGAGACAGAGAGAGAGCCAATACATACCTGTGTGAGTTCTCAGGTGTGCTTTTAAGTGAGAAGACTTTGTATAAACTTTTGTGCAGCCTAAACAAAAACAAAACAAAAAAAAAGCAAAGAGGCTTCAGTAGGAGAACAGGAACACTCCACACCACGTTTAAACTTCCTCATTTAGTGCTTGGGTACTCTATGGACACATTTAAGTTTACTACTTTCTGGCATAATTTTTTGCCATTTAGAAGCAGAATTTTATATAGAACGCTCTTAGAGATATGTTGCTTTGCACACAAAAGAGAAAAACATGTATGTTTCTCGTCAACTTTGTAATGTAGTATATAGGCCAATAGCTGCCACAATCTAGGTACAGTAACACCTGCTACATAAATGAAAACTTAGCAGGGGGGGATTTTTTTTTTTTAATTTCCGAAAGGACCTGATCAAGCCAAACTCTGTGTCATGATCACCCAGGGCTCAACGCAACTCTTGCACTGGGCACTTATTGTATGGCACACTGAATGGGCAATAGGGCACCAAGAGTTGTTACAGGGGAGCAGCAATTTCTCTCTGTGCTACAATGGGTGCACACGCCTTGTATCTGGGATCACGTACTGCATGGAGGCACACTTTATAGTCAGGGCCCTTTTCCCCTTCTGTGTAGAAGGCAATCCATCCGTGGACAATTTTCATAGATGGTTTTTATGGATTTATGAGGGCAGCTGAATCTCCTGTTCGTAACAGGGAAGAATGGCCATGGCTTTGGCTACCAGGAGCTGAAATTATTCTTGCAGTGTCAGAAAATTCAAACAGAGCTGAACTTCACTGGACAAACTGAGCTTCTGCTCCGTCATGGATATTGGACAGTCACACTGATTTACACCAGCAAAGGCCAAAATTTTTGGGTTTTATTTTCTATAGAGTCCATATTTTGTAACACAGTAAAATGAGCTCAAGAGAATAACAAATTACATGAAGAGTATCTATTATTTAAAGAATGTGAGAGTGTTCCACTCAAAATAAATCGACAAAACCAAATTCTTCTTGGACAAAAAACTATTTGGTTCTCCCTAGGTGTAGACCACAGCTAAATAAAACCACTTATACTTCACCCATGATTATTCACACTGTTTTTTTATTGTGAGAGCTGGGATTTTCTGGCACAGATTGCTTACCTGGGTAGTCACAGTAGTGGATACGTCTTTTCTCCAAATCTGGGTTACTTCTCCTATTGTATCTGACAGGTTGGATGTTCTGGGGGGTTATGGGCAGAGTGGCTGGTAAATTCGGGTTGTGAATTGCCAGCTTGGAAGCTATAGTGGCAGCGTATGATGGAGGAGGGGTTAAATTCTGCAGCATCTCTGCTTGTCTGTCTGGACTTCCAGGCTCTGAGCTTGGGGGAGAAGGAGGGAAGTAAGTGGCCTGCTGCTGCAGAAACTGGTTTGGCATGGTGTAGGTACAGGGGGGGGATACCCTGGAACTGTTTCATGGCAGTCTGTGGCACAGCCGAGGAGAGCGTGTTGAGGCCCGCCATGGCTGAGGGCATGGAGACGCTGTTCAGGGAGTCCATCACGGCTGCCTGAGGAGCAGTGCTGGGCATCTCTAAATCCGGCGAGCTCAGCAGCTGGTACAGCTGGCCTTGCTGGGGCGTGATGGAAAGGTGGACATCTGGAGTAGGAAGCTCCTGCTTGATGAAAATGTTGTTCACATCAGGAGTTTGGTGGGAGCTGAAGATGCTGGTAAATTCTGGGAGGGCCTGAGTGGGAGCAGGGCCAGGGGCAGTAGTTTCATTCTGGTGACTGAAGATGGTGACCGGCTCTGTCTTGATGTGGGTTACACAGGGTCGCTGAGATTTGTACAGGCCAGTTCTCAGGTGGCTGATGTCGGGCAGGAAGACGTTCATGTTGATGCTGTAAGGCAACCCTTCACTGTCAGTGAAAAACTGGTCTACAACCGAGGCACTGTCTCTTCTGTATTTCTTATGCTCAGGGATGACGGGGACGGGCGGGAGCTGAGGTGTCAGGTATTTCTCCATTTCACATCTCGTCTACAAAGACAAAACAGACCATAATCCACATGATTTGTTACCAGCTAAGAAAGATGATGGCATCCTAGTCATGTGAGGCTTTACAAATAAAAGGCAATACTGTTCAGCCAGCCACAAGACACCTACGGAGGAAGTTATGAACGCTCACACTAATGAAAACCTGCTTGATTTTACAATCAGCACACTGATCAACATCATCAAGGACAAGGAGATAAAGTCACAGTACAAAGTGTTCACACATTAAGACAGATCTGATGTTTCAGCACACACAAACTTTTCATCTTTTATGCCTAAAAGACAGTGCAAGGCACAGAAGTGACAGGCGCTGTGCCTAATCTGCAGATCTCCTGCTCTGGAATTCACTGCTCGAGCAGGGTGACTGCCTATCTGTTTCACCCGCTTCTCTTTGAAATGCTAACTGTAAAAGCCACATCCTCAGCTGGCTATTTGAATACTAATACTTCAAATAATGTTTATATATATAAATACACACACACACACACACCTATTCCATACTTCCACGATTTTTCATCCCTAGTAGAACGGTATTGAATTAGAAATACGACACCGAAGTGTAAAGTTATTAATAATATAGAATAAAAAGAAGACGGGTTCAACAGAGTACTTTTTGTGTAAAGTGTCTCCAGGACTACACTTAAACCAATAATAATCTATGCAGTGTATAATTGGCTAATAGCGTGATAAACATGTTCCTATCCATGCCTCGGTTCTCGGAGAGCTCTTTAATTACTGGAAAATCATCCTCTTAGCACAGTAGTGCGAGGGAATCCGTGGGTGGCTGGAGTCCTATACATTACTGGTGTACAGTCATCGGCAAAACATTTATCATGCACTCTCCAGTGGGCAAATGCTACATTCCCCCCTGCCCTGTCAAGAGAGTGTTCATACCAGAACCGTTTAGCACCCCACAAGCGAAAGCAGCTGACAAACAGCAACTCTGCCCGAAAGTGGATTTTAGAACCTTTCTTCAAAGACCCCCGGTAAACACCACAAACAAACACAGCCGCCTTCCCGTCCCTTTGATCTGGATCTGCCCCGACATGCCAGGTTACTTTTTCCAGCTCTTGTTTACGAGTCGAGGGCAGCTCTCTTTGAAGACGGAGAGTTATTTACTCGTTGGGGAAGACACCACCGAAAGGCAGCACCCGACAGAGCGCTGCCCGGCACCGGGGCTCCCTCGCCGCCGACCCGGGCGACTCCGATGCCTCCCCGGGCGCAGGGAGCCGCCTCTGGAGCGGGCATCGTCCGCGGGCTGGAGCCCACTACGGTTGGCACCTTCCCGCTTTTAGCTCCTCCAGCTGTTTGCCTGCGGATCCGCTCCCAAACGGCCTCCTGGGACAGGCACAAAGTCCTGGGAAGTCCCCCCGTACCAGCGCGTCGTGTGCTCTGCCCCCCCCCGCCCCCCGAACATGACTCCTTGCGTGGGCGAGGAGGACAGGCGGCCGCTCTAATTCTGCCGCCGGGCAAGTGCGAAGGCAGCAGCTGTAGCTTTCAACACACCCGCGGGGGCAGCCCCGCTCCCCCC